>CM060313.1:64027816-64050316 GCA_030674185.1 Monoplex corrugatus
CTTCTCTTTTCTTTTGTCTCTCTCTCTCTCGTCTCTCTTTCTCTCTGTCTTTCTCTCTGTCTCTGTCTCTGTCTTTCTCTCTCTCTGTCTTTCTCTCTCTCTCTCTCTGTCTTTCTCTCTCTCTTTTTCTGTCTCTCTCTGTCTTTCTCTCTCTCTCTCTTTCTCTCTCTGTCTGTCTGTCTCTTTCTCTCTCTCTCTCTGTCTGACTGTCTCTCTCTCTCTCTCTCCGTGGGTGTGTGTGTGTGTGTGTGTGTGTGTGTGTGTGTGTGTGTGTGTGTGTGTGTGTGTGTGTGTGTGCACTAGGGGCATTGCGTCTGGTGACATCTTGGCACACAAGCTGATAGAGAGGTATTCCTTAACTAGAGAATTCATGGCTGAGAAATGTTGGCTCAGTCTGGGTCGCTGTGACCCACACGATAACCTTTGACCCCTTAGCTTAAAATAATTAATCAGCCGTTTTTAATAAGCTGCAGGCAAGATCTAATTTTTCTTTATCAAATTATGTCAAAACTATCAGTGTGAAATGGTGCTAACACGATTCTATGCTATAGGTATACGTATTTATATTCTCTCTCTCTCTCTCTCTCTCTCTTTCTCTCTCTCTCCCTCTCTCTCTCTCCAACTCTCTCCTCTTTCTGTCCGTCTGTCTGTCTGCCTCTCTCTCTCTTTGTTTCTCTCTGTGTCTCTGTCTCTGTCTCTCTTTGTGTGTGTGCGTGTGTGTGAGAGAGAGACAGAGAGAGAGAAAGAGAGAGAGAGACAGAGAGAGAGAGAGACAGAGACACAGAGAGAGAGAGAAGACACAGAGGACACTGAAAACAGGGACAAAGACAGAGTGACAAGAAGGAGAGACAGAGAAAGGACACTGAAGAGAGCCACTCAAGGAGAGACAGAGACAAGACAAAGGAAAGACACTGAAGGCAGAGAGAGAAAGACAGAATGCCACAGAGAGACAGAGATAAAACAAAGATAAAATACTGCAAACATGAAAGAAAGACGAGACAAGACAAAGGAAGACACTGAAGTTCAGCAGAGACAAAGACAGTGCCATAGAGAAGATACAGACAAAACAAAGATAAAATATTGCAGACAGAAAAAAAAAAGACAAAGCGAAACACACAAAACAAAGAATTTACCCCGACAATGGACTTACCCGATTTTCAGTCTGGTCAATGCCAGTTAAAAACAACATCTCCGCGACGAAAAGGCAGACTGCCAGGTTCTTGTGGATGGAGTTGCGTTCTCCTTGTAATGACCTGAAATTATGAGAAACAGGTAAAGGTGACTTACGAGAAACACGTGAAGGTGACTTACGAGAAACAGGTAAAGGTGACTTACGAGAATCAGGTAAATGTGACTTACGAGAAACAGGTTAAGGTGACTTACGGGAAACAGGTAAAGGTGACTTACGAGAAACAGGTAAAGGTGACTTACGAGAAACAGACAAAAGTGACACGAGAAACAGGTAAAGGTGACTTACGAGAAACAAGTAAAGGTGACTTACGAGAAGCAAGTAAAGGTGACTTACGAGAAACAGATAAAGGTGACTTAGGTAAAGATGACTTACGAGAAACAGGCAAAGATGACTTACGAGAAACAAGTAAAGGTGACTTACGAGAAACAAGTAAAGGTGACTTACGAGAATCAGGTAAAGGTGACTTACGAGAAACAGGTTAAGGTGACTTACGAGAAACAGGTCAAGATGACTTACGAGAAACAGGTAAAGGTGACTTACGAGAAACAGGTAAAAGTGACTTACGAGAAACAGGTAAAGATGATTTACGAGAAACAAGTAAAGGTGACTTACGAGAAACAGATAAAGGTGACTTACGAGAAACAGGTAAAGGTGACTTAGTTAAAGGTGACTTACGAGAAACAGGTGAAGGTGACTTACGAGAAACAGGTAAAGGTGACACGAGAAACATATAAAGGTGACTTACGAGAATCAGGTAAAGGTGACTTACGAGAAACAGGTAAAGGTGACTTACGAGAATCAGGTAAGGGTGACTTACGAGAAACAGGTAAAGGTGACTTACGAGAAACAGGTAAAGGTGACTTAAGAGAAACAGATGAAGGTGATTTACGAGAAACCGGTAAAGGTGACTTAGGTAAAGGTGACATACGAGAAACAAGTAAAGGTGACTTACGAGAAACAGGTAAAGGTGACTTAGTTAAAGGTGACTTACGAGAAACAGGTGAAGGTGACTTACGAGAAACAGGTAAAGATTACACGAGAAACATATAAAGGTGACTTACGAGAATCAGGTAAAGGTGACTTACGAGAAACAGGTAAAGGTGACTTACGAGAATCAGGTAAGGGTGACTTACGAGAAACAGGTAAAGGTGACTTACGAGAAACAGGTAAAGGTGACTTACGAGAAACAGATGAAGGTGATTTACGAGAAACCGGTAAAGGTGATTTAGGTAAAGGTGACATACGAGAAACAAGTAAAGGTGACTTACGAGAAACAGGTAAAGGTGACTTAGGTACAGATGGCTTACAAGAAACAGATAAAGGTGACTTACGAGAAACAGGTAAAAGTGACTTACGAGAAACAAGTAAAGGTGACTTACGAGAAACAGGTAAAGGTGACTTACAAGAAACAGATAAAGGTGACTTACGAGAAACAGGTAAAAGTGATTTACGAGAAACAGGTAAAGGTGACTTATGTAAAGGAGACTTACGAGAAACAGGTAAAGGCAACTTATGAGAAACAGGCGAAGCTGACTTACGAGAAACAGGTAAAGGTAACTTACGACAAACAGGTGAAGCTACGAGAAACAGGCAAAGGTGACTTACGAGAAACAGGTAAAGGTGACTTTGGTAAAGATGACTAACGAGAAACAGGTAAAGGTGACACGAGAAACAGGTGAAGGTGACTTACGAGAAACAGGTTAAGGTGACTCACGAGAAACAGATAAAAGTGACACGAGAAACAGGTTAAGGTGACTCACAAGAAACAGACAAAAGTGACACGAGAAACAGGTGAAGGTGACTTACGAGAAACAGGTTAAGGTGACTCACGAGAAACAGATAAAAGGTGACTTACGAGAAACAGGTTAAGGTGACTCACGAGAAACAGACAAAAGTGACACGAGAAAACAGGTGAAGGTGACTTACGAGAAACAGGTTAAGGTGATTTACGAGAAACAGATAAAAGGTGACTTACGAGAAACAGGTAAAGGTGACTTAGGTACAGATGGCTTACGAGAAACAGGTAAAGGTGACTTATGTACAGATGGCTTACGAGAAACAGGTAAAGGTGATTTACGAGAAACAGGTAATGGTGACTTACGAGAAACAGGTAAAGGTGACTTACGAGAAACAGGTAAAGGTGACTTACGAGAAACAGTTAATGTGACTTACGAGAAACAGGTAAAGGTGACTTACGAGAAACAGGTAAAGGTGACTTACGAGAAACAGGTAAAGATGACTTACGAGAAACAAGTTAAGGTGAGTTACGTGAAAAACAGGTAAAGGTGACTTACGAGAAACAGGTTAAGGTGACTTAGGTAAAGGTGACACGAGAAACATATAAAGGTGACTTACGAGAAACAGGTAAAGGTGACACGAGAAACATATAAAGGTGACTTACGAGAAACAGGTAAAGGTGACTTACGAGAAACAGGTAAAGGTGACTAAGTTAAAGATGACTTACGAGAAACAGGTAAAGGTGACTTACGAGAAACAGGTAAAGGTGACTTACGAGAAATAGGTAAAGGTGACTTACGAGAAACAGGTAAAGGTGACTTACGATAAACAGGTAAAAGTGACTTACGAGAAACAGTTAATGTGACTTACGAGAAACAGTTAATGTGACTTACGAGAAACAGGTAAAGGTGACTTACGAGAAACTGGTAAAGGTGATTTACGAGAAACCGGTAAAGGTGACTTAGGTAAAGGTGACATACGAGAAACAGGTAAAGGTGACTTACGAGAAACAGGTAAAGATGACTAACGAGAAACAGGCGAAGGTGACTTACGAAACAGGTATAGATGACTTTGGTAAAGGTGACTTACGAAAAACAGGTAAAGGTGACTTACGAGAAACAGGTACAGGTGACTTACGAGAAACAGGTAAAGGTGACTTACGAGAAACAGGTAAACGTGACTTACGAGAAACATGTAAAGGTGACTTACGAGAAACAGGTAAAGGTGACTTTGGTAAAGATGACTTACGAAAAACAGGCAAAGATGACTTACGAGAAACGGGTAAAGGTGACTTAGGTAAAGATGACTTACGAGAAACAGGCAAAGATGACTTACGAGAAACAAGTAAAGGTGACAAGAGAAACAGGTAAAGGTGACTTACGAGAAACAGGTAAAGGTGACTTACGAGAAACAGGTGAAGGTGACCCAGCTGGCTATCAGACACAAGCAGGAGATGACGCAACCCACAATGGTCACCGCACGTAGCAACGCTTTGTGTACATCCGATATCTGGAGAAGATCACACACAAATCATAGTTCACAGTGAATCGTCTGTAATGTTTTATACCTGTTGGCGTCATACTCATAACTATTCCTCGACAAAGACAACGGGCGCCTGTTAAAGAATGGTTTAGACACAGAGAGAGAGAGAGAGGAGAGAGAGAGAGAGAGAGAGAGAGAGAGAGAGAGAGAGAGACAGAGAGACAGACAGACAGACAGAGAGAGAGAGACAGAGAGAGACAGAGAGAGACAGAGAGAGAGAGAGAGAGAGGACAGAGACAGAGATACAGACAGACAGAGAGACAGAGACACAGAGACAGACAGACACGCGCACACACACACAAACACATATATGTATATACACACACAAACAACAACACACACACAAAGACACACACACAAAGACACACATACACACACATAAACACACACACAAACAACAAGAACTCACACAAAACACACACACACACACACACACACACACACACACACACACACACACACACACACACACACACACACACACACACACACACACAACACAAACACTCACAAACACAAAGAGATGATTTACGAGAAACAGGTAAAGGTGACTTACGAGAAACATGTGTCTTTGTGTCTTTGTGTGTGTGTGTGTGTGTGTGGTGTGTGTGTGTGTGTGTGTGTGTGTGTGTGTGTGTGTATGTGTGTGTGTGTGTGTGTGTTGTGTGTGGGTGAGTGTGAGTATGTTTGTGTGTGTGTGTATGTGTTGTGTTGTGTTGTTGTTGTTGTGTGTGTGTGTGTTGTGTGTGTTGTGTGTGTGTGTGTGTGTGTGTGTGTGTGTGTGTGTGTGTGTGTGTGTGTGTGTGTGTGTGTGTTGTGTGTGTGTGTGATGTGTGTGTGTTGTTGTTGTGTGGTGTATGTATGTTTGTGTTGTGTGTGTGTGTTGTGTGTGTGTGTGTGTGTGTGTGTGTGTGTGTGTGTGGTTTTTTTTTTTCAATTGTTTGATTTTACCTCATATGTTTCAATGCCGTTATGATTTCACAGATTCATTCATCCCACTGACGCCTCTTTATCTTATCTTAATATTTATTTATATATTTACTTACCTTTTTTCTTTCGTCTAAAAGCACATATGTGAATAGACGTTAAAAGAAATAACGAACGAACACACACACACACACACACCCTCACACACACATTTACACACACACACAAACACACTCACACTCACCCACACACCAATACACACTCACACACACACATAAACACACACACACTCACACACAAATACACACATACACTCACACACACAAACAAACACATACTCACCCCACCCCCCACCCCTCTACACACACACACATACACACACCGTCTAATATCACTTATAGTGAAAAGACGTTAAATCAAAGAACGAACGAACACACCCACACACACACCCACACCACCCACCCACCCACACCCACACTGACCTCCACTTCTCGTACAGCCATAAGGACAGCAAAGTTGGTCATGTGGTCACAGGCACACTTGGTGTGAGTGCTGTTACTGTCCACCAGACTGCACCCTTCCTGTGACCACGCCCCCAGTCCGCTGTAACCATAACGACCACATCATCATCATCATCATCGTCGTCGTCATTGTCGTCGTCGTCGTCATCATTATCATCATCATCATCATGACTATTATCATTACTATTTCTTCTTTTCTTCTTTCTCTTCTTCTTCACCACCACCACCACCACCACCACTACTACTACCACCATCACCACCATTGCCACCATCACCACCACCACCACCATCCTTATCATTATCATCTTCATATCGTTATCATTATTATCGTCGTCGTCGTCGTCATCATCATTATCATCAACAGTAGCAGCAGCAGCAGCAGAGGTGTCATCGTCATCATCATAACATCATTGTCGTCGACGTCATCACAATAACCATTATCATCATCATCACCATATTACCACCACCACCACCATCTTCAACATCATAATCATCATCATGAGCATCATCAACATCAACACCACCATCACCACCGCCGCCGCCACCACCACTACCACCATCATCATCATCACCATCATCATCAATATCATCACCACCACCACAATCACCACTACAATCACAACCACCACCATCACCACCATCATCATCATCACCATCAATATCATCATCACCACCACAATCACCACCACCACCACCACCATCATCATCATCATCATCACCCATATCACCACCACCACCACAATCACAACCACTACTACCACCACCACCACCATCATTACCATCATCATCAATATCATCACCACCATCACAATCACCACTACAACCACCACCACCACCATCATCTTCACCATCACCACACCACCATCAGCAGCAGCAGCACCACCCTCACTACCACCACCACCACCATCATCACCATCACCACCACCACCATCATCATCACCACCACCACCATCACCACCACCACCATCATCACCACCACCACCACCAACACAAAGACAGACAGACACTGTGAGCAAACAACACCCACTCACCTGTCACCTATGCTCCAAAACGAACACAGAGGCTGGAAACCTTCTGGAATATTCTGAAACATAAAGGATACTCCAGCGTTCACTGCACAGTCTTGAAAAGGACATAATAACATAAAAAATCGTTCTTGTATACCGCAATCCTCAAACTCGTTTTATTTTGTTACTGAAAGGCCCGGAATTAAGACAAAGCCTTACCTGGGTATGCGTGCATTAATCAATATAGTGTTAACTTGGTATGTATGAAGAACGAAATCAGTCTTATCCTGGTGCGTGTGAAGAACTATCCTTAGTGTTACACTGGTGTGTGAGAAAGAATTAACCTAATTGTTCGTTCTTTGATTTAACGTCTTTTCACTGTAAGTGATATTAGACCTAATCTTACGCTGGTATGTCTGAAGGAATTAACCTTGTCTTCCTCTGGTGTGTGTGAAGGAATTAACCCAGTCTTACCCTCGTATGTGTGAAGGATTACCCTAGTATGTGTGAAGGAATTAACCCAGTCTTATCGTGGAATGCATGTATGATTTTACCAACTTTTATCCTGGTATGTGTGCAGGAATTAACCTAATCTTTTTTGTTTTTAGGATCATCGCACTCAGGGAGGTTACCTCTGTACTCACCTTTTTTTTCCCGTCCTATTTTCTACACCATCTTTAATGACCACAGAAGCCGGCACAGTTTTTTTTTTTACAATGCGATGTTGATGATGTCGATGAGGATGATAATCATGATGCTATGAAGTTTCATCTAGGATTGAGACTGCGTGACAGGACTGTACTTTATGCTTATTATCATAGTATACCCTGGCATCAACCAGGCCCGAGAGATATAGACACCTGCGGTGCTGGTCAGAAGATTTGAGCAACACCCTCAATGACGCATCCGTGAAGTGGATGAGACTCGACTGTGTGGTCCCAGTCTTCCCACTGAGCCCATAGCACGCCCAAGTCTGGGTAGAAGCCGGTTAGAGTCGAAAAATCCCGCAATGATATAGTTTTGAAGGGACTGAAGGGGATTCGAACCCATAACGTTCCAGTCGGTAGTCCGTTGCGTTAAACACTACACCACGGCGACTGGTGAATCAACCTAATCTTATCCTGATACGTGTGCAGAAATTAACCCAGTCTTATGCTAGTATGCATGTGTACAGGAATGACCCAGAATCTTACCCTGGTATGTGTGATGGTGAAAGTTACAGGCTGAGGCAAGTTGACAGAATTCTCATTGCTGGCCACTGTTGCGCTGATGACGTAGCTGGCCAGTTTAGGCGATGTTTCATTGTCATCCACCTTGTCCTCTGCCTTGTCATCGGCTGATTCTAAAAGGTTGTCGTCGGCGTTGTCGTCAGTGGTGTCATCCAAGATATTGCCCATGGTGTAGTGAGTCATGAAGACCATCTTCGCCAAGCCTCCTGTGGGATTAAGAGAAAAAAGCTTTGAGGGTTATAAATTATACTGAAATCTTGACAATTCAAATCTAAGCGCACTCACGCACCAGGCATACGCTTACAATCGACAAAGACCACCTTACAATATTCAATACACAGACTGAGGGGGAAAAAAAGTAGTTGTAGAATTCATTTTTGGGAAAATAGGTGGGTTTTTAATTGGATTTAAAAGCAGAAAGGGTAGGTGTTAGGCGAAGGCAGAACGGAAGTCTGTTCCCGGCTGACGGTCCTGAGACAGCAAAAGAACGCTGGCCAACACTTGATAGTTTAACACTTTGACTCCCGCACCCTATACACCAACTGCAAAAACTTAACCCTTTGACTCCCTCACCCTATCCGTCAGCTTCCTGCAGGAAGCTGGTGGATAGGGTGAGGGAGTCAAAGGGTTAAGTTTTTGCTTTGCTAGCATGGTTGAAAATGCAGAATGCTGGTGGACAGGGTGCAGGAGTCAAAGGGTTAAGTCTAGGGCCCTGAAGGGAAAGAGTGTCTGAAACTGAGCGCAAGGTGTTTCGGCTATCCTTGGAGAACATCATGAACTTGATACAACTCTATCAAATACTTCGTCTTCGAATCGGCGAGTTTCGTGGCTCTACAAGAAGACGCCATTTGCATAATGGGTGTTGGCTCAATACTGAACGTTGATTGGCTGGAAGGTGCCAGTCGTCTGTTTGGAAGAGATCAAGGTCTATTCTGAACGGTGGGGTTGTTCCCAATGTCTGGGGCCGTTTGAGACGTACGGTTATTGTTATCGTTATCACTGTTTTAAGCCCAGCCGACTGCGTAGGGCCATATCATGGCTGTAACGTCTTCAAAACATACAAAACTTCAACAGGAAAAAAAAAAGAAAAAAGAAAAAAAAAAGAAAGAAAATTAAGTACATATCAATGCATTCGCGCATATAATCTAAGGACATGCTCACGGCGTTGACCACTCCGTCCAATTCATCGCACAGGGGATTTAAAAAACACACCTGAATACAAATTTAAACATATTTAAGGACACCAAAAAACATACATAAAAACAGGCATAAATTACCTAAAATTGCTTCGGCATATCTCACCTCCCTAGAGCCAAAAAATGCACTTAATACATGTACCCAATTATCAATCCTAAGAAAAAAAAGTGTGTAAGACTTTATCGAACACATACAGGTGAATGGACCAGCAAGGCAGAAAATGATAGGAAAGAAATGACAGCAAGCAAAAAGAACAAGGCAAAAACAAAGAGAGTGAGAGAAAAGAGGAAATTTCTAGCACAGAATTTCCAGACGGTGAGGATACTGAGTATACTGAAAGATCCAGCCCCCAGCATCCCCACAGGGGTGGAGACGTACGGTTACTAGGACGGAGGATCCTTTTCAGATCCGTACCACAACGTACGATCGAGACGGTGCGTGTGTCAGTGCCTTAACCCCTTACAGAAAGCGTACAGGGCTGAAGTCAAGAAGTTAAGCGTGTTTATTCCGTTTTCGCGCGTGTCAGCTTCAAACTGTAATTCATCAGCTCGGCCATGCCTGTGTTTGACTGACCTGAACTGAGCTGGCCCAAGGTTTGCAGAGGGATGGAGAACTGAGTGTCCGAGTCCTCAGCGTTGTAGACAATGTTTTCACTGGCGTCTGCCGAGGGTGAGACCTTCACTACACGTAGTTCCAGTTCTTCATGAAACAATAAACAATAACAATAACAATAATAATAAAAGTAACAATAACAATATCAATAATAATAATATGAGATTAGTGCACATGATACTATTATTACTATCACTAATACTACCACCACCACAAATTTACTACTGCTACTACTACTACTACTACTACTACTATTACTACGACTACTACTGCTGCTACTGTTACTACTACTACTACTAATACTACCACTACTACTACTACTAACACTACAACTGCTGCTGCTACTACTACTACTACCACTTCTACCAATACCACTACCACTACCACGACTACTGTTACTACTACTACTACTTCTACTACTACCACCACCACCACTACTCACCTGTCCCACCTGTCGGCGTCACCGGGTTCGGTGTTGGCTGCTGCACACCTGGACACCACTATCTCCCTCCAGGAAGCTCTCTACCACCACCACCACCACCACCACTACTTCTACTACTACTACTACTATTACTACTATTACTACTACTACTACTATTACTACTACTACCATTACTACTACTATTACTACTACTACTACTACTACTACTACTATTACACTACTACTACTACTACACTACTACTACTACTACACTACTCACTACTACTATTCTACTACTACTACTACTACTATCACTATACTATCACTACTACTACTATACTACTACTACTACTACACTACTACTACACTACTACTACTACTACTTCTACTACAACTACTATTACTACTACTACTACACTACTACTGATATCTATAAGGCACCAAATCTTGATTCAAGAATCAAACCAAGGCGCGCGCTCTCATCATTCACCAACAACGACCAAACCTCCAGGGCACAAAGCACACGTAAACTATGAGAGGAAAGACAGGAGGGGAGTAGGGCGTGTGACCCCTGACCCAAGCTGTCATCCTCCCTCAGTATCACACACACTGGCACGCGCGCACGCACGCACGCACACACACACACAGACACACACACAAAATCACACATACACACGCGTACTCAGATTGATAGATATAGATTGATAGATATAGATAGATAGATAGATAGATAGATTGATAGATATAGATTGATAGATATAGATAGATAGATAGATAGATAGAATAGATAGATATACATACATGTGTATATACATGTATATATCTGTCTGTCTCTGTTACTATCTATCTATATCTATCTATCAATCTATCTATCTATCAATCTATATCTATCAATCTATGTATCTATCTATCTATCTATATCTATCAATCTATCTATCTATCTATATCTATCAATCTATCTATCTATCTATCTATCTGTCTATTTATCTATCTATCTATATCTATCAATCTATCTATCTATCTATCAATCTATCTATCTATCTATCTATCTATCTATATCTATCAATCTATCTATCTATCTATATTTATCTATCTATATCTATCTATCTATCTATCTATCTATCTATATGTGTGTGTGTGTGTGTGTGTATGTATGTTTATTTATATATATATATGTGTGTGTGTGTGTATGTATGTTTATATATATATATATGTGTGTGTGTGTGTGTATGTATGTTTATGTATATATATACATATATATATATATATACATATATACAACAACAACAACAAAACAAAACAACAACCCCTCACCGATGTTGTTGTCGCGGGTGACGATGGTGGTGGGCTCCTTCAACTCTTCGGCCATGGCGGTAGTGGCGGTTTCCATGGCAACCAGAAGCGAGGTGGCGGACCGGATCTTCTGGCGCCGGTTCATCCGCGTCCACAGGGACGTGGTCTTGTCTGTGGACACCAGGTTGCTGCCTGCCCTGATCACATTCTGTAAGGGCATATCAACAGAAATTATGTGGTTGTGCACTTGTTTGTTATATTCTCGTTATTGTTATCATCGTTATCATCGTCGTCATCGTCATTATTATTATTATCATCATCATTATTATTATTATTTGTTATCATTATTATTACTACTACTATTATTATCATCATCTTCTTCTTCTTCATCATCATCATTATTATTACTATTATTGTTTTTATCATCACCATCATCACTATCATCACTGTCTTTATTATCACTATCATCATCATCATCATCATCACCACCACCACCACCACGACACCATCACCATCACCATCATCATCATTAATTATTATCATCATCATCATTAGCAGAGAGAGAGAGAGAGAGAAAGAGAGAGAGAGAGAGAGAGAGAGAGAGAGAGAGAGAGAGAGAGAGAGAGAGAGAGAGAGAGAGAGAGAGAAGCACAGAACAATTTTCAGTTTCAATTTCTCAAGATAATTAATGACTCGGAATGAATTCCAGTTTCACTGACGTCAATGATACCATGTCATATGCTGGAGCAGATCCAAAGTGATCGTGGCATAAGCCTTAAGCCTGCAAATAGGCCCTATGGAAACACACACACACACACACACACACACACACACACACATACACACTAACACACAAACACTAACACACACACACACACACACACACAGACATACACACACACACACATACACACACACACACACACATACATACACACACACACACACACAAAACAGAGACACACACAGACACACACACAGACATACACACAAACACACACACAGACACACAGACATACACACAGACACACACACGCAGATACACACAGACACACACAGACACACAGACATACACACAGACACACACACGCAGATACACACAGACACACACAGACACACACAGACACACACACACACACACACACACACACACACACACACACACACACACACACACACACACACACAACACAATCCGCGCATACTCACAGCGACAACGTTTTTCACGGCTTTCCTGTCTTTGATCTTGCGGGCAGCGCCGCTGGATGCCAGACCGCTGATGAGCTTTGACGTCACCACGATGTCCTCCTCCGTGACGTCATCTCCCTTCGTGACGTTAGCCAGCTCTGACGTCACGGCCAATGTCTCTTCCGGTTCTGGAGGTTCTCTTTTGTCATCGTCAGATGAAAACTGAGACCAGCATGAGAGAAAGGAAAAAAAAACAAAAACGGTTTAAGTGCGTTGGTCAGGATTGTATTATATGCTGTGGTATTGTGTTGTGCTCACCGATAAATCGTTTTCGTACAAACTCAATTGGACTTACTGCACATTTACACATTACCAGCCCCCCTCCCCCCCCCCCCCCCATGGGGGATGCCAGGGGCTCTTTCAGTATAAAAAATGTATCCCCACTTTCTGGAAATTCTGTGCTAGAAATTTCATCTTTTCTGTTACTCTCTGTTTCTGCCTTGTTTCTTTGCTTTCTGTCATTTCTTCCTATCATTTTCTGTCTTGCTGTACATTCACCTGTTGGTGTTCGATAAAGTTTTGCGTACTTTCTCTTAGAACTGATGATAACTGGGTTTATGTACTAAGCGCATTTTTGGCCCTAGGGAAATGAGATACGCGGAAGCAATTTTAGGTAATTTAGGCCCCTTTTTATGTATGTTTTAGTGTCCTTAGTTATGTTTAAATTTGTATTCAGATACGGTTTTTAAAACCCTGTGCGATAAATTGGACGGAGTGTAGGCGAATGTATTGATATGTGTACTTAATTTTCCTTTCCGTTTTTTCCCTGTGGAAGTACTGTATTACATTGAAATGGTTATAGCCCTGATATGGCTCTACGCAGTCGGCTGGGCTATAAGCAACAATAAGAATAAATCGAATCCACTTGATGAATGCGTCATTAAGGAAATTGTTCAGATCCCCTGACCAACAACGCAGGTGCCTGCGTCCCTCGGGCCTGGCCGACGCCAAGACATACCACGACAGTAAGCATAGCCGGTGCCACGCAGTCTCAATCCTACGAGGAACTCCATGGCATCATGATTATCATCCTCATCATCATTATCACCATAGCATTGTGACTATTTGTGGTAGGTTCTGTGGCCATTAATGTGACGTGGAAAATAGGACCAAAACCAACAACAACAAAACAAAAACCAAACAAAACAAACAAAAAACAAAGACAAACAAAACAAAACAATCACGCTGGGTGGATGCATTACCTGGGGCAGTTTGTGTATCTGCATGTAAAAAAAATCTCGCCCTTCTGAATGCGGAAGAGGCACACCTGTCCACGTTGAAAAAGAAGAAGAAGAAGAAGAAGAAGAAGAAGAAGAAGAAGAAGAAGAAGAAGAAGAAGAAGAAGAAGAACAAAAACAACAACAGCAGCAGCAGCAGCGGCGGCAGCAGAATAAAAAAAGTCAGGTTCCTGAATGCAGAAGAGGCACACTGGTTCACATTGAACAACATCAACAACAACATCAACAACAACAACAACAACAACAACAACAACAACAACAACAACATCAACAACAACAACAACAAAGTCACGATGGGGTGGATGCAATACATATGAGTTGTGTAGCTACATGTTAAAAAACCCCACAAAAATCATCTCACCCTTCTGAGCAGATTCCTGAAGGCTGGAAAGGCACACTGGTTCACATTGGACAACAACAACAACAACAACAACGAAAACAACAACAACACAAAAAAGTCACGCTGGTTGGGTACAATACCCAAGGCAGTATGTGTAAGTGCACGTGAAAAAAATAAACAAAACACTTCACCCTTCTGAGCAGACCTGTCCACACTGAAAAACAACAACAACAACAACAACAGCAACACAAAAAAGTCACACTGGGTGGATACAGTACCCAGGACAGTCTGTGTAGCTACATGTAAAAACAAACAAACAAAAACAACAAAAAACAAACAAACAAACAAATAAACACATCTCACCCTTCTGAGCAGGTTCCTGAAGGCCGGAGAGGCACACTGGTCCACATTGGGCACCCCCCTCCAACAGGTGGGCTCCCCACCACATGTAAACGTCATGGTACCTGTTGGTACACAATCCTGACTGATGAAACACCCACACATATATATCGTAATATATATCATGACATTGTATTCATAATATAATCATATCATGACATTGTTATCATAATATAATCATATCATGACATTGTTATCAGAATATATATAATGACGTTGTTATCATAATATCATATATTTCATGACATTGTTATCATGATATATATCATGACATTGTTATCATAATTATACATTAGAAACCATTTTTAGTGTAGCGCTTTCCTCCATATTCATTTGGACTCATTAAACATAATCAGACGTTTAGGTGGAGCACGTAGAACGTGGCATGTCAGGCGAATTCAACAAACTCCACTATGCTGTCGATCAGTCTGCATCTTTGATGGACATACAATTACCCAACCAACCAACCAACCAACCAATCAACCAACCAACCAACCAACCAGCCACCCACCCACCCAGCCAACCAATCAATCAGTCAATCAATCAGTCAATCAATCAGTCAAATCAATTAGTCAATCAATAAATCAATGAATCAGCCAACCAACCAACCAACCAGCCAGCCAGCCAGCCAGCCAGCCACTCACTCACTCAGCCAGCCAGCCAACCAGCCAGCCAGCCAGCTAACCAACCAACCAACCAACCAACAATCAATCAATCAATCAACCAACCAATCAACCAGTCAGCTAATTTATCAAATAAACCAAACAGATCATCAATGACATCTTGTAGCCACACAGAACAACCGCACGCTCTTAACTCACCATTTCGTCGCCGACATGGCCGAGTCTGCACCACGCCGTGACGTGTTTCCGGCCACGTGACACCGGAGGCAACGACCGCGGGGCAGGTGGTGGAGCCCACGGTGTACAGGAACGATCTCTGTCTGTCCTTCCTGCGCCGGGGTCCTTCAACCATGAAACAGCCTGAGTATAGTTCGAACAGATCGACTTCGTCGTTGTCATCTTCGTCGTCGTCGTTGTCGTTACCGCCTCTGTTCCGGTTCCGCTTGCCTTCCGGTCGCTTCCCTCCTCGTTGATTGCCCTCGTCGTCGTCATCGCCGTCGCCGTCGCCGTCGGTGGTAGTAGTAGTGACGTTACCTCCCTTGTTTTCCGTCTCATCTCCCGTGGTTCCTCTCTCGTTCCCGTCTACACCCCCAAAAGGATCTTCATTTTCGTCTTCTTCTCCTTCTTCTTCGTCTTCATTACCTGTGGACGTGGACAACACTGACGTTGATGATGGCGGTGATGACGATGATGATGACGCGGTTGTGGGGGTCACTGGCCTTGACGTCATTGACGTTACAGCCTGAACGTCATCGTTAGCCGTGACGCTATCGTTCTTTGCGGAGGAGAGCGTCAATGTGGTGGTGGTGTTGGAGATGAAGAGTGTCGCTGCTTTGGAAGTTGCTCCAGTCGCGGGTCTGGCTGTGGTGGTGGTGGTGGCGGTGGTGACGGAGATGGAGGTGGTGGTGGTGGTGGTGATGGTGGCATTTGTCATAGTGACAGGAATAGGAATCAGGGGAGATGTAAAGTGTCGAGGGCCTGTGTACACAGAACACAGACTGTGAAATTAATTTAACAGAAACGGATTTCAACAGCTCAAGTCTAAACGACATAACCGAAGAAGCGGATATAGAGAGGTTTGAACTTGCGCAGGCACCGCCTTCCATGCCATCACATGTGCTCAGTGATACGCTCAAGCTCCAGTTTAGTTCAAGCTCCACTTTAGTTCAAGCTTCAGTTTAGTTCAAGCTCTTGGTAAGTTCGAGCTTCAGTTTAGTTCAAGCTCTTTTTTTTAAATTCAAGCTTCGTTTCAGTTTAGGACAAGCTTCAGTTTAGTTCAAGCTCTTGGTAAGTTCAAGCTTCAGTTTAGTTCAAGCTTTTGGTAAGTTCAAGCTTCAGTTTAGTTCAAGCTTTTGGTAAGTTCAAGCTTCAGTTTAGTTCAAGCTTTTGGTAAGTTCAAGCTTCAGTTTAGTTCAAGCTCTTGGTAAGTTCAAGCTTCAGTTTAGTTCAAGCTTTTGGTAAGTTCAAGCTTCAGTTTAGTTCAAGCTTTTGGTAAGTTCAAGCTTCAGTTTAGTTCAAGCTTTTGGTAAGTTCAAGCTTCAGTTTAGTTCAAGCTTTTGGTAAGTTCAAGCTTCAGTTTAGTTCAAGCTTCTGTTTAGTTCAAGCTTCAGTTTAGTTCAAGCTTTTGGTAAGTTCGAGCTTCAGTTTAGTTCAAGCTCCACTTTAGTTCAAGCTTCAGTTTAGTTCAAGCTCCACTTTAGTTCAAGCTTCAGTTTAGTTCAAGCTCTTGGTAAGTTCGAGCTTCAGTTTAGTTCAAGCTCCACTTTAGTTCAAGCTTCAGTTTAGTTCAAGCTCCACTTTAGTTCAAGCTTCAGTTTAGTTCAAGCTTTTGGTAAGTTCAAGCTTCAGTTTAGTTCAAGCTCTTTTTTTTAAATTCAAGCTTCGTTTCAGTTTAGGACAAGCTTCAGTTTAGTTCAAGCTTCTGTTTAGTTCAAGCTTCAGTTTAGTTCAAGCTTCTGTTTAGTACATGCTCCAGTTTAGTTTAGGCATCAGTTTAGTACAAACTCTAGTTCAGGCACCAGTTCAGTTCAAACTTCAGTTTAGTTCAAGCTTCAGTTTAGTACAAACTTTAGTTTAGTTCAAGCTCAAGTTTAGTTCAAGTTTCAGTATAGTTCAACTTCAGTTTAGTTCAAGCTTCAGTTTAGTTCAAGCTTTATATCTTAGTTCAAGCTCCTGTTTAGTTTAAGTTCTTGTTTAGTTTAAGCTCCAGTTTAATACAAGCTCCCAATTAGTTCAAACTCTAGTTTAGTTCAAGCTCAAGAAACGTCAGCTTAGGACAAGCTCAAGTTTAGTGCAAGCTCCAGTTTAATACAAGTTCCAGATTAATGCAAGTTCCAGATTAATACAAGCTCCAGTTTAGTTTAAGCTCCAACTTAATACAAGCTCCAGCTTAATACAAGCTCCAGTTTAATGCAACCTCCGGTTTAATACAAGCTCCAGCTTAATACAATTCCAGTTTAATAAAGCTCCAGTTTAATAAAGCTCCAGTTTAACAGAAGCTCCAGTTTAAACAAGCTCCAGTTCAATACAAGCTCCAGTTTAAGACAAGCTCCAGTTTAATAAAGCTCAGTTCAATACAAGCTCCAGTTTCATACAAGCTCCAGTTTAATACAAGCTCCAGTTTAACACAAGCTCCAGTTTAATACAAGCTCCAGTTCAATACAAGCTCCAGTTTAAGGCAAGCTCCAGTTTAATACAAGCTCCAGTTCAATACAAGTTCCAGTTTAATACAAGCTCCAGTTTAATACAAGCTCAAGTTTCATACAAGCTCCAGTTCAATACACGCTTCAAGTCTAGCTCAAACTCCAGTGCAGCCCAACAAAAACAGTTCAAAGCGAAATGTATCTGAACAAATGCAAAGCAAGAATCCTAGCGATCGTAAAAGCTCGTTTTTTTTTTTTTGACTAACAGTTAAGCTTCAGGCTTAGTGTGTAAAGATAGTTCAAGTTTTGGGTCTGCTTCAGATGTCATCGCCTGAAGATAATGGACTAATTCTGGTAAAGCTCAGCGTTCCATTTACAGGCTGCCAGTAAGTCTTCGAAGTGTGAGGCAACGTAACGCTGACATGTCAAGTGTTAATAACACACAGGTTATTAGTTTACAGCGACACTCCATTAACACCGAAAAGAAGACCACGACATGGAACTGTTATTTACGGTAACGCTTGTTAATACCACACTATGAAAGGAATAGAAAGGAATCTTTTATTTAATGATATAATGTCTGTTCACAATAGTGATTTTAGACAACAACAACAACAACAAAAAGGACAACAACAACAACAAAGGGGGATGAGTAGGAGTCTGAAGGTAAGATGGGGAACAACTACACAAAATGATTTAGAACAATGAAAAATATACCCAGTGTCAAATAACAACATACAACAATTAATTAACATTTTATAACAATCTACCAACAGGGGATCTGAGAATTTGCTGGACTGTTGGAATAATATCATTATTTTTGTTGTGCAGGATATTTCCAATATCACTATACGAAAAAATCAAGATTGTTATTTCTATATGTCGTAAGAAAGATAGGACATTTAAAAAAACAGATGGTGGACTGATAATGCTTTTAAACAAATATATACAATATACATTTTGTGTATATTTTGTTTTCCAAGAGTTAAACCTTAGTTTGTATATCAAGGATGTTAGCTGTCAGGAGCAGTAAGGTATCAGGCTTTGAGTACTTGAGAAATTAGCATAAACTGAACGTTCATGAACTGATAGTCTTACATTATTGAATGTTATGGTATTTGCATTATTTGATGCACCGTCTTTAGCTCATTAATTTATTTTGTCGGAAACTTCATTCCAATGAAGTCCACAATGTGACAGAACCCAGCAAAAATTTATACCAACACCCGTTGGATAAAATAAAATGTATCAAACGTTTGATCTCAAAAACAATATGTACTATGAAAGTTAACAGTCTACTTAAAGTAACACAGACAGTTTCAATAGCGTTTTAAACATTATGCACTAAACACAGAAACAAGCGGATAGTTTCAGTGGCTGCAACTTGCCGTTCCCACCAAGGAACGAGCTGAAAATAGAGTTCAAGAGGAGCTTACACTGCTCGGGCAGTTCCGTATGCGTTCTACCACAATAGGTCAGTAACGGTCTGTAAGATTGATCTAACCTTTATATCACCATATGAAGGGATGAGGTTTGGGGGCCAGAAGTGGGATGGGGCCTTGACCTTCTGACAAACAAGAAGTTGAAGTTTTTAACCTTGCCGCATATCACCATATTTAGATGTTTATTTTTTTTTATGTTTGTTTGTCTGTTTGTTATGTCTTTTTTTGTATTTTCTTGTATCTATTTTTGTTTTTGTGTCGTGATGTGTGTGTGTGTGTGTGTGTGTGTGTGTGTGTGTGTGTGTGTGTGTGTGTGTGTGTGTGTGTGTGTGTGGGGTTGTGTGTGTGTTTATTTGTTTTGTTTTGTTTGTTTATTTTTCTTATCAGGCCTGGATGTTGGACTGGACGAGTTGGGATGATGGCGACGATAAAATTAATCGTGCTAATGAGCAGATGGTGGCTGTGCATCTTATTGTTTGTAGGACAATTTTTGTGATGTGATTGTATAGAATGTTGATGAGGTCAATAAGTACGAGGGAGAATGGTTATATTTTCATTCGTTCGCAGTTAATTAGTTTATTTGTATTTTGATTTGTTTTCCAATATCGCAAATGAGATATACATTTCACTATAATGTAGTCTATATGATTTCATTTACAGACTGACTGAGATATACATTTCACTATAATGTAGTCTATATGATTTCATTCACAGACTGACTAAGATAAACATTTCACTATAATGTGGTCTATATGATTTCATTCACAGACTGACTAAGATAAACATTTCACTATAATGTAGTCTATATGATTTCATTCACAGACTGACTAAGATAAACATTTCACTATAATGTAGTCTATATGATTTCATTTACAGACTGAGATAAACATTTCACTATAATTTAGTCTATATGATTTTATTTACAGACTGACTAAGATAAACATTTCACTATAATGTAGTCTATATGATTTCATTTACAGACTGACTAAGATAAACATTTCACTATAATGTGGTCTATATGATTTCATTTACAGACTGACTAAGATAAACATTTCACTATAATGTGGTCTATATGATTTCATTTACAGACTGACTAAGATAAACATTTCACTATAATGTAGTCTATATGATTTCATTTACAGACTGAGATAAACATTTCACTATAATGTAGTCTATATGATTTCATTTACAGACTAAGATAAACATTTCACTATAATGTAGTCTGTATGATTTTATTTACAGACTGACTAAGATAAACATTTCACTATAATGTAGTCTGTATGATTTCATTTACAGACTGACTAAGATAAACATTTCACTATAATGTGGTCTATATGATTTCATTTACAGACTGACTAAGATAAACATTTCACTATAATGTAGTCTGTATGATTTCATTTACAGACTGACTAAGATAAACATTTCACATATAATGTGGTCTATATGATTTCATTTACAGACTAAGATAAACATTTCACTATAATGTGGTCTATATGATTTCATTTACAGACTGAGATAAACATTTCACTATAATGTAGTCTATATGATTTCATTTACAGACTGACTAAGATAAACATTTCACTATAATGTAGTCTGTATGATTTCATTTACAGACTGACTAAGATAAACATTTCACTATAATGTAGTCTGTATGATTTCATTTACAGACTGAGATAAACATTTCACTATAATGTAGTCTGTATGATTTCATTTACAGACTGACTAAGATAAACATTTCACTATAATGTAGTCTATATGATTTCATTCACAGACTGACTAAGATAAACATTTCACTATAATGTAGTCTATATGATTTCATTTACAGACTGACTAAGATAAACATTTCACTATAATGTAGTCTATATGATTTCATTTACAGACTGACTAAGATAAACATTTCACTATAATGTGGTCTATATGATTTCATTTACAGACTGAGATAAACATTTCACTATAATGTAGTCTGTATGATTTCATTTACAGACTAAGATAAACATTTCACTATAATGTAGTCTATATGATTTCATTTACAGACTGACTAAGATAAACATTTCACTATAATGTAGTCTGTATGATTTCATTTACAGACTGAGATAAACATTTCACTATAATGTAGTCTACATGATTTCATTTACAGACTGACTAAGATAAACATTTCACTATAATGTGGTCTATATGATTTCATTTACAGACTGACTAAGATAAACATTTCACTATAATGTAGTCTATATGATTTCATTTACAGACTGAGATAAACATTTCACTATAATGTAGTCTATATGATTTCATTTACAGACTGAGATAAACATTTCACTATAATGTAGTCTATATGATTTCATTTACAGACTGAGATAAACATTTCACTATAATGTGGTCTATATGATTTCATTTACAGACTGAGATAAACATTTCACTATAATGTAGTCTGTATGATTTCATTTACAGACTGAGATAAACATTTCACTATAATGTAGTCTATATGATTTCATTAACAGACTGAGATAAACATTTCACTATAATGTAGTCTATATGATTTCATTTACAGACTGACTAAGATAAACATTTCACTATAATGTAGTCTATATGATTTCATTTACAGACTGAGATAAACATTTCACTATAATGTAGTCTATATGATTTCATTTACAGACTGAGATAAACATTTCACTATAATGTAGTCTAGATGATTTCATTAACAGACTGACTAAGATAAACATTTCACTATAATGCAGTCTATATGATTTCATTTACAGACTGACTAAGATAAACATTTCACTATAATGTGGTCTATATGATTTCATTTACAGACTAAGATAATCATTTCACTATAATGTAGTCTATATGATTTCATTTACAGACTAAGATAAACATTTCACTATAATGTGGTCTA
>CM060313.1:64055316-64065316 GCA_030674185.1 Monoplex corrugatus
CCATTATCAACACAAACCATGAAACCAACACAAAGAAGACAGAGGACCATTATCAACACAAACATGACAACAACACAAAGAAGACAGAGGACCATCATCAACACAAAGCATGAAACAACACAAAGAAGACAGAGGACTATATCAACACAAACCATGACAACAACACAAAGAAGACAGAGGACTATATCAACACAAACCATGACAACGACACAAAGAAGACAGAGGACTATCATCAACACAAAGCATGACAACACACAAAGAAGACAGAGGACTATCATCAACACAAACATGACAACAACACAAAGAAGACAGAGGACCATTATCAACACAAACCATGACAACGACACAAAGAAGACAGAGGAACTTCATCACAAAGCATACAACACACAAAGAAACAGAGGACCATATCAACACAACATGACAAGACAAAGAAGACAGAGGACCATTATCAACACAAACATGACAAACAAGAAGAAAGACCACACAACAAAACTGACACACACAAAACACAGGACCATTATCAACACAAACCATGACAACGACACAAAGAAGACAGAGGACCATCATCAACACAAAGCATGACAACGACACAAAGAAGAGAGAGGACCATTATCAACACAAACCATGACAACAACACAAAGAAGACAGAGGACCATCATCAACACAAAGCATGACAACACAAAGAAGACAGAGGACCATCGTCAACACAAAGCATGACAACACAAAGAAACAGAAGACCATCATCAACACAAAGCATGACAACAACACAAAGAAGACAGAGGACCACCATCAACATAAACCATGAAAACGACACAAAGAAGACAGAGAAGAGAACGTCTGTGCCATTATCAACACAAAGCACGACAACACAAAGAAGACAGAGAAGAGAACGTCTGTGCCATTATCAACACAAAGCATGACAACAACACAAAGAAGATAGAGGACCATCATCAACACAAACCATGACAACGACACAAAGAAAACAGAGAGCTGAACTTCTGTGCCATTATTAACACAAAGCATGACAACAACACAAAGAAGACAGATGACCATCATCAACACAAACCATGACAACAACACAAAGAAGAAAGAGAGGAGAACGTCTGTACCATCATCAACACAAAGCATGACAACAACACAAAGAAGACAGAGGACCATCATCAACACAAAACATGACAACAACACAAAGAAGACAGAGGATCGTCATCAACACAAACCATGACAACACAAAGAAGACAGAGGACCATCATCAACACAAAGCATGACAACAACTCAAAGAACACAGAGGAGAACGCCTGTGCCATCATCAACACAAAGCATGACAACAACACAAAGAAGACAGAGGATCGTCATCAACACAAACCATGACAACACAAAGAAGACAGAGGACCATCATCAACACAAAGCATGACAACAACTCAAAGAACACAGAAGAGAACGCCTGTGCCATCATCAACACAAAGCATGACAACAACACAAAGAAGACAGAGGACCATCATCAACACAAAACATGACAACAACACAAAGAAGACAGAGGATCGTCATCAACACAAACCATGACAACACAAAGAAGACAGAGGGCCATCATCAACACAAAGCATGACAACAACTCAAAGAACACAGAGGAGAACGCCTGTGCCATCATCAACACAAACCATGACAACAACACAAAGAAGACAGGACCATCATCAACACAAAACATGACAACAACACAAAGAAGACAGAGGATCATCATCAACACAAAGCATGACAACAACACAAAGAAGACAGAGGACCATCATCAACACAAACACAACATAACAACAACACAACATACAAACTTCAACAGGAAGAAAAAGAAAATTAAGTACACATGTCAGTGCATTCGCACACCTACATTGTGTAATCTAAGGACATGCCCCTGGCGTTGACCTCTCCGTCCAATTTATCGCACAGGGGATTTAAAAAAACACACCTGAATACAAATTTAAGCATACCTAAGGACACCAAAAATATATAAAAAGGGGCATAAGTTACCCAAAATTGCTTTCGAATATCTCATTTCCCTAGAACCAAAAATGCACTTAATAAATTATATGTACCCAATTGTCAATGCTAAGAAAAAGTACGTAAGACTTGATCGAACACATACAAGTGAATGGACCAGCGAGGCAGAAAATGATAGGAAGAAATGACAAAAAAGCAAAGGAATAAGACAGAAACAAAGAGAGTGACAGGAATGAGGAAATTTCTGGCCCAGAATTTCCACAAGATGGGGATACTATCTGTAATGAAAGAGCCCCCGGCATCCCCACAGGGGGGGAGGGGGGTGCAATAACTCCTCTGACCACCAAGTTCTCATGGCAAACTGCAGAAACTGGTATAAACCCGTGGACTTAATTCGGTAAGGGTCTATTTATAAAGGCTGGGGAAGGTAAAGCAGAGAGGCAATGGAGATGGTCACAGACCTCGTAACGCTAGAGTCAAGAAATGTAAGGTATCTTTCACTTTGGGCATGCTATGAGACATCAGAGCTGCCATGCAATGAAGACTGTGGCACAGGGCAAAATGGAAGGCAAGAGACGACAAAGAAGACCGCCGACAGTAGACAGAAGGGGATGGAGACAGCTGACGAGGCATGCATCAGCAGCTACCATCAAGAATGATGTCGCCAACAGGTAACAGGTAATCTTTTACTTAATCTCAATAAAGGGAAACCTTTACTGTCTCACCATCCGCGTGCAGCTAAAACAAATGTAGCTTCAGACTTCTTGACTGCTTATCCCGTGGCAACCAAGGATCATTTTCATGTATTCATATGCCTGAGACCTGGGTACTTTCGTCCTAGAAAGAGCGGAACCTAGAAGGGAGAGAATGCTGTAAATTGGTATAGGGAGGTCACAGCACAGTTCTGTCCCTTGGTTTGTTCCCTGAATTACTACTGACAAAATATAGTTACGGAATGTTTGGGAGACCGATATCATATTCAGTTGGACTTCAACACGCAGGTGTGCTTTCATGTGCTGCAGTGTACTGGAAGTTTTAGACGTTCTAAATGATAAACACAGTAATGATGAAGAGTTAAGAGAGCAAATGACAGCGATTCTGAGGAAGGAGAGATGGAACAACGACCAACACCACCCTCTTTTGTCAGATTTTGTGGATGCGGATGATAATGACAACGCCAACTTCCAGCCTGGTGAGAGAGAAACTTATTGCTATTGCTATTTTCATTTAATTAAAGCCCAGCCATATCAGGGCTATAACCACTCCAATACACACACAATATTTCAACAGTAGAAAAAAGGCAAAAGAAAATTAAGTACACATATCAATACATTCGCGCACATAATCCAAGGACATGCCCCTGGCGTTGACCATTCCGTCCAATTTATCACACAAGTAATGTAAAAACGTACCCGAAAACACATTTAAACACAACTAACGACTCTAAAACATATAAAAACGGGCCTAAATTACCTAAAATTGCTTCCGCATATCTCATTTCCCTAGAGCCCACCAAAAATGCACTTAATACATGTACCCAATTATCAATCCTCAGAGAAAGTAGGTAAGACTTTATCAAACACATACAGGTGAATGGACCAGCAAGGCAAAAAATGATAGGAAGAAATGACAGAAAGCAAAGGAATAAAGCAGAAACAAAGAGAGTGACAGAGAAAAGAGGACATTTCTATCCCAGAATTTCCAGAAGGTGGAGATACTACTTATACTGAAAGAGTCTCCGGCATCCCCACGGGGGAGGGGAGGGGCGATAGAGAAACAATGATACTGAGCAACACGATTCTGGTGCTGCCGATATCACATCACATCATTGCTAAGGCCACAAGAAAAACATGTAAAAAATGTAAGACATATCTTGGTAAGACCCAGGGAGAAAATATTGGACGGACTTAAAAAGTGGCTTAAGATAGAGAGGGTGGAAGAGGTGCTTGCAGCAACAAGGGATAGAAACAGATGGAAGGCCACGATCGCCAACGTCATGTGGCAAGGCACTTGATAATGATGATGATCTTGGTGAATAAATAAAGAGTGAACAGACTGTTGAACCGACCTAAGACAGCAAAATTTTGCCCTGACACAGGTTCAGGTTTATATTGCTTACAGCCAAGCCGACTAGGAGAGCCATATCAGGGCTATGCCCTGGTACACACAGCAGTATTAAAATGCACGTTACCGTGAGACAGGGATGGAACTTACGTGATGCGGTAGTTGAAGTCTCCACCATCCAGCCATTCCCACTTTGTGTTGTTCTTATTCAGCCCGATCCACCACGTCTTCCTGCTGTCCCTTTTCTTCAGCTCTTTCTGGATGTTTTTCTGACACAACAACAACAATAGTAACAATAACAATAATAATGATAATAATGATAATGATAATGATGATGATGATGATAATAATAATAATAATAATAATAATAATAATAATAATAATAATAATAATAATAATAATAATAACAATGCTTATTTGTATAGCGCATATTCCATACAAAAACATGCTCACCAGCGCTTTACATTTCGCAAAAAAAGCGAATGGTGATACAAATGTTCACAATTATATACACAAAAAGAAAACAACAAACAACAATCCACACAGGACACACAGTCAACAGTAGAATTATAAACCATTCTTGTAGCAAGAACACTACTCTCCAAACATCACAGGGACTCACTATGCACTGGACATGATCAGACCTTTAAGTCGAGCACGCAAAACTCGAGCTGTTCTTCAAGACAGTCCCTAATCGTGATCACAATGGGACGTTACTGTTATTGTTATTGTTTAAAGCCCAGCCGACTGCGTAGAGCCATATCAGGGCTATAACCGCTTCAAAACATACAAAACTTCAACAGAGAGAGAAAAAAAAAAAAGAAAGTTCAGTACACATATCAATGCACTTGCACAGATAATAATCTAAGGCCATACCCCTGGCGTTGACCATTCTGTCCAATTTATCGCATTGGCGATTTAAAAAACACACCTGAATACAAATTTAAGCATGCCTAAGGACACCAAATCATATACAAAAACAGGCATAAATTATCTAAAATAGCTTCCGCATATCTCACCTCCGTAGAGCCAAAAATGCACTTAATACATGTACCCAATTATCAATCCTAAGAAAAAGTACGTACGACTTTATTGAACACATACAAGTGAACGGGCCAGCAAGGCAGAAAATGATAGGAAGAAATGACAGAAAACAAAGGAATAAGGAAGAAACAAAGAGAGTGAGACAATAGAGAAAATTTCTAGCACAGAATTTCCAGAAGGAGGGGGATACCATTTATACCGAAAGAACCCCCGGCATCCCCACGGGGGTCAATGGGAAGTTAATTTAATATACAGCAAAAACTAGAATCAAGCTGTTAGACAACCTGACCACATTTCACTATGTGGTTGCACAGTGTGCACTCAACGGCCCCGTTAGCTCAGTTGGTTAGAGCGCCGTGCTGATAACGCGGAGGTCGCGGGTTCGACCCCCTATGTGAGACATTTTACTGCGGGCTGGTTGGTAATTTCGATAAAGCCGTGGACTCAAGATCTGATATCTCGAGTTCAACCCCAGCCTGCAACATTAAAACCTGGCCTGTTGGCTGTCCATCTTTATGTTTCCATCATTCTGGTGGTGTCAGCTTAGTGTTTCATAGGTCCACTGGCCTGTTGGCTGCCCATCTTAATGTTTCCATCATTCTGGTGGTGTCAGCTTAGTGTTTCATAGGTCCACTGGCCTGTTGGCTGTCCATCTTTATGTTTCCATCATTCTGGTGGTGTCAGCTTAGTGTTTCATAGGTCCACTGGCCTGTTGGCTGTCCATCTTTATGTTTCCATCATTCTGGTGGTGTCAGCTTAGTGTTTCATAGGTCCACTGGCCTGTTGGCTGTCCATCTTTATGTTTCCATCATTCTGGTGGTGTCGGCTTAGAGTTTGATAGGTCCACTGGCCTGTTGGCTGCCCATCTTTATGTTTCCATCATTCTGGTGGTGTCGGCTTAGAGTTTGATAGGTCCACTGGCCTGTTGGCTGCCCATCTTAATGTTTCCATCATTCTGGTGGTGTCGGCTTAGAGTTTGATAGGTCCACTGGCCTGTTGGCTGTCCATCTGAATGTTTCCATCATTCTGGTGGTGTCGGCTTAGAGTTTGATAGGTCCACTGGCCTGTTGGCTGCCCATCTTAATGTTTCCATCATTCTGGTGGTGTCGGCTTAGAGTTTGATAGGTCCACTGGCCTGTTGGCTGCCCATCTTAATGTTTCCATCATTCTGGTGGTGTCAGCTTAGAGTTTGATAGGTCCACTGGCCTGTTGGCTGCCCATCTTAATGTTTCCATCATTCTGGTGGTGTCGGCTTAGAGTTTGATAGGTCCACTGGCCTGTTGGCTGCCCATCTTAATGTTTCCATCATTCTGGTGGTGTCGGCTTAGAGTTTGATAGGTCCACTGGCCTGTTGGCTGCCCATCTTAATGTTTCCATCATTCTGGTGGTGTCAGCTTAGAGTTTGATAGGTCCACTGGCCTGTTGGCTGCCCATCTTAATGTTTCCATCATTCTGGTGGTGTTAGCTTACTGTTTCATAGGTCCACTGGCCTGTTGGCTGCCCATCTTAATGTTTCCATCATTCTGGTGGTGTCGGCTTAGAGTTTGATAGGTCCACTGGCCTGTTGGCTGCCCATCTGAATGTTTCCATCATTCTGGTGGTGTCAGCTTAGAGTTTGATAGGTCCACTGGCCTGTTGGCTGCCCATCTTAATGTTTCCATCATTCTGGTGGTGTTAGCTTACTGTTTCATAGGTCCACTGGCCTGTTGGCTGTCCATCTTAATGTTTCCGTCATCCTGGTGGTGTCAGCTTAGTGTTTCATAGGTCCAATGACCTGTTCGCTGCCCATCTGAATGTTTTCATCATTCTGGTGGTGTCAGCTTAGTGTTTCATAGGTCCACTGGCCTGTTCGCTGCCCATCTTAATGTTTTCATCATTCTGGTGGTGTCAGCTTAGAGTTTGATAGGTCCACTGGCCTGTTGGCTGCCCATCTTAGTGTTTCCATCATTCTGGTGGTGTCAGCTTAGTGTTTCATAGGTCCACTGGCCTGTTCGCTGCCCATCTGAATGTTTCCATCATTCTGGTGGTGTCAGCTTAGTGTTTCATAGGTCCACTGGCCTGTTGGCTGCCCATCTTGATGTTTCCATCATTCTGGTGGTGTCAGCTTAGTGTTTCATAGGTCCACTGGCCTGTTCGCTGCCCATCTTAATGGAAAAGTTTCCATCATTCTGGTGGTGTCAGCTTAGTGTTTCATAGGTCCAATGGCCTGTTCGCTGCCCATCTTAATGTTTCCATCATTCTGGTGGTGTCAGCTTACTGTTTCAAAAGTTCATCCCCCCCCCTTCTCCCCAATTTCAAGCCATTGCCAGCGCATAGGGTTTTGCACAGGCTTAAGGAGTTCTGCCAGATAATTCTTGGCAGATTTGGGTGGAGCACATATGGAATTGTCCGAGTGCCATGAATCCCTCTTGATCAAACTCCAAACAAACTGCAAACAGTTTGCATCTTCGCTGACCGTGCAAAACATCATATAGATTCACTGCGTACTGGGCACAGACCAGCATGGAGAGCTCAAGCTGTTGGGCAACCTGACCACATCCCACTATTGGTTTCACAGTCTGCATCTTTGGTGGGTGTGCATGACAGATGTTTTCATGTGACCATATGCAGCCTTTGATATGATTTACCGGATCTTTATTATTGTTGTTGTTTCGTTGTTGTTGTTGTTTTCATCATAGTTTTCCTCCTTATTTGCTATTGCTGCTGTTGTTATCATCGTGATTATTATCACTAGTATAATTACGCACTGATTCTAAAAACAAAAGAACAAACAAACACACACACTAAAAAAAAAACAACAACAAAAAAACACAGCGATAGCTTTACTCAGCACGAAGTAATATCTAACTGGTTACAGTAAGGGCTTAGCACTGTTACAACAGAGAACAATACCTACAGGATATACTAGTCTCTTTGTCATTACCGTGTACATACCAACGGACATACTAGTCTCTTTGTCATTACCGTATACATACCAACGGACATACTAGTCTCTTTGTCATTACCGTATACATACCAACGGACATACTAGTCTCTTTGTCATTACCGTATACATACCAACGGACATACTAGTCTCTTTGTCATTCCCATGTACATACCTACAGGACATACTAGTCTCTTTGTCATTACCGTGTACATACCTACAGGACATACTAGTCTCTTTGCCATCACTATACTACCATTATCATTAATCACTAGTACTAGAAAACCTACGGTATCTATGTGGGTAAACCTCTTCAAGGCAATTTACCATATCATTAACCCTTTGGCTCCCGCACCCTGTTCATCAGCATCCCGCATTGCCAGCCATGCTAGCAAAGCAAAAACTTAACCCTTTGATTCCCTCACCCTGCAGGAAGCTGGTGGATAGGGTGAGGGAATCAAAGGGTTCAGTTTTTTTTGCAGTTGGTGGATAGGGTGAGGGAGTCAAAGAGTTAATTACTACCAGAGTCTGGTAAGAAACCCACTGTGTCTGCGGAGGATAACACTGTCCAAGGGAGCTTACCATTTCTACCATGGAGCTGATGGACAAGAGTTGCCCCGTTTCCCGGCGGCAGTCTCTGACAGCGTCGGCCCAGCCGCTGGGTGGTTGGGTGACGAACAGGTAACAGGCTCTGTGTAAATGGACCCATCCCGAGGCACATCGCTTTCCGGCGTTCTTGTTGCCGCCGGCCTGATCACCTGATACAAAACACAATAAAAATGATGATAATAATAATAATAATAATAATAATAATCAACTAAGTAACATAACTCTTGAGAGTCACGGAGTCATCTCCCATGTAGAATTTCTCAAACCCAACACAGTTTGCGCTACCCATTCAGCTAACACAGACGCAACCACAAAGCATAAAGTGGTAAGCTCAGAACATTCCTTAAAATAATAATAATAATAATAATAATAATAATAACAACAACAACAACAACAACAATAACAATGATAATAATAATAATAATAATAACAATAACAATAATGATGATGATGATATAACAATAACAACAACAATAATAATAATGATGATGATGATGATAATAATAATAATGATAATAACAACAGCAACAATACTACAACTACTACTACCACCACTACTACAACTACTGCTACAAGAACAACAACAACTACTACTATTACTACTACTACTAATAATAATAATGCCCATGGTTTTTCCTCCAGCATTTTCTTAGTTTCAGTTTCAGTCTCTCAAGACAACGTCTCCGCGCTCGGAATGAATTCCATATATGTACTAACGGCACAGGTGCCATATGATGGAGATCATGGCACAAGCCTTAAGCCTGCACATAAACCTGTGAGCTGGCCAGGTCCTGAGATCCTACCTAGCCTGTTTTTTTTTTAACCTAGTGCTCATTGTTATTGTTATTTTTATAAAAGCCCGGCCGACTGCGTACGGCCATATCAGGGCTATAACCGTTTCAGAACATACCCAATACTTCAACAGGAAAGAAAAAGGAAAAGAATATAAAGAACATATATCAATGCATTTGCGCACATAATCTAAGGAGATGCTCTTGGCGTTGACCACTTCGTCCAATTTACTACACAGGGGTTTAAAAAACATACCTGATTACAAATTGAAACATAACTAAGGACACTAAAACATGATGTAAAGAAGACTAGGAAAAGACAAGCAACATTTACGGGCCATTTTATGAGGAAAGGGGAATTAGAGCACCTGGTCACAACAGGAAAACTGGAGGGAAAAAGAGAACACAAGGTTTACCCAGGGAGAAAATATTGGACGGACTTGCAGGGTGGCTGAGGACAGAGAGGGTGGAAAATGTACTTGCAGCGACAAGGGATAGATGCATATGGAGGGCCATGATCGCCATCGCTATGCGGTAGGGCACATGACGACGACGACGACGACGACGACGATGGTGATGATGA
>CM060313.1:64070316-64072816 GCA_030674185.1 Monoplex corrugatus
GCAGCAAGTAAAGACTCACCTCTGTTAGGTGCGTCGTTGTTTCGCGAGGGCCGAAAACACAGGGCAAAGTGAACACACAGTACCCCCCACAGTAGACACACGAGCACTGACCACGGGCTTGTCCGTGGAAATCGCCACTCAGCCATCTCCAAAGATGTCCCACAAATAGGCTACTTAAACCCACAGATCCGAGAGAATCTTTCAACACCCAAGTTTCACAAGAACGTCAAGAACGTTCCACCACACAGGCCTCACAGATCAGAGAAGACACTGGTATCCAGATGGTTGTTGAATATACTGTAAGTCCACAATTTCAGTTTCAGTTTCTCAAGATGACGTCTCCCGCGCTCGGAACGAATTCCATAATGCACTAACGTCACAGGTGGAACGAGTATGGTGACTGTGGCACACGCCTTAAGCCTGCACATAAACCCATAAGCTGGTCAGGTCCTGACGCTCTTACCTAGACTATGTTTTAACTAGTCTATACTTTATACTGGTATTTTATCAGCCTACCACTGGAATAATCTTAGTTACATGTAAATGACATGCGTATGTGTGTATCTTACTGTCAAAAAACTTTAAGGAAGGTAATCTTGGTTACATGTAAATGACATATGTATTTGTGTATCTTACTTAAAAAAAACAAAAAAAAAACTTTTAGGTAGGTCCACAAATGTGATGAAAAGAGAAATTTGTCTGAGCAGCAGTATATGTAGTGTGGATGTCAGTCGACTGATGAGCAATAAAAGCCAAAGACAGCGTGTCTCGTTATCGTCAGCCCTGTTGGCTGACGAAGTCTACATCCGAGAGACGAAGGAGTGCCACCGCTAGTTGCAGGAAGCGCAAATTCCGCTCCAGACACACAAACCTTGTTCTCTTAATTAACTCTTTGACTCCCGCATCCTGTCGATCAGCATCCTGTATTGTCAATCGTGCTGAGCAAAAGCAAAAACTTAACCCTTTGACTCCCTCACCCTATCCACCAGTTTAACGTAACCCTTTGACTCCAGCAGCCTGTCGACCAGCATCCTGTATTGTCAGTTATGCTAAGCAAAAGCAAAAATTTAACCCTTTGACTCCCGCACCCTGTCCACCAGCATCCTGCATTGTCAATCATGCCAAGCAAAAGCAAAAATCTTAACCCTTTGACTCCCGCACCCTGTCCACTAGCTTCCTGCTGGAAGCTGGTGGAATAGGGTGGGAGTCAAAGGATTAAGTTTTTGCAGTTGGTGGGTAGAGTGAGGGAGTCAAAGGGTTAAGTGTTTGCAGTTCGTGGATAGGATGAGGAAGTCAAAGGGTTAACTTAAGCTGGTGGATAGGGTGAAGGAGTCAAAGGGTTAAGTTAAGCTGGTGGATAGGGTGAGGGAATCAAAGGGTTAAGTTTTTGCAGTTGGTGGATAGGGTAAGGAGGGAGAGTCAAAGAGTTTAGTTAAGCTGGTGGATAAGGTGAGGGAATCAAAGGCCAGGTTAAGTTTTTTGCAGTTAGTGGATAGGATGAGGGACTCCAAAGGGTTAAGTTTTTTTTTCAATCGGTGGATAGGGTGAGGGAGTCAAAGGGTCAAGTTTTGTCAGTTGGTGGAAAGGGTGCGGGAGTCAAAGGGTTAAGCTTACGGCCAGTACAGTGTACTAGATCTATGAGAAGTGACAGTTGCTGGTTGCTTTGTTGGTTGGTTCTTACAGTCGTGGATTGCTAAAAGCTAAGTAACTAATATAAAATGTTATTTTTCTTTGACAGTTATAGACAAGCAGGCAGTCAACCTGGAATCACTATTTGAACACCATTACAATATAAAACGACAGTTTTCATTTTATTTCATTTTTATTTTTATTATTGAATTTTATTCTTGTTTTGCTTTATTCTATTTTTAGTTGTTATTTTATTTTATTTTATTTTATGTTTATTTCATTTCATTTTGCTTATTTTCTTTCATTTTCTTTTCTTTTATTGTATCATATATTTTATTTTATTTTATTCATTTCATTATTTACTTATTTTTATTTTATTTATTCGTTTATCTTTTACTCATTTATTTGTTTATTCGTTTCATTTCATTTTATTTCATTTTATTTATATGTCATTTCACTTCATTTTGTTTTCTTTTGATTATCTTATCATTTATTTATTTCGAGAGCTGACTGCAGACATACAATCAAACAATCAATGATCAATTGATGGTCAGTAGGAAATCAAATCAAAGTAGAATGAAGAATTATATTTACTGGTGGAAACTCAGCTGCATGGAAGCCCTGTTTAATTCATTCATATTTAGTAAGTCAATGAATAAGTAAATAAGATTGTTTTCGTTGTTTTTACGTTTGTCTTTTTTTCCCAAGGGAAATCTCTTAACAATTTTTTGATTTTCAGTGAATAAGTAGATAACATTGTTTCCCCTCTTTTTATATTTTTGTCTTTTTATTCAAGGGAAATCTCTTAACAATTTTTTTATTTTTTTCTGAAGAAGATTCGGCTACCACCAACAACTTCAATAGTTTGTAT
>CM060313.1:64085316-64090316 GCA_030674185.1 Monoplex corrugatus
ATTGCCATGTCAGTATCCTTGCCATTGTCATTGCCATTGTAAGTATCCTTGCCATTGTCATTGCCATTGTAAGTATCCTTGCCATTGTCATTGCCATTGTCAGTATCCTTGCCATTGTCATTGCCATTGTCAGTATCCTTGCCATTGTTTTTGCCATTGTCAGTATCCTTGCCATTGTCATTGCCATTGCCATTGTAAGTATCCTTGCCATTGTCATTGCCATTGTAAGCATCCTTGCCATTGTCATTGCCATTGTAAGTATCCTTGCCATTGTCATTGCTATTGTAAGTATCCTTGCCATTGTCATTGCCATTGTCATTGCCGTTGTCAGTATCCTTGCCATTGTCATTGCCATTTTAAGTATCCTTGCCATTGTCATTGCCATTGTCATGGCCATTGTAAGTATCCTTGTCATTGTCATTGTAAGTATCCTTGCCATTGTCATTGCCATTGTAAGTATCCTTGCCATTGTCATTGCCATTGTAAGTGTTCTTAGCCTTGTCATTGCCATTGTAAGTATCCTTGCCATTGTAAGTATCCTTGCCAATGTCATTGCCATTGTCAGTATCCTTGCCATTGTCATTGCCATTGTCAGTATCCTTGCCATTGTCATTGCCATTGTAAGTATCCTTGCCATTGTCATTGCCATTGTAAGTATCATTGCCATTGCCATTGCCATTGTAAGTATCCTTGCCATTGTCATTGCCATTGTAAGTATCCTTGCCATTGCCATTGCCATTGTCACTGTCACTGTCACCGTCACTGTCATTATGATTGTCATAGTGACTATCATTATCATTGTCATTACTATTGTCATTTTCATTGCCATTGTCATTCCCATTGTCAGTGTAATTACCATTGCCACTGTCATTATCATCATCATTATCATTGTCTCTATCTCTTTCTCTCTGAACTACAAGAAAGAAAAAAACGAAGTAAAGGAACAGAATGGAGAAATGATAGAATGGTCCAAGAAGATCAGGGTGGCAAGGGAAGGCAAACAAAGCCATGCACCCAGTACATCAACACAGCAGGGGTGATGGAGACGATCTCTGACAGGTGAGGAAGGCAGAAAGATCACTTACAACGAATGCCAGAATTCTTCCTGGGTTCTCTTGGTTCCCGCCCTTTTGGTACAGACAGGATGTGTGTGTGTGTGGGGTGGGTGGGGTGGGGGTAGGGGTGGGGGTAGGGTTGGGGCTGTGTGTGTGTGTGTGTGTGTGTTGTGTGTTAGTGTGTGTTGGGGTGGGGCGCTGTGTGTGTGTGTGTGTGTGTGTGTGTGTGTGTGTGTGTGTGTGTGTGTGTGTGTGTGTGTGTGTGTGTGTGTGTTAGTGTGTGGTGGTGGTCTTCGATTCAATGCCTATTCACTAAAGTGATTTTAGACAATGTGTGTGTTTGTGTGTTTGTGTGTATGTGTCGTGTATGTTTGTTTGTGTGTGTGTGTGTGTGTGTGTGTGTGTGTGTGTGTGTGTGTGTGTGTGTGTGTGTGTGTGTGTGTGTGTGTGTGGTTTTGTGGGTGTGCTTATGTGTGTTTGTTGTATATTGTGTATAAATAGATGTATGCGTGTGGGTGGGTGGGACACACAGAAAAGAGAGAGAGAGAGAGAGAGAGAGAGAGAGAGATGAAAGAGAGAGAGATGAAAGAGAGAGAGAGAGATGAGAGAGAGAGAGAGAGATGAAAGAGAGAGAGAGAGAGATGAGAGAGAGAAAGACAGACAGACATGCATATTGACAGACAGACAGAGAAAGAGAGAGGCAGAGACAGAGACAGAGACAGACAAAGACAGAGACAAGACAGAAACAGAGAGAGCGAGAAAGAGGCAGAGAGGCAGGGACAGAGACAGAGACAAAGAGCGAGGCATTTCTTCTCTTTATTTTTTATTTATTTAGGCCTATTTATGTATTTCAGTTTTACATATTATGTATTTCAGTTTTACGTATTATGTATTTCAGTTTTACATATTATGTATTTCAGTTTTACATATTATGTATTTCAGTTTTACATATTATGTATTTCAGTTTTACGTATTATGTATTTCAGTTTTACATATTATGTATTTCAGTTTTACGTATTATGTATTTCAGTTTTACATATTATGTATTTCAGTTTTACATATTATGTATTTCAGTTTTACATATTATGTATTTCAGTTTTACATATTATGTATTTCAGTTTTACATATTATGTATTTCAGTTTTACATATTATGTATTTCAGTTTTACATATTATGTATTTCAGTTTTACGTATTTATTTATGTAGGCCCTAAATATTTATGTTTTCATGCATTTGTTTATTTATTTGTTTATTTTTATTTATCCTTTATTTCCCTTACGGTACACTTTAAGAGTCTGAAATTCGAGCTGCTCCCAACGGGAAGGGCGTGTCGCCACAGTGTGGGGCAACCTTTTTTTTTTCTTTTGTCTGTCTGCGTGTGCATTAGTTGTACCCTTGAGAGTGCATAACACTATTCTCCCAACTCTGTGCCTTCACTGCACATTACACATAATTCATTGCAGCACTGAGAGCTCAAGCTATTTTGCGAGCTGACCACATTCCACTATGTTGTTGCACAATATATATATATAATAATTAATAATTACAATATTTATATAGCGCAAAATCTTGATAAAATCAAATCTGAGCGCTGAAACACACACACACGCACGCACGCACACACGCACGCACGCACGCACACACACGCACCCACGCGCGCGCGCACACACACACACACACACACACACACATGGCTATAAATGGGGAGAAAGAATAAAAACAATGGAAAATTATAGAGAGCATATTATATACAATTATATATTGCAATGTGATTCCCCTCCGAGTGGAGACAGGCTGCAGAGGGGATTGAGTGAGGTCAGGATTTTATGCAGAGGAATAAAAGGTGAGTTTTGAGAGCGGACTTGAAGGAGACAAAAGTAGGTTGCTGACGGACTGAGAGAGGAAGTTTGTTCCAGGAGAGCGGACCAGAAACAGAGAAGGCTCGTGGACCATAGGTATTGAGCTTAGTGCGTGGAAAGCGAAAAGTCAGAGGATCGGAGGCAGAGCGGAGGGTACGTGAGGGAACATTGATCTCAAGTAGGCTTGACAGGTAATCGGGGGCTGCGTTATTGAGGCTTTTGTAGCACATGGTGTCTAGTTTGTACTGTATGCGCTTTGATACAGGGAGCCAGTGAAGTTGTGCCAGGAGAGGAGATATGTGGTCAGCTTTTTTCTTTTTGAGTACAAGGCGTGCAGCATTGTTTTGAATGCGCTATAGGATGTGAGTGGTGGAGGCAGGAAGACCGGACAGGAGTGAATTGCAATAGTCAATGCGAGACATTATGAAGGAGAGAACGAGTTTTGCAGTTGTTTCGACAGAGAGATACTTCCTGATCAGGCTTATACGATGGAGGTGATAGTAGCAAGATCTGGCAGTTTGAGAAACAAAGTTGTTCATGGAGAGGGTAGAGTCAATGCAGACACCAAGGTTTTTAGCTGAATCAGAAATTGGGACTGATGTGTTACATAATGGGAGAGAAAGAGGAGGCAGCTGAGAAAGTTTCTGACGGGTGCCAGTGAGGATAGCTTCTGTCTTGTCATCATTTAGCTGAAGTTTGTTGTATGTCATCCAATTTTTGATGTCCGAGTAACACTCAGTGGTGCGAGTCAGGAGGCACTGTATATTGTCAGGTGAGTCACTGTCTTGAAGTTGGGTGTCATCAGCATAGAAGTGGTGTTTTATAGAGTGGGAGTTGATGATGTGGACAGGGGGGAGGTGTAAAGAGTGAAAAGAACAGGGCCAAGGACAGATCCTTGTGGAACACCACAGGTCAGGTATGCAGGATGAGAGTAAGTGCCATTGATGAGAACAGTTTGTTTTCTGTTTGATAGATAAGAAGTGAACCAGGAGAGAGCAATGTCAGAGATGCCAAAAGTATGATGAAGTCTAGAAAGGATAATACCATGATCAATGGTATCAAAGGCTGCAGACAGATCAAGGAGTGTGAGGAGAGAGACTTTGTCAGTATCAGTTGCAAGGAGGAGATTGTTGAGAATGTGTAGCAGGGCAGTTTCAGTGCTATGGCACTGGCGGTAGGCTGACTGGAAAGGATTGAGGAGATTGTTGGCAGACAGGTGAGAGTTCAGTTGGTTGAGGACAACTTTTTCAAGCAGTTTTGACAAGAAAGAGAGATTAGAGATAGGCTGGTAATTTTTCAATTCATTTGGGTCTAAATTGTATTTCTTGAGGAGAGGGTGAACAATAGCAGACTTGAAAGAATCTGGGACAGTTCCAGTTTGGAGAGAAGTGTTGATGATGTCAGTGATGAATGGGAGGAGAGTAGGGAGACAGTCAGAGTAGAGAGAACCTGGAAGAGGATCCAGTTCGCAGGTTTTGAACGACATGGATCTGATTGTGTTGAGAATTTCTTCTTGTGAGACTGGGGTAAGAGTAGTAAGAGATGTGCCAGAGAAGGAAGGGTCAGGTGGGCATGGTTGACAGGGTGTCCTGTCAAGCCTGTCACGAAGAGTTTGTATTTTGGTGGTGAAATACTTGGAGAATACAGATGGGAGTTCTTCATTTGTGTGTTTTGTTGGGAGAGGTAAATCTTTTCGTGTGCCAAGGAGATGATTCATGGTTGTAAAGAGTTCTTTTGAAGAAGAGGCATTCAGGATTTTGGTTTGGAAATAGCTTGTTTTTGCAGATGCAATGAGGGTGGATACTTTTGTTTTAGAGGCTTGGAAAAGTTGCCTATGTACAGGAGTTTGGATTTGCGCTAGCGGCGCTCTGCTCTGCGGCGGGCACGTTTTGCACAGGCAATCTCATGAGTGAGCCAGGGGGTAGGGGGGCGGTCAGGTAAAAGACGGGTTGTGGCTGGAGCATGAGTGTCCAGAAGATGGTGGAGAGTAGTGTAGAATTCATCGGCAAGGTTATGTGACTTTTCAGAAAGGAGACGGAAGGCGTCAGATGAAAATGTGGAGAGGTCGATAGATTTGAGATTGCGT
>CM060313.1:64100316-64105316 GCA_030674185.1 Monoplex corrugatus
TACATGTACTACAAAGTTTGAAGTTTACATGAACTACGAAGTTTGAAGTGTACGTGTACTATGAAGTTTAAAGTGTACGTGTACTACGAAGTTTAAAGTGTACGTGTACTACGAAGTTTGAAGTGTACGTGTACTACGAAGTTTAAAGTGTACGTGTACTACGAAGTTTGAAGTGTACGTGTACTACGAAGTTTGAAGTGTACGTGTACTACGAAGTTTAAAGTAAAAAGGTGCTCCCTGGACTGCATGCAACTGAGATCATAAAAACAAAAAAATTAGTTTTGGGGAAAAGCGCTAGATCTATACAAGAACGACAAATTGTGTCTCGGCCGTTTATGAACAAATCGAAATAAAATTATCAGTCACGTAGTTCGTCTTTGTGCAGGCAACTGGGAAAATGATAGCTCGAAAGAATCAGTGATAATGTACGGAGTGAGTGAGTTTTTTTTTTTTTTTTTTTTTTTTTTTTTTTTTTTTTTTTTTGCGAGAGCTAATGAATAACATGGCTTGATCATTGTGAGTATGAGTATTTTTTTTTTCTTTATTGTTCCCCATCCCCTTTATCTCCCGCCAACCGTGCTGGTTCCATTGTCGCCAGATGACAAAAGAAGAATGAATCACGCAGGATGCACTGGCAGCACAGGAAACGAGTGCCATATGTAGCACGTGCACTGCAGTGCCGAGTGCCAGCCAACACCAACATAGATTGCATCATGCTGGGCCCTGTATTGCGTCAGCGTTCACGGAAACGGCAGGAGTCGTTGCGTCATACCAGGCCTCATACTACGTCAATGTTCAGCTCTATGTTGTGTCAACGTTCAGACCTATTTTACGTCAATGTTCACAGCTCTATATTGAGCCAGTGTTCACCCCAATAGAACATCAATGTTCAGCCCAATATTACGTCAATGTTCAGTCCTATATTTCATCAATGTTCAAAGAGACACCAGCATTGAATGCGTCATATCAGGCCCTATATTTCCTCAGTGTTAAGCCCTATATTGCGTCAATGTTCAGCCCTATATTGCGTCAATGTTCAGAGAAACATCAGCATTGAATAACGTCATATCAGGCCCTATATTTCCTTAGTGTTAAGCCCTATATTGCGTCACTGTTCAGACAAACAAACACAATTGAATGCGTCATATCAGGCCCTATATTTCCTCAGTGTTCATCCCTGTATTACGTCAATGTTCAGTCCTATATTTCGTCAGTGTTCAGAGAAACATCAGCATTGAATGCGTCATATCAGGCCCTATATTTCCTCAGTGTTCAGCCCTGTATTACGTTAATGTTCAGCCTATATTGTGTCAATGTTCAGCCCTATATTGCGTCAATGTTCAGCCCTATATTGTGTCAATGTTCAGCCCTATATTGTGTGTCAATGTTCAGCCCTATATTGTGTCAATGTTCAGCCCTATATTGTGTGTCAATGTTCAGCCCTACATTGTGTCAATGTTCAGCCCTATATTGTGTCAATGTTCAGCCCTATATTGTGTCATTGTTCAGCCCTATATTGTGTCAATGTTCAGCCCTATATTGCGTCAATGTTCAGCCCAATATTGTGTCAATGTTCAGCCATATATTGTGTCAATGTTCAGCCCTATATTGCGTCAATGTTCAGCCCTATATTGTGTCAATGTTCAGCCCTATATAGTGTGTCAATGTTCAGCCATATATTGTGTCAATGTTCAGCCCTATATTGTGTCAATGTTCAGCCCTATATTGTGTCAATGTTCAGCCCTATATTGTGTCAATGTTCAGCCCTATATTGTGTCAATGTTCAACCCTATATTGTGTCAATGTTCAGCCCTATATTGTGTCAATGTTCAGCCCTATATTGTGTCAATGTTCAGCCTTATATTGTGTCAATGTTCAGCCCTATATTGTGTCAATGTTCAGCCCTATATTGTGTCAATGTTCAGCCATATATTGTGTCAATGTTCAGCCCTATATAGTGTGTCAATGTTCAGCCCTATATTGTGTCAACGTTCAGCCCTATATTGTGTCAATGTTCAGCCCTATATTGTGTCAATGTTCAGCCCTATATTGTGTCAATGTTCAGCCCTATATTGTGTCAAAGTTCAGCCCTATATTGTGTCAATGTTCAGCCCTATATTGTGTCAATGTTCAGCCCTATATTGTGTCAATGTTCAGCCCTATATTGCGTCAATGATCAGCCCTATATTGTGTCAATGTTCAGCCCTATATTGTGTCAATGTTCAGCTCTATATTGTGTCAATGTTCAGCCCTATATTGCGTCAATGTTCAGCCCTATATTGCGTCAATGTTCAGCCCTATATTGTGTCAATGTTCAGCCCTATATTGCGTCAATGTTCAGCCATATATTGTGTCAATGTTCAACCCTATATTGTGTCAATGTTCAGCCCTATATTGCGTCAATGTTCAGCCCTATATTGTGTCAATGTTCAGCCCTATATTGCGTCAAGATCCAGAGAAAAATCAGCATTGGATGCGTCATATCAGGCCCTATATTTCCTCAGTGTTCAGCCCTATAATGCTGTAATGTTCAGCCCTATTTTGCGTCAATGTTCAGCCCTATATGGTGCCACTGCTCAGCCCTATATTACGTCACTGTTGAGTCCTATATTGCGTCAATGTCCAGCCCTATATTGCGTCAATGTCCAGTCCTACATTGCGTCAATGTCCAGCCCCACATTGCGTCAGTGTTCAGCCCTATATTGCATCACTGTTCAGCTCTGTAATGTAATCGGTTTTCAGAGAAACACCAAACCATTGGTTTCGTCACACAAGGCCTTATATTTTGTCAATGTTTAGCCCTATATTGTGTCAATGTTGAGCCTTCCATTGTGTTAATATTCAGTCCTATAGTATGTCCATGTTCAGCCTTCCATTGCGTTAGCCTATATTTCGTCAAAGTTCAGCTCTATATTTCGTCAAAGTTCAGCCCTATATTTCGTCAAAGTTTAGCTCTATATTTCGTTAAAGTTCAGCCCTATATTTCGTCAAAGTTCAGCTCTATATTTCGTCAAAGTTCAGCCCTATATTTCGTCAAAGTTCAGCTCTACATTTCGTCAAAGTTCAGCCCTATATTTCGTCAAAGTTCAGCCCTATATTTCGTCAAAGTTCAGCCCTATATTTCGTCAAAGTTCAGCCCTATATTTCGTCAAAGTTCAGACCTATATTTCGTCAAAGTTCAGCCCTATATTTCGTCAATGTTCAGCCCTATATTCATCAAAGTTCAGCCCTATATTTCGTCAAAGTTCAGACCTATATTTCGCCAAAGTTCAGATCTCTATTTCGTCAAAGTTCAGACCTATATTTCGTCAAAGTTCGGCCCTATGTTTCGTCAAAGTTCAGCCCTATATTTCGTCAAAGTTCAGACCTATGTTTCGTCAAAGTTCGGCCCTATGTTTCGTCAAAGTTCAGCCCTATAGGTCTATTTCGTCAAAGTTCAGCCCTATATTTCGTCAAAGTTTAGCCCTATATTTCGTCAAAGTTCAGCCCTATGTTTCGTCAAAGTTTAGCCCTATATTTCGTCAAAGTTCAGCCCTATATTTCGTCAAAGTTCAGCCCTATATTTCGTCAAAGTTCAGCCCTATATTTCGTCAATGTGAAGCCCTATATTTCATCAAAGTTTAGCCCTATATTTCGCCAAAGTTCAGACCTCTATTTCGTCAAAGTTCAGACCTATATTTCGTCAATGTTCAGCCCTATAATACTATCACCGTTTTCTCAATTCAGTGAAGTCTTGGCTTTGCGGCTGTACATATAGCTTTTTAAATTTTTTTTATCTAAATCTGCTTTAATTCTCGTTTCACGAGACAGGCCCAGCCGCGTCTGACTAAGCTTTTTTTTCTCTGGGCGCGCATGTATATGTGTGTGTGTATGTGTGTGTATGTGTGTGTGTATGTGTGTGTGCGTGTGCATTCGTGCGTGCATGCGTGCGTGCGTGTGTGTGTGTGAGTGTGTGTGTGTGTGTGTGTGTGTACGTCTCTGAGATAGAAATGTTTGTGCACATGGCTGTGCGTATAAACCAGTCTAGTAGTGCTCTGTTCACAGAGCAAAGGCCCCAGATATGCGCATAACCCTTTGACTCCCGCACCCTATCCTCCAACCGTAAAACCTTTAACCCTTTGACTTCCTCACCCTACCCACCAACTTTCTACAGGAAGCTGGTGAATAGGGTGTGGGAGTCAAACGGTTAAGTTTTAGCTTCGCTAGCGTGGTTGACACTGCATGATGCTGGTGGATAGGATGAGGGAGTCAACTTGTTAAGTTTTGGCTTCGCTAGCGTAGTTGACAATGCAGGAAGCTGGTGGATAGGGTGAGGAGTCAAAGGGTTAAGTTTTGGCTTTCGCTAGGTGGTTGGCAATGCAGGAAGCTGATGGATAGGGTGAGGGAGTCAAAGGGTTTAAGTTTTGGCTTCGCTAGCGTGGTTGACAATGCAGGAAGCTGGTGGATAGGGTTAGGGAGTCAAAGGTTAAGTTTTGGCTTTGCTAGCGTGGTTGACAATACAGAAAGCTGGTGGACAGGGTTAGGGAGTCAAAAGGTTACGTTTTAGATTTGCTAGCGTGGTTGACAATGCAGAAAGCTGGTGGACAGGGTGCGGGAATCAAAGGAATGTATAGGTAAGGGAGTCAAAGGGTTAAGTTTTGGCTTTAGTAGAGTGGTTGACACTGCAGGAAGCTGGTGGATAGGGTTAGGGAGTCAAAGGGTTAAGTTTTGGCTTTTGCTAGCGTGGTTGACACCGCAGGAAGCTGATGGACAGGGTTAGGGAGTCAAAGGGGTTACGTTTTTGCTTTGCTAGCGTGGTTGACAATGCAGAAAGCTGGTGGACAGGGTTAGGGAGTCAAAGGGTTAAGTCTTGGCTTTTGTTAGCGTGGTTGACAATGCAGGATGCTGGTGGATAGGGTTAGGAAGTCAAAGGGTTACGTTTTGACTTTTGCTAGCTTGGTTGAGCAGGAAGCTGGTGGGTAGGGTGAGGAGTCAAAGGGTTAAGTTTTAGCTTTTTGCTA
>CM060313.1:64112816-64117816 GCA_030674185.1 Monoplex corrugatus
AAGACACCTACCCTATCAGGCTTGGTTGCAAAGTCACACTGAAACCAGCTATTTATTTCTATCCTGTTCTCCCTGCCAGCAGAGTGAACCTGTCTTGCTGCATATTGTAGGAAAGCATGGGATTCCGACTTTTAAAATACATGTATATTAATGTTGACTGGCTAAGTTAAGAACAGAGAATGAATGAAAATGCAGTAAATAATAGGTTAGTTTGAATTTCTGGAACGCTTATCCCTGTTTTTATGTATAAGCGCAACGGACTACCAACTGGAAGGTTGTGGGTTCGAATCCCCATCAGTACCTTCAAAAATCATTGTGGGATTTTTGGGCTCTAACAGGCTCCTACCCAGAGTTGGGTGTGCTATGGGCTCATTGGGAAGACTGGGACCACACAGTCGAGTTTCATCCACTTCGCGGAGGTGCCATTGAGGGTGTTGCTCAAACCATTTGACCAGCACCGCAGGTGTCTGTATCTCTCGGGCTTGGTTGATGTCAGGATATACTATGATAGTATGCGTAGAGTACAGCCCTGTCACGCAGTCTCAATCCTAGATAGAACTCCATAGTATCATAACTATCATCCTCATCGATACCATCATCATCGCATTGTAAAAACTGTGCCAGCTACTGTGGCCATTAAGGTGGTGCAGAAAATGGGACGGGAAAAAAAGTTGAGCACAAAGGTAACCTCCTTGAATGCGATGATCCTTAAAAAAACAACAACAAAAAACTATAATCCGTCAGAGGGAGGATTGAACTCACAACCCTTATGCTTACGAGGGATGGTACTTAAACCAACAGAGGACCACGTGGCCATTGAATGGAGAAGGGAAAGGGCGAAAACATCCATTGTCCTTAACGCCAGAATATTAGGTTCATTAACAACATATGTTCTAATTTTATAAATACCCACGGCAAATGCCCGTGAGAAAATCCCAGACAACTGCGTTTAAAGTAGCAGACAGAACGAGAAACCACTGTGACCCATGGTACGAGTGGAATGGGAAAACACAAACAGAAATACAACACCCAGAATAGTTTTGGAATAGTGAAAACGTCCCACTAAAGCTCATTTATGCAGCAGAAAAAAGCCACAACGCTGACACACCAGGATTTATGATGAAGGGCCATACAAGCCCCCCGGAAACCGCTGTCCACATTTCTAAATGTCTAACGCATCCACCTGCGACGGACGTCGTGTGACCTGTTGCTCACCTTATGTTCTCACCTCAGTCTCACCTGTCACTGTGGGCACGTGACCAGGCGTTTAAATGAATCAGTTGGCGTACGTGTAATTGCTGTGTCTGTGCCCAGGCATGTGGCCTAGCCATTAAACAGTCCCCCTAAATCTCTGTGTACGGTTTGGGTCTGGGCTGTTCTGGTGGCACACTGATTTGATTTATGCAGTATGTGTATTAGTATTGTATTGTTATGCATTGCTTTGTCTTGTGTTGTATTGTATTGTATTGTGTTTTATTGTATTGTATTGCATTGTATTGTATTGTATTGTATTGTATTGTTATGAATCATTTTGTTTTGTGTTGTATAAGCTCTTTCCAAAATATCAAAAGAGGAACCAGGCAAGGTTGTTTTCTGTCACCAGATCTGTTTCCACTTTACAGCGAAACCATCATGAGAAACCTAGAAGAGTGCCCTGGAGGAAAAATGATAAACAACATTCATTACGCAGATGACATTGTGCTAATTACAGAAAATGAAAGGGACCTACAAAACCTTGTGAATATAATAGAAATAGAAAGCAAAAATAAAAGGTTGGAGCTAAATAACAAGAATATTGAAGTCATGGAAACCAGTTCTCAACCCAGCAGTTGCCCTGAAGAAGTCGGCTGGATCGCCGATGAAAGCTACGCAGTAAGTAGCCCTTTTTGCAACTGAGAGCCAGGTTCAACCAGGTAGCCATTATGAAATCCCCTCAGGCAAAATAACAGCAAACGGCACAACCTTGAGACAGGTTGATAAGTTTAAATATCTGGGAACGATCATTTCACCAGACGGCATATACACATCAGAAATAGCCAGCAGAATCGGCCAGGCCAAAACAATATTCAAGAAGATGAAGAGCATTCTTACCAACAAATGCCTATCAATTAACATCAGGAAGAGAGTTCTTGAATGTTATATAGAACCGATAATGTTACACAGTTGAGAGGCGTGAACAGTCAACAAGCAAAGCCAGAACAAGATTGAGGCAGCCGAGATGTGGTTTCTAAAAAGAATGTTGAGAGATCCATGGACAGCAAAGAAAACAAACGAGACAGTCTTGATGTAGGCAGACACAAGAAGATCATTGATAAGGAAGATTAGGAAAAGACAGGCAACATTTATAGGCCATTTTATAAGGAAAGGGGAATTAGAGCTCCTTATCACAACAGGACAGCTGGAGGGAACGAGAGCACCAGGTAGACCCAGAGAGAAAATATTAGACGGACTTGCAGGGTGGCTGAGGACAGAGAGAGAGAGAGCGGAAAATGTGCTTGCGGCAACAAGGGATAGATACATATGGAGGGCCATGATCGCCAACTCCATGTGGCAGGGCACTTGATGATGATGATGATGATGATGTTGTATTGTATTCTATTGCGCTGTATTATATTGTTATGGATTGCATTACACTGTACTGCATTGATTTGAATGCTCAACAAATTTCACCGCTTTGTATTGTATTGTATTGTATTGCACTGTATTACACTGTATTCTCTCTCGCTCTTTCACACTCTGCCTCACTCACTCACACATACACACACATACACACACACACACACACACACACCACACACACACACACACACACACATACACACACACACACACACACACACACACACACACACACACTCTCTCTCTATCTCTCTCTCTCTCTCAAGTGTTTGTGACACGCCTAGTTTAACCAACCAGAGTCGCGAAGAGTCTTTCCATGTTTCGGACCCATGCCCAGGAAAACCTCAAGAAATGATGGAAACCCCAAGGGACACAATCCACTGTCAGGATGATGGTAGTCCCCTCAGTGACCTCCCTTGTCTGAAAAGTGTCATAGTTAAAAGATGGGAGGATGATCCGATTTCAAAATGACGATCCCATGTTTTCCTACATGAGAGTGAGAATATTCTATAACACTTTTGTGACTTAAGTCATGTACTTTCGCTAGTCGACATGAACAGAGCTTGGTCAACCCTGACCCGAGGTCATCTGCTGGGCACGTGACCTACTTATTATTATTTGTTGTTGTTGTTGTTGTTGCTGCTGTTGTTTTTGGTGCCTTCTTCTTCTTCTTCTTCTTCTTCCATCATCATCATCATCATCATCACCATCTTTTTTTCCTTCTTCTTCTACTACTGCTACTACTATTACTAGTACTACTACTACTACTACTACTACTACTACTACTACTACTACTACTACTAGTAGTAGTAGTAGTTCTTCTTCTTCTTCTCCTCCTTCTTCCTCATTTTCTTCATCATCATTATCACCACCATCTTTTCCTTATTTTCCTTCTTCTTCTTCTAATCCTTCTACTACTACTACTACTACTATTACTACTACTACTACTCCTACTGCTACTTCTTCTTCTTCTGCTGCTGCTGCTTTTTCTTCTTCATCATCATCATCATCATCATCATCGTCATCATCTCTGTCTCAGTCTCTGTCTGTCAGTCAGACTGTCTGTCTGTCTGTCTGTCTCTCTGTCTCTCCCTCCCTCCCTCTTTCTGTTTTAATTTCTATTTATCTTTTACGGTTATTTCTTTTCCCCTTTTCGGTTACGAAGGGGGTTCTTTTCTCTTGGCTTTCAGTATAACATATCATTGAAAAAGATCTCAATTACTTAGACAAAAATAGTACCAAACATCGAAAGCAGTCATAATTATTAAGACTGCTACTAGTATCAACACTGACAACAAAGACTACATTGAGAACACCTAGGGTGATAGAATCGAATCATTCATGGTGTCCCCCCCCCCCCCTGAACATCTGCGCAAGGTATGTATGATTAGTATGCAAATGAATTCTATCAAGACGATCCACGGCTGTCATTGAATAATCAATGTGATCTTTACATGTCGCCTCAATGTCTGTCTCTGTCTTCATTTCTGTCTTTCTTTCTTTCTGTCTGTCTGTTTTTCTGTCTTTCTTTCTTTCTGTCTGTTTTTCTGTCTTTCTTTCTTTCTGTCTGCTTTCTGTCTTTCTTTCTTTCTGTCTGTTTTTCTGTCTTTCTGTCTGTCTGTCTGTTTTTCTGTCTTTCTTTCTTTCTGTCTGTTTTTCTGTCTTTCTGTCTATTTGTCTTTCTTTCCTTGTTTCTTGCTTTCTTTTTTCTGTCTGTCTGTCTTTCTTTTTTCTTTCTTTCTTTCTTTCTTTCCTTCTTCCTTCCTTCCTTGCTTCCTTTCTTTCTTTCTGTCTTATTGTTTGTTTGGTTGTTTCTTTCTTTCTTTTTCTGTCTGTCTGTCTGTCGGTCTTTCTTTCTTTCTTCCTTCCTTCCTAACTTACTTTCTCTCTCTCTCTTTCTGTCTGTCTGTCTGTCTGTCTTTTTCTTTCTTTCTGTCTTTGTTTTTTGTTTTTGTTTCTTTCTTTCTTCTTTTCATTTTTTCTTTTATTCCTTTCCTTCTTTCTTTAATTCTTTCTATCTTTCTGTCTTCCTTACTGTCTTTCTGTCTGTCTGTCTTTCTTTCTGCTTTTCTTTCTTTCTGCTTTTCTTTCTTTTTTCTGTCTGTCTTTTTTCTTTCTGTCTTTCTTTCTTTCTGTCCGTCTGTCTGTCTTTCTCTCTGTCTTTCTTACTGTCTTTCTTTCTCTGTCTGTCTTTCTTTCTTTCTGTCTGTCTGTCTTCCTTTCCTTCTTTCTTTCTGTCTGTCTTTCTTTCTTTCTTTTTCTTGTTTTCTACTTTTCTTTCTTTCTGTCTGTCTGTCTTTCTGTTTGTCTTTCTTTCTTTCTTTCTTTTTTCCCTTCTTTCCCAACTGTCTGTGCCACCTCACTGTCGTTGATCGCCCACC
>CM060313.1:64130316-64132816 GCA_030674185.1 Monoplex corrugatus
GTATGGATGGTGCGTGATCGAAAATGCCATGCGGCAGGGTACATGATGATAAGTTTACCCATGCAGTGAGCATTTGCTCCAAGCCTGCTATCGTTTCTCTTTACTCCCAGTTGGTGTAATTCTTTACCGTCTAGCTGGTCGTTGAAGGCCTATGGGACCTTTCAAACTATCGGTTTGAATCTCGATAACTGGAACTCTCCTTCTTTCTCTGTCTAAACCAACTACACCCAAGTCCTGCATATATGCCTGTCTGTCTGGATGTGTATGTTGTCTGCCTGTTTTGCTTGTATAATAATAATAATAATAATTACAATATTTATATAGCGCAAAATCTTGATAAAATCAAATCTAAGCGCTGAAGCAGACACACACGCAAGCACGCACGCACGCACGCACGCACACACACGCACGCACACACACACATACACACACACGCATGGCTATAAATGGGGAGAAAGAATAAAAGCAATAAAAGCAAGAATAAAAGCAATGGAAAATTATAGAGAGTATAGCATATACAATTATATATTATAACCATGTGATTCCCTCCGAGCGGAGACAGGCTGCAGAGGGGGGTTAGGATTTTATGCGGAGGAGAAAAGGTGAGTTTTGAGAGCGGACTTGAAGGAGACAAAAGTAGGTTGCTGACGGACTGAGAGAGGAAGTTTGTTCCAGGAGAGTGGACCAGAAACAGAGAAGGCTCGTGGACCATAGGTATTGAGCTTAGTGCGTGGAAAGCGAAAAGTCAGAGGATCGGAGGCAGAGCGGAGGGTACGTGAGGGAACATAGATCTCAAGTAGGCTTGACAGGTAATCGGGGGCTGCGTTATTGAGGCTTTTGTAGCACATGGTGTCTAGTTTGTACTGTATGCGCTTTGATACAGGGAGCCAGTGAAGTTGTGCCAGGAGAGGAGATATGTGGTCAGCTTTTTTCTTTTTGAGTACAAGGCGTACAGCATTGTTTTGAATGCGCTGTAGGATGTGAATGGTGGAGGCAGGAAGACCAGACAGGAGTGAATTGCAATAGTCAATGCGAGACATTATGAAGGAGAGAACGAGTTTTGCAGTTGTTTCCACAGAGAGATACTTCCTGATCAGCCTTATACGATGGAGATGATAGTAGCAGGATCTGGCAGTTTGAGAAACAAAGTTGTTCATGGAGAGGGTAGAGTCAATGCAGACACCAAGGTTTTTAGCTGAATCAGAAATTGGGACTGATGTGTTACATAATGGGAGAGAAAGAGGAGGCAGCTGAGAAAGTTTCTGACGGGTGCCAATGAGGATACTTCTGTTTTGTCGTCATTAAGCTGGTCTATTGTGTGTCATCCAGTTCTTAATGTCCGAGTAACACTCAGTGGTGCGAGTCAACAGGCGCTGTATATTATCAGGTGAGTCACTGTCTTGAAGTTGGGTGTCATCAGCGTAGAAGTGGTGTTTTATAGAATGGGAGTTGATGATGGTGGACAGGGGGGAGGTGTAAAGAGTGAAAAGAACAGGGCCAAGGACAGATCCTTGTGGAACACCACAGGTAAGGTATGCAGGTTGAGAGTAAGTGCCATTGATGAGAACGGTTTGTTTTCTGTTGGATAGGTATGAAGTGAACCAAGACAGAGCAATGTCAGAGATGCCAAAAGTATGATGAAGTCTAGAAAGGAGAATACCATGATCAATGGTATCAAAGGCTGCAGACAGATCAAGGAGTGTGAGGAGAGAGACTTTGCCAGTATCAGTTGCAAGGAGGAGATTGTTGAGAATGTGTAGTAGGGCAGTTTCAGTGCTATGGCACTGGCGGTAGGCTGACTGGAAAGGATTGAGGAGATTGTTGGCAGACAGGTGAGAGTTCAGCTGGTTGAGGACGACTTTTTCAATGAGTTTTGACAAGAAAGAGAGATTAGAGATAGGCCGGTAATTTTTCAGTTCATTTGGATCTAAATTGTGTTTCTTGAGGAGAGGGTGAACAATAGCAGACTTGAAAGAATCAGGGACAGTTCCAGTTTGAAGAGAAGTGTTGATGATGTCAGTGATGAATGGGAGGAGAGTAGGGAGACAGTCGGCGTAGAGAGAACCTGGAAGAGGATCTAGTTCGCAGGTTTTGAACGACATGGATCTGATTGTGTTGAGAATTTCTTCTTGTGAGACTGGGGTAAAAGTAGTAAGAGGTGTGCCAGAGAAGGAAGGGTCAGGTGGGCATGGTTGACAGGTGTCCTGTCAAGCCTGTCACGAAGAGTTTGTATTTTGGTGGTGAAATAGTTGGAGAATACAGATGGGAGTTCTTCATTTGTATGTTTTGTTGGGAGAGGTAAATCTTTTCGTGTGCCAAGGAGATGATTCATGGTTGTAAAGAGTTCTTTTGAAGAAGAGGCATTCAGGATTTTGGTTTGGAAATAGCTTGTTTTTGCTGATGCAATGAGGGTGGATACTTTTGTTTTAGAGGCTTGGAAAAGCTGCCTGTGTACAGTGAGTTTGGATTTGCGCCAGCGGCGCTCTGCTCTGCGGCGGGC
>CM060313.1:64137816-64140316 GCA_030674185.1 Monoplex corrugatus
AGTTAACGCCTTCCATTCCTTTCCTCCTGTCAGCTTGTCAGTGCTAGTTAAAGGGTGAACAATGTGGCTGACTGTTATCTACCACTGGCTGCAAGCATTCCCCTCTCGTTCTGTATCAATCTGTGGCATTACCATCCCTTGTACATGTTATTGCTCTGTGGTTTTATCTCCCTCCGACACGTTATAACTCTGTGGCTTTGCTTCCCTCGTGCATGTTCAAACCCTGTGGCTTTATCTCGCTAATACTCTTCATAACTCTGTGGCTTCACCTTCCTCATACACATTATAACTCTGTGGCTTTGTCTCTCTCGTACACGTTATAACTGTGTGGTTTTATCTCCCTAGTTCACGTTTTAGGTCTGTGGTTTTATCTCCCTAGTTCACGTTATAGGTCTGTGGTTTTATCTCCCTAGTTCACGTTATAGGTCTGTGGTTTTATCTCCCTAGTTCACGTTATAGGTCTGTGGTTTTATCTCCCTAGTTCACGTTATAGGTCTGTGGTTTTATCTCCCTAGTTCACGTTTTAGGTCTGTGGTTTTATCTCCCTAGTTCACGTTATAGGTCTGTGGTTTTATCTCCCTAGTTCACGTTATAGGTCTGTGGTTTTATCTCTCTAGTTCACGTTATAGGTCTGTGGTTTTATCTCCCTAGTTCACGTTATAGGTCTGTGGTTTTATCTCCCTAGTTCACGTTATAGGTCTGTGGTTTTATCTCCCTAGTTCACGTTATAGCTCTGTGGTTTTATCTCCCTAGTTCACGTTATAGGTCTGTGGTTTTATCTCCCTAGTACACGTTATAGCTCTGTGGTTTTATCTCCCTAGTTCACGTTATAGTCTGTGGTTTTATCTCTCTAGTTCACGTTATAACTCTGTGGTTTTATCTCCCTCGTACACGTTATAGCTCTGTGGTTTTATCTCCCTAGTTCACGTTATAACTCTGTGGTTTTATCTCCCTCGTACACGTTATAGCTCTGTGGTTTTATCTCCCTAGTTCACGTTATAACTCTGTGGTTTTATCTCCCTAGTTCACGTTATAGGTCTGTGGTTTTATCTCCCTAGTTCACGTTATAACTCTGTGGTTTTATCTCCCTAGTTCACGTTATAACTCTGTGGTTTTATCTCCCTAGTTCACGTTATAACTCTGTGGTTTTATCTCCCTCGTACACGTTATAACTCTGTGGCTTTATCTCCCTAGTTCACGTTATAACTCTGTGGTTTTATCTCCCTCGTACACGTTATAACTCTGTGGCTTTATCTCCCTCGTACACGTTATAACTCTGTGGCTTTATCTCCCTCGTACACGTTATAACTCTGTGGTTTTATCTCCCTCGTACACGTTATAACTCTGTGGCTTTATCTCCCTCGTACACGTTATAACTCTGTGGTTTTATCTCCCTAGTTCACGTTATAACTCTGTGGTTTTATCTCCCTCGTACACGTTATAACTCTGTGGTTTTATCTCCCTCGTACACGTTATAACTCTGTGGCTTTATCTCCCTCGTACACGTTATAACTCTGTGGCTTTATCTCCCTCGTACACGTTATAACTCTGTGGCTTTATCTCCCTCATACACGTTATAACTCTGTGGCTTGACACTCGCTATGAATCTGTGACTTTATTTCCTCTGCGCTTATTATAAATCTGTGACTTTACTTCCGTCACACTTGGTAATAAATCTTTGGCTTCACCTGCACTTGCATGTCACACCTGACAACGTGACAGATTATTTATTGGCTTTCTCTTCCTCTGTGTAAAGAGTACATCATCACACGCGGACGTTGGTGTCCTTCACTGAGCTTTTGAGTTCTACACTCACAGCACAGTAGAATGAAGATATACACACACAAGGACAAATCTACAAAAAAATGGGAATGAACAGAAAACGTCGCCATGCAAATTCATACAACTTCTTTAAAACATCGTTTGAACGGATCATGGAGTTTGTATGGAATAGTCCTGCCGATCATAGACACTGCCTCAGGATGCCTGTCTGTCTGTCTGTTGTTTCTGTCTCTCTGTCTCCCTGTCTCTCTGTCTCCCTGTCTCTCTGTCTCTGTCTCTCTGTCTCCCTGTCTCCCTGTCTCTTTGTCTCTCTGTCTCTGTCTCTCTGTCTCTCTGTCTCCCTGTCTCTCTGTCTCTCTGTCTCTCTGTCTCCCTGTCTCTCTGTCTCTCTGTCTCCCTGTCTCTCTGTCTCCCTGTCTCTTTGTCTCTCTGTCTCTCTGTCTCCCTGTCTCTCTGTCTCCCTGTCTCTTTGTCTCCCTGTCTCCCTGTCTCTCTGTCTATCTGTCTCCCTGTCTCCCTGTCTCCCTGTCTCTTTGTCTCTCTGTCTCCCTGTCTCTTTGTCTCTCTGTCTCCCTGTCTCTTTGTCTCTCTGTCTCCCTGTCTCTCTGTCTCCCTGTCTCTTTGTCTCTCTGTCTCCCTGTCTCTCTGTCTCCCTGTCTCCCTGTCTCCCTGTCTCTCTGTCTCCCTGTCTCTCTGTCTCCCTGTCTCCCTGTCCCTT
>CM060313.1:64177816-64180316 GCA_030674185.1 Monoplex corrugatus
CCTTCCCCATACAGGAAAACTGAAAGGAAAATTATGGGGTACGTTGACACACCCGACAAGGCTGCACTGAAAGGAGTATATGTCTGGGGTGGACAAACCACACAGTCACTGAAAGGAGTATAATTATATGGAGTTGGCAAACCACATATCTGTTACTGTTATTTTAGTTTAAAGCCCAGCCGACGGTGTGCCGCCCTATCAAAGCTATAACCGTTTCAAAACATACACAATACTTCAACAGGAAAAAGAACAAGGAAAAGAAAATTAAGTACACATATCAATGCATTCGAGCACATAATCTGAGGACACGCCCCTGGCGTTGACCACTCCGTCCAGTTTAGCACACAGGGGATTTAAAAACATACCTGAATACAAATTGAAAAATAAGTAGGGGCACTAAAACATACATAAAAACGGGCCTAAATTACCTAAAATCGCTTCCGCAGATCTCACTTCTCTGAGCAAAAATGCACTTTATACATGAACCCAATTATCAATCCTAAGGGATAGTACGTAAGACTTTATCGAACACATACAGATGAATGGACCAGCAAGGCAGAGAATGATAGGAAGAAATGACAGAAAGCAAAGGAGGAAGAAAGAAAAAATGAGAGTGACAGAAAAGAGGGCATTTCTAGCACAGAATGTCCAGAAGGTAGGGATATTATTTATACTGAAAGAACCCCGGTATCCCCACGGGGAAAACCACATACCTGACATGAAATCACTGAAAGGGGTATATATCTGAGGTGGGCAAACCACATACTTTACATAGAGTCACTGAAAGGGGTATATATCTGGGGTGGACAAACCACATACTTTACATAGAGTCACTGAAAGGGGTATATATCTGGGGTGGACAAACCACATACTTTACATAGAGTCACTGAAAGTGGTATATATCTGGGGTGGACAAACCACATACTTTACATAGAGTCACTGAAAGGGGTATATATCTGAGGTGGACAAACCACATACTTTACATAGAGTCACTGAAAGGGGTATATATCTGGGTGGACAAACCACATACTTTACATAGAGTCACTGAAAGGGGTATATATCTGGGGTGGACAAACCACATACTTTACATAGAGTCACTGAAAGGGGTATATATCTGGGGTGGACAAACCACATACTTTACATAGAGTCACTGAAAGGGGTATATATCTGGGGTGGACAAACCACATACTTTACATAGAGTCACTGAAAGGGGTATATATCTGAGGTGGACAAACCACATACTTTACATAGAGTCACTGAAAGGGGTATATATCTGGGGTGGACAAACCACATACTTTACATAGAGTCACTGAAAGGGGTATATATCTGGGGTGGACAAACCACATACCCAATATAGAGCCACTGAAAGGGGTATATATCTGGGGTGGACAAACCACACACCTAATATAGAACCACTGAAAGGGGTATATATCTGGGGTGGACAAACCACACACCTAATATAGAACCACTGAAAGGGGTATATATCTGGGGTGGACAAACCACACACCTAATATAGAACCACTGAAAGGGGTACTAGTATATATCTGGGGTGGACAAACCACACACCTAATATAGAGCCACTGAAAGGGGTACTAGTATATATCTGGGGTGGACAAACCACACACCTAAATAGAGCCACTGAAAGGGGTACTAGTATATATCTGGGGTGGGCAAACCACATACCCAATATAGAGTCACTGAAAGTGGTATGTATCTGGGGTGGACAAACCACATACCTGACATAGTCACTCAAAGGGGTATAATTATATTTGGGATGGACAAACCACATACCTGACATAGTCATTTAAAGGGGTACATATCTGGGGTGGTCAAACCACATACCTGACATAGTCATTTAAAGGGGTACATATCTGGGGTGGTCAAACCATATACCTGATATATAGTCACTGAAAGGGGTATATATCTGGGGTGGTCAAACCACATACCTGATATATAGTCACTGAAAGGGGTATATATCTGGGGTGGACATACCACACACCTCACATGGAGTCGCTGCCTGTACAGTACAGTCGCCCATTTCACAACCTGTCACCATCAAAGCTTTGCATGGCAAGCGTAGGAAGGTATGATGTATAAATGCATCTTGTGATGTACATAGTTATTATAGCCAAGCAGCACACAACGAAAATCAGTGTCAGCCTTTCTCAACGTGATGAACAGCGAATCGTTAATATTGTTTATAAATATCATCCGCAACATCACCAATGAATGATTACACACTCTCCAAGCAAACCAAAATAAGAATCACAACAACAACAACAATAATAATAATGATAATAATAATACAATGATAAAAAAAATAATAATAATAACACTCATAATAATAATACTAATCATCATCATCATCACCATAATCATACTAATTACAATAGAACATAATGGTCAAGCCATTTTAACAAATTCCCTTTTTACATGAACAGTATTACAGAAAATCCAGATTTTGTTCTTCTCAAGGTCACTGTGACTTTGAAAAAGCCTC
>CM060313.1:64187816-64215316 GCA_030674185.1 Monoplex corrugatus
AATCATCCAGCGAACAGCATATGTCGTAATGATTATTCCATGGACAATTATTTTGTGTGGAACTGCTGAAGTAAAAAGATACATCACTGACAGCGAAGACAGCATCCATGGCTATTCAGTCATTTATTCAGCCCACGTTGACTTCAACCTATTTTATAGATAATAAAGCTTGATCTTTAAAAAAAAAAGTATTACGTGCCGGTTTTTTGTTTGTTTGTTGTTTGTTTGTGTTTGTTTTTTTTTCTTCGTGGGTTGTAATTCACACATGCACTTGATACGAGTGGGCCGTTACACGTATGGCTGTTTTCACCCTGCAATCAAGATAGCCATATTCCGTCTTCGGAGGTGTGCAAGCTGGTTGTTTTCGTGTTTCTATAAGCCACTGAAAACTGAGATGAAGTACAGACAGGATCTTTAACGTGCGTATTTTCTGTCTGCCTGAAGTTTACACACGAAGGAGATTTCAGACACTGCCAGGTCTGCACGTATTTTGACAAGGGAGTTCAGAAAAAGCTAACCCTTTACCCATCAGACCCGTACTCGATCAGATTCGAACCCCGGTCTTCAAATTCGCATACCAGAGCCTTAATCACTCGACTATCGCGCCCGCTAGAGTTTGATTCAGTTTCAATTTCAATTTTTCAAAAGAACGTTTCCGCGATCGGAATGAATTCCGTGTGACTAACATCACAGGTGTCATGTGATGGAGAAGATCCAAACTGATCATGGCACAAGCTTTAAGCTTGCACATAAACCCATGAGCTGGCCAGGTCCTGAGGTCCTACCTAGATAGTTCCATAACTATAGGGTCGTAGGGGAGTGAGGTGGCAGAGACCTCAACTTTTCCCGGGGCCAGCACCACGAGAGCAGTGCCCACCCCTCTCCCTTGATTCAAATTTATATTCATTTTTCACTTTTTTTTTTTAACCAAGACTTCAGACAGGCAGGAAGGCTAATTGATCTTCAAGGGGTGGGACCTGGGAAATCAACCTATCTCTCCATGGAGAAGAGTGGCAGAATGGTTCAGACGTTCGCCTGCCAATAACTAAACTCGAGGTTCCAGGGTTCGCTCCTCGTAGAGGCCTCGACTTTTCTCCTCAGCTTGATCGGAAAATCGAACTGAACGTCTAGTCCTTCGGAAGGGGACGAAAAACGAGTCGGACCCGTGAGCCTTCTGGCTATGCACGCTAAAAATCCCATGGCAGTAGAGTTTTCTGCAAAGATGAAGCGACTGTTAGAATTCATTATCATCAATAGCAAGAAACTCTGGGGACAGCTGGACAGCAAACGATTCTCAGAGGAGACGCGTCCCTTTAAGCACGTGTTTAGAGATTATAGAATTCATCAGATCTTGCTGAACAGCAGAGTGGGCTGTGTCTGGAACATCATGCTTGGCCACTTTTGCAGCCGTTCAAACAACCCCTGTGGTTGAAGTATGACAACGCTGGGAGCTTCCGACTGCTAAGTGTCGACAGTATAGTAAGGGGGAAGGACCTGGCAGCTATGCGAACTGGTGGCAGGACGGGCTGCCCGAGAGAGAGAGATGAAGACCCAGAGTGGGGCGAGAGAGGGGTCTTCCGTTCTCTCTTGGTCCGGAGGCTGGGCTGGACCTGGTTGGTGCGCGTTGTGTGGCTATGTCCCGGGGTTTGTCATCTCCCCACCTTACCATTCGATTTGTAAACAAGGTAACTGATGACTGGGGTCCGAATGGGTCATGCAACGCATGGACAGCCCCCTCCCCTCTCTTGCTTGATGAAATGACTATCGAGTGGCGTTGTGAGCTTGGTAGGCGACTTGTCCGGAGAGTGGCGAGACACTGGTGCTCTGGGTCTCATTCGCACCCTCGAGGTGTTTCTTGTTAACCACTGCTATCATCCATAATTTACTGTGTTATATTGAAATGTGTTGTTTATATACTGTTATGACCGGTTTGCAAGTGTTCAGAAATATAAACATTCACTGTTATGAGAATTTACTATATTGTATTGCATTGCATTATATTGTTTATGTATGTCACGGCCGATTTTATTTTTAAACTTTGGCAACTTTCTTGGGGATTTTGTTTCTCTATAATGAGAACTATCCGCGTGTTTCTTTTTATGAAAGATAAAGCGAATGTATTAAAGGGAGATAAAACACTCATCTCGCAGTAGTAAACTGAGCAACGATCATAATTAACCATCCTGTCGTATTTATCATCGACACAGATTTAGTCCATCTCTACGGGAAGTTACGACACACACACACACACACACACACACACACACACACACACACACACACACACACACACACACACACACACAGACATACACACACACAAAGTCACTAGTATTTCATCAGCCAAAGGTCAAGGTTTTCCCGAGGACCCTGAGGTCGTACAGGAGTGAGGTGGTAGAGACTTATTTTCGGGATCTAGCTTTACGGGAGCGATGGCCATCTCTTCTTCTTCGCTGCTTTATCTTTCCCAACCATAATTTTTTTTCGGGATCTAGCATTACGGGAGCGATGGCCATTTCTTCTTCATTGCTTTATCTTTCCTAACCATAATCATAGCTGGTGATCCTTTCATCAGTCCTTGATATCACGTGCTCTTATCTCCTCTCCTTCACTGATTTATCTTTCCCAGCCACGATCATGGTTAGTTATACCTTCACCAATCTTCGATATCATGTACTTCTACCTCCTCTTCTTCAATGCTTTATCTTTCCCAACCAAGATCATGGTTAGTTATACCTTCACCAATCTTCGTCATCATGTCCTTCTACCTCCTCTTCTTCACTGCTTTACCTTTCCCAACCATGATCATGACTAGTTACACTTTCACCAATCTTCGATATCATGTACTTCTACCTCCTCTTCTTCAATGCTTTACCTTTCCCTTGCCCTTCCACCTCTTCTTCTTCAATGCTTTACCTTTCCCTTGCCCTTCCACCTCTTCTTCTTCAATGCTTTACCTTTTCCAACCATGATCATTGTTGGTTACACCTTCACCAATCTTCGATATCATGTACTTCTACCTCCTCTTCTTCAATGCTTTATCTTTCCCAACCAAGATCATGGTAAGTTACACCTTCACCAATCTTCATTATCATGTCCTTCCACCTCCTCTTTTTCACTGCTTTATCTTTCCCAACCATGACAAGAGCTTGTTATCCGTTCAATTTATCAGTCCACTGTATCCTGCGCTGCCAACCTCCTTCCTTCAGTGCTTTACATTCCTCAACCCTGATCTAGAGTCCGTTGCCCCTCATTCATCAGTCCACAATGTCGTTGACACGGATGAACTCCACCATGCAGAAAGCGAAACTGGCCAGGGTGATGAGAGAGGCGACGATGGCGACGATGAAGGACCAGCCGACGTAGAAGGGGCCCAAGGTGTCCACGCCTTCTGCGAAATACGTCAGCACTGTCCAGTCGTCACGCTTGATGTCGTCACAAAAGTCACGACCTTTGACCCCCATGACGATCAGCGACATTAGGATCATGCTTCCTGCAACACAGAAATACGACGATCAAAGTTTCAGTTTCAGTTTCAGTTTCTCAAGACGACGTCTTCCGCGCTCGGAACGAATTCCGTATGCACTGACGTCACAAAGGTGCCATGTGTATGGTGATCATGGCACAAGCCTTAAGCCTGCACATAAACCCATGAGCTGGCCTGGCGTCCCTGGGTGGACAATCAACGTAAGTAAGTAAGCAAGTCAGTCAGTCAGTCAGTCAGCGAATAAGCAAGCAAGCAAGTAAGTGAGTAAATAAGCAAGTAAGTAAGTAAGTAAGTAAGCAAAGTAAGCAAGTAAGCAAGCAAGCAAATAAGAAAGTAAGTAAGCAAGCAAGTAAGTTAGTAAGTAAGTAAGTAAGTTAGTAAGTTAAGTAAACAAATCAATCAATCAAATGAAATTTGAAAAAAATCACAAAGTCTGATCTCACAAAATTTTATTCTCTCTCTCTCTCTCTCTCGCTTCACATACCTCTGTTGTCCATACTACCAATATTCCAGTTCCGTATCATGGTGATTTCTTTATACAATTATCGTTCGTTTGCATTTCATGGTTGTAGCTTATAGTTCATAGCTGATTCTCCATGAGTATTTCAATGCACTTACGGTTATTGATGTAGATCCTCAATGGGCATTGGCTGGGTGTGACTAAAAAATAGCACTGACATATACATGCCACAGCTATCGAAAATATGACTCGTCGCCTTATAAATGTCATTGTTATTATGATTGTAATTATGATTATGATTGCATTTATTATTATGATGATGATGATGAATTACAAATATGTTGCTGGTCCTGCTCTCTCTCGTTTCATGCATAACCAACCTCGGTGCATCCATAATTCGAACTTTTTGTACCATGTAAACTCTGCATGCACATACTTTTTTCACTCTACGTAACTCGGGTATGTTTTTCAAAACCCCTGTGCGATAAATTGGACGGAGCAGTCAACGCCAGGGGCATTTCTTTAAAGTATGTGCGCGAATGCATTGATATGCACACTTAATTTTCTTTACCTTTTTTGTCCCCTTAAAGTATTGTGTATGTTCTGAAACAGATATAGCCCTGATATGGCTCTACGCAGTCGGCTGGGCTTTAAACAAAAATAACTAACAATAACAGGCTGTGAAAGAGGGTCATCACTACCCAAACCGCGAATGCATTGATATGTCATCATCATCTTCATGTGCCCTGCCGCATGGCGTTGGCGATCATGGCCCTCCATATATATCTATCCCTTGTTGCCGCAAGCACATCTTCCACCCTCTCTGTCCTCAGCCATCCTGCAAGTAGTTTCTCCCTGGATCTACCTGGTGATCTCTTTCCCTCCAGCTTTCCTGTTGTGACCAGCTGTTCTAATTCCCCTTTCCTCATAAGATGGCCTATAAATGTTGCCTGTCTTTTTCTGATCTTTCTTATCAATAATCTTCTTGTGTCCGTCTCCTTCAAGATTGTCTCGTTTGTTTTCTTTGCTGTCCATGGAACTCTCAACATTCTTCTTCGAAACCACATCTCGGCTGCCTGCATCTTGAACTCTCTTCTTGATGTTCACTGATAGGCATTTGTTTGTAAGAATGCTTTTCATCTTCTTGAATGCTGTTTTGGCTCGGCCGATTCTGTGTATTGATATGTGTATTTAATATTCTTTCCCTTATTTTCCTGTTGAAGTATTGTGTATGTTTTGAAACAGATGTAGCCCTGATATGGCTCTACGCAGTCGGCTGGGCTTTAATCCTTTGACTCCATCATTCTGTCCACCAGTATGCTGCATAGTCAACCATGCTTACAAAGCAAAAACTTAACCCTTTGACTCCTTCACCCTATCCATCAGCTTCCTGCAGGAAGCTGGTGGGTAGGGTGAGGGAGTCAAAGGGTTAAGTCTTTGCAGTTGGTGGATAGGGTGAGGGAGTCAAAGGGTTAAGTTTTTGCAGTTGGTGGATAGGGTGAGGGAGTCAAAGGGTTAAGTTTTTGCAGTTGTTGGATAGGGTGCGGGAGTCAAAGGGTTAAGTTTTTGCAATTGTTGGATAGGGTGCGGGAGTCAAAGGGTTAAATTTTTGCAGTTTGTGGATAGGGTGAGGGAGTCAAAGGGTTAAGTTTTTGCAGTTTGTGGATAGGGTGAGGGAGTCAAAGGGTTAAGTTTTTGCAGTTTGTGGATAGGGTGAGGGAGTCAAAGGGTTAAGTTTTTGCAGTTGGTGGATAAGGTGCGGTAGTCAAAGGCTTAAACAAAAATAACAGTAACACTTTGAAAGAAAGTCATCGCTACCCACATCCCAACTGATTTACCTTGACTCCCAGGTATGTCAGACCTACCTGCCGAGAAGGTGAGGAGGCAGAGGGCGATGAGGACACCCCGGGTCTCCTGCAGGAAGGGTACAGCCAGGTAGGACACTAGGATGACCAGTGACACGGCGTACGTCAGCAGTCCCACCACACAGAAACCCTGCGCCGCCCGCACAAAGTCTGCAATAGTCAGGTATATACAGGTTACGTTGAGTTTGGACTTTGGGAGTTTTGAATAGGGCTTTGGCATTACTGAATACATTAACTGATTCTAATTCTAATTCTGACTTTGGAGTTTTGGAGATTGTTTTTTGGAGGGATTCAAAACAAGCGTGACTGCCCGCGTTTAAGCAAACAGGGACCAGAAAAAAGAAACACGAAAAAAAATAATATGAACGCGTATTTAATACAACAAGACAAGACAGGCGCAAATTTGCGGCCAACTGGCCTTTGTCAAGCGTAAGATCACAAACAAACACCAGATACAAAAATAAGGAGAAAAAGTAGCGTAAAATCATAAAAAACAAACACCAGATACAAAAATTAGGAGAAAAAGTCTTTTTCTCCTAATTTTGTGTGTCTGGTATTTGTTTGTTTGTGATCTTACGCTTGACAAAGGCCAGTTGGCCGAAAATTTGCACCTGTCTTGTCTTGTTGTATTAAATACGCGTTCTCATTCTTTTTTCGTGTTTTTTTCTGGTTCACATACAGGTTACGTTGAGTTTGGACTTTGGGGCCCCCAATAGGTCAGTTGGCTTGAGCATCAGATTCACATGCTAATGGTTGTGGATTCGAATCCCGGGGTGCAGTAAATTAAAACTGGCCTTCTCACTGTCCCATCTTAACATCATTGTTGTTCTGGTGGTGTCAGTATAGGATTAGATAAGCACCACTCCCCCCATTTCCCTGGGATGGTTATCCCTGTCGGCCATATCACCTGAGGTGGGTGTCGACGTAAAAACTGAACCAAATGAAATTGGACTTTGGAGTTTTGAACGGGGCTTTGGCCTTAATGAATACATTTTTTTTCTGATTCTGATTCTGATTCTGACTTTGGAGTTTTTGAGTTTTTGAGTTTTTTTTTTTTTGAGGGATTCATCAAACTCGGACAAGTTCATATATGCTTCGCCCAAATTTTGCCAAAAAATTATCTTGGCAGAATTCCTGGGCGGCTTGCGCGAAATGCTATGCGCTGGTAAAGTCTACAAATGGGGAGGTGGGAGAGAAAGAGTCTATTAAACATTAATTCCTCTGACTCCGGCACCCTTATCATTAACTGCAAAAAACTTAACCCTTTGGCTCCTGCAGGCAGCTGGTAGATAGGGTGAGGGAGTCAAAGAGTTAAGTTTTTGCATTTGGTGGATTGGTTGCGGGAGTTAAAGGGTTGATGTTTCCACATGCGGGCTACTGATGTAATTTACAGGATATCAATGTGTGTATGTGATATTCTGCATGCATGTACGTATGAAGGGGGTTCAGGCACTGGTAGGTCTGCCCACATGCTGACCTGAGAGATCAAACAAACAAGTCTCCACCCTTTTACCCTCCAGGCTAAAGTGTCTGGGCGGATCGAACCCAAGACCGTCCGACTGGAAGTTCGACATTCATCCACTTGACTACTGCGACCATAATATCATCTATCATCATCATCATCATCATCATCATCGTCGTCGTCGTCGTCATCATCATCATCATCATCATCATCATCTTCATCATCGTCATCATCATCATCATCATCATCATCATCATCATCATCATGTGCTCTGCTGCATGGCGTTGGCGATCATGGCCCTCCGTGTGCATCTATCCCTTGTCGCTGCAAGTACGAGTACATCTTCCACCCTGTCTGTCGTCAGCCACTCTGCAAGTCCGTCCAATATCTTCTCCATGGGTCTACCATGTATGTTATTTTCCCCTCCAGTCGGTACATAACTTATTGATGTACCGTTCTTCAATATCGAACAAGCGTAGCGTCAAAGGTCATACGTATGTAACCGAACAATGTGGAAACTCCTTACAGTTTGACTCAATCCCCGTAAACCATCCAGACGATAAAAAATAGTCAGGCGATGGATGCAGCGCATCCCCTGCCCTAACACACACACACACACACACACACACACACACACACACACACACACACATACACACACACACACATAGTCACACACACATGCACACATTTACACACATACACACACAACGCACTTATACACACAAACACACACACAAACACACCACACACACAACACACACACACACATACATACACACACACACACACACACACACACACACACACACACACACACACACACACACACACACACACACACACCTAACTTAAAGGCGTTTATACATTTAATTCCCACAGATAATGGTAACGGGATAATAACGGTGAGAACGTGACATATGAGATCAGTGACTGCTGAAATCATCAATACCATTGTATCAACTTGTTATGAGTACAATCGATCTATGCTTTTTCACTCTATTTGGGGCCCTAGGACAAATAAATGTGCTTTGAATTCCGAGTTTTGCGGAGCCTACAAACACATTGGACAGTGTCTGAATCAATCAGTTGGAAGAGCTATTTCGATGGAGCTTATTGATCCCCTATTGAAGACAATGGAGACAATAGCCCTGGCCGGTGCCACCAAGAGTTCATCTGTTCCGTCTCTTTTCTTTTGTTCAGGGAAGCAGAGAATCAGTATGCACTGAGCATTTTGGATACAGCAAGTCAGTGTGTGTGTGTGGTGTGTGTGGTGTGTGTGTGTGTGTGTGTGTGTGTGTGTGTGTGTGTGTGTGTGTGTGTGTGTGTGTATGTGTGTGTATGTATCTGTGTGAATGTGAGAGAGAGAGAGGGAGAAAGAGGGAGAAAGGGAGAAAGAGGGAAGGAGAAAGGGGAAGAAAGAGAGGGAAAGAGAGAGAGAGAAGGGGAAGAGAGAGAGAGAGAGAGACAGAGACAGACAGACAGACAGAGACAGACAGACAGACAGAGAGAGAGAGACAGAGAAAGAAGAGAGACATAGAAGAGAGACAGACAGACAGACAGAGAGACAGAGAGAGAGAGAAAGAAGGGGAGGGAGAGAGCAGCTGAAGACAGAGAAAAAGGAGAGACGATAGAAGAGAGGCGTAGGATGTGTGTGTGTATGTGTGTGTATGTGAAGAGTGGTCTTAGCCTTGCTTCGAAAACAGATGACAACAATATTGTATGAACACTTTGGATTATGCAAGTGTTGACTGTATGTGCGTGTAGGGTATGTGTGTGGTGGGTGTGGTGAATGATGAGAGTGTGTTTGGTGTAAAGAAGAGTGTGTGTGTGTATCGCCTTTGCGTGTGTGTGTATGTGCATGTGCTAGTGCATGTGTACGTGTATGTATAACAATATAATATCATGCACGCGCGTGTGTGTGCGTGTATGTGTGTGGTGTGTGAATGTTGTGTGTGTGTTGTGTGAATGTTGGTGTGTGTGTGTGTTGTGTGCTGCGTGCGTGCGTGCGTGTTGTGTCGTGTGTTTGCAATCGAGTGAGAGGGTGGGGGGGCTAATAACGAGCAGTTTCACAATGCCTATCTAGAAAGCAGTTGTGTCCATCTTTATGGCGGTAAACGGTGTATTCAGGCTGACAGTGTTACGTGATGATTGTATCGTTATCATGCACACAACATCACACAGACATCACTGCCAACCACATTCCCCTACTGTCATCATCATCATCATCATCATCATCATCATCATCATCATCATCATCGTCATCATCGTCATCATCATCATCAATCAAGTGCCCTGCAGCATGGCGTTGGCGATCATAGCCCTCCATACGAAACTATCCCTTGTCACTGCAAGTACATCTCCCACCTTCTCTGTCCTCAGCACCCTGCAAGTCCGTCCAATATTTTCTCCCTGGGTCTAACTGGTGTTGTCTTTCCACCCAGATTTCCTGTTGTGACCAGTGCTCTAATTTCTCTTTCCTCATATGTCCTATAAATGTTGCTTGTCTTTTTCTAATCTTCTTTATTAATAATCTTCTTGTGTCTGCCTCCTTCAAGACTATCTCCACTGTTTTCGTTTCTGTCCATGGAACTCTCAACATTCTTCTTAAAACCACATTTCAGTTGCCTTAATTTTGTTCAGACTTTGCGTGTTGACTGTCCGTGCCTCAAAATCATACAACAGATCGGTTCTATATAACACTCAAGAACTGTCTTCCTGATGTTAATTGATAGACACTTGTTGGTAAGAACGCATTTCATCTTCTTGAACGCTGTTTTGGCTTGGCCGATTCCAATGGCTATCTCTAATGTGCATCTCCCGTCTGGTGAGATGACCGTTTCCAGATATTTAAACTTATCATCTTGTCTCAAAGTTGTGCCATTTGCTGATATTTTGAATGAGGGGATTTCTTGGTGTTTTTTTTAAAATTTTTTTTTACTGATTACCATGACTTCAGTCTTCTTGCTATTTAGCTCCAGCCCTTTATTTTTGTCCCCAGCTGTGCTACTACTACTACCGCTGTTATTGCTACTACTATCAATACTGTTGTTAATATTATCATTGCTGTTCATGCTAAACTTACTACTAGAAGTAGTAGTACTACCACTACTAAGTTCTCACGATTGACAGAGTCCTCAAGCATCTAAGTACCGCTCAGGATTTTATACGAGGTTCATATACAGAAAACAATAATATAAATATTGACATGAATATAGCAAACACACACACACACACACAACACACACACACACACACACACACACACACACACACACACACACACTTACACACACACACACACACACACACACACACACACACACATACACACACACGCACCACACAACACACCCAATACCACAACAACTATCACCACAACCACACCACCACGACAATCACCACCACCGCCACAATCACCCAGTCTGGGCTACATAACTCAAAACATATACAGAGCATAATCAGAGCTCTACTACTTTTCCGTTTTAGTTTTTGAGTAAGAAGGTGAAAGAAGGCCAGCTGAAACACACGTCCCTTTAACTAAGCTGAAAACAGGGAAAGGAAAACACTGCGAATAATCGAAGGAACAGAGTTCTAGACGACCGCAGCCTGGAAGCTAAATGATCTGTAGCACAAGGGATGCATATACGAACAGAACTCTGCTAAGCTGGAAACGCTTACCACACCAACACACTGCAGGCTCCGTACACATTAATGAAAACGAATTCCCCATTACGCACAAGCATAATTGATACCATTGCCATCAAGTGATAAGATCGATAACAGCTATTCCATGTCATCATTCGCCCATCGTTAATCACTGACGTTTATCCTAATGCTGTTTTTATTATATGCAAGGCAAACATTCCAGCTTACAGCAGACTTACACCCGAACCCAATGACTGGAAACACACACACACACACACACACACACACACACACACACACACACACACACACACACACACACACACACCACACACATACACACCACACCACAACACACACACACATACGCACGCACGCGCACACACACACACACACACACACACACACACACACACACACACACACACACACACACACACACACACACACACACACACTTACTGTTCGATGTTTGATAGAACCTTCAACCCAAACTCGGACATGAAGGAAACAGCAAATAAACGTAAATTCAATGGAATGAACATATAACGTTGGTCCCTCCTCTCTCTCTCTCTTTCTTCTCTCTTTTCTTTCTCTCTCTTCTCTTTCTTTTCTCTCTCTCTCTCTCTCTCTCTCTCTCTCTCTCTCTCTCATACACACACACACACGTGCAGCCCTTTGCAGGCTCAAAATCCCCACAAATCAATACTTAAAGTGTCATTTTTCTGACCTTGATTATAAATTATATATCAACAGGCGCTTATAGCATCTCCTGGTAAGACCAAACACAAGACACACGAACTGTTCCACACTGTGCACCTTGGTGGACAATGTGCACAGGCTCCACAAAGTCAGCATCTTGATTCCCCTAATTCTAGCCACTAGGAACCAGAAAAACACGAAAAAAGAATAAGAACGCGAATTTAATACAACAAGACAAGACAGGCAAAAATTCGTCAAGCATAAGATCACAAACAATCAAACACGAGATACACAATTTTTTGTATCTGGAAGTTTCAGTCTTTTTCACCTGATTTTTGAGCTGGTGTTTGTTTGTATGTGATCTTACACCTGACAAAGGCCAAGTTGGCCGAAATTTTGCGCCTGTCTTGTCTTGTTGTATTAAATACGCGTTCTTATTCTTTTTTCGTGTGTGTGTGTGTGTGTGTGTGTGTGTGTGTGTGTGTGTGTGTGTGTGTGTGTGTGTGTGTGTGTGTGTGTGTGTGTGTGTGTGTGTGTGTGTGTGTGTGTGTGTGTGTGTATGTGTGTGTGTGTGTGTGTTTGTTCCTATTTGCATGAACGCAGGCAGTCACATTTGTTTTGGATTTAGCAACCAGCTTCCTGTATTACTAGCCAAGATAGCAAGGCAGAAATTTAAACCCTTTTCCCTCCTTCATCCTGTCTTTGAGCTTCCCATACGAAGGATACTGTTAGAATGGCATGACCATATGGTTTTTACAACTACGAACACTTACCACTACCAGTACTACTACCGCTGCTGTGCATGCTACTACTACTACTCTCTTCTACTACTACTACTGCTACTACTACTACTACTACTACTGCTGCTACTACTACTGCTGCTGCTGCTATTGCTGCTGCTATTGCTATTACAAACATCAACATTTACTACTGCTATTACAAACATCGACAGTTACTACTGCTATTAATAATATTGGCATTGCTGTTGCTGCCGTTCATGCCCCACGACAACTACAACAGGTGATATACATAATGCTAAGCTAAGCTGGAAGCGCTTTCCGACAGTGTACGACCGTAACACACGCTCAATGGGCATCGATAAATATGAAATCCCCATCTCCGACCGGCGTTTACTGCTATGAAGTAATCAGCATTATTGCTGTCAAATGCCAAGATCAATAGCACCTCTCCACGTGATGACTGACAGACCATTCTTCATCCCACTTTATCTGAATATGGATTCTCTGTGTTCCGTACAGGATTCTGGCGTCATTTATCTGAACATGGATTGTGTGTATGTTCCACACAGGATTCTGATGTCATTTATCTGAATATTGATTCTCTGTATTGTTCAATTCATGATTCTGGCGTCATTTATCTGAATATGGATTCTCTGTGTTCCACCATACAGGATTCTGGCGTCATTTATTGGAATATGGATTTTGTGTGTTCCATACAGGATTCTGGCGTCATTTATCTGAATATGGATTCTCTGTGTGTTTCATACAGGATTTTGGTGTCATTTTTCTGAATATGGATTCTATATATTCCTCCGTACAGGATTCTGGCGTCATTTATCTGAATATGGATTCTCTGTGTTTTCCTTATAGGATTATGGCGTCATTTATCTGAATATGGATATTGTGTTTTCCATACAGGATTATGGCGTCATTTATCTGAATATGGATTCTCTGTGTTTTCCATACAGGATTTTGGCGTCATTTATCTGAATACGAATTCTCTATTGATTCTCGATACAGGATTCTGACGTAATTTATCTGATTACGGATTCTTTGTGTGTATTTTTGATTTTCTAAGGAAATGGATTTTTCATCACAATTCTACCAGGGAATACATCTTTTGATGCCATAGGATCGCGTAGTTGAGTTAAGTGCGTGCTGCACGCGGGACCTAAATTTATCGTCTAATCGAAACACTAGCACCCAGACCACTTCTCAAGTGGAAGGGGACGAAACTATCTCTCTGACTTACTATCGAACCCAGGACCTGTCGCTTCTCAAGCAGATGCTTTTGCTAGCTTCTCTTTCCGCTCCATTATAACTATGTTCCACTATTTCAGAAAGCTGAAATAGGTGAGCCATGCGATTGGAAACACCAAAAACAGGTCTGAAGTCAATGGTCCTGCATGGGAAAGTTGAGGCGAGGAGAAGAAAGGGACGATCGCACACCTCCTGCTTCAACAACATCGCTGATGTCTGTGGTCTGGGGATCCAGGAGGTCGCTCACAGATGTCTCAATCGTTTGACCTGAAGAAGACTTGTGACGTCGAGCGTGGCTCCTACCACTGATCCAGTTTGCAAGAACCGACGTTATGGGTTTTAATAAAATGGCGACCAAGGCACTCGTAAATAAAAAAATAAATAAATAAAAAAAAGTCATCAATACAAAAGCACCCAGATGTACCTGCTGATGACAGTGTAAATAGCTGCATGACAAAACGCCATAGAAATTTATTCATCTCCCCTCAGGTAGTCAGAGCCGGTAAAGCAAACCATCGATATTAAAACGGGATGTCCGCAAACGGCTGTCTTCAAACAGAACAATCACGAATGCAGCTATTTTCGTCAACCTTGTCGCTTTACTCCACCACCACCCTCCCCCCTCCCCTACATACCAGTTTTAGAACAATATCGACGTTGTTATAAAGAAGTAACATCGCACAATAAGCAAACCGTTATTAACATAGCACTTCAGTCATGAATTAAAGCTTATACCACATCCAGTGTTGTATACCCAAAGAACTAGCTTCACTATAGCAGCACTAGTCATAGTAGTTGTCGAAGCAGCAGTATTAGTAGTACTAGTACAAGCAGAATTAACTGTAACAGCAGCAGTAGTAATGGCAGCACTACTACTACTACTATTACTACTACTAAAGTAAAAGTGATAGTAACAGCAGCAGTAGTAACAGCAACATTAATAGTGGTAATGGTAGTAGTAGTAGCTGTAGTAGTAATAGTAGTTATAGTAGTAACAGACGCAGAAGCAGCAGTAGCAGCAGAAACGGTTGACGTGGTAGTGAAAGTAGCACCAGCAGTAGTAACAGCAGCAGTAGCAGCAGAGCAACAGCAGCAGTACTACTAGTAGTAGTAGCAGCAGTATAGTAGTAATAATAATAACTACAATATTTATAATTAATAATTACAATATTTCTATAGCGCAAAATCTTGATAAAAATAAAATCTAAGCGCTGAACAGATACATACGCACGCACGCACACACACGCACGCACGCACGCACGCACACAACACACACACACACACACACACACACACACACACACACACACCATGGCTATAAATGGGGGAAAAGAAAAAAGCAATGGAAAATTATAGAGAGCATATTGGTAGTAGTATTATAGTAGTTAGTAGTAGTAGTAGTGGTAACAGCAGCAGTAGTAGTAGTAGTAGTAGTAGTAGTAGTAGCAGCAGAAACGTTAGAAGTACTGGTAGTGAGAGTAGTAGCAGTAGCAGTAGCAGACGTATACAAGGGCTACAACTAGTGTTTCCTCGATCGATGTCACTTCTTCCTCCCTCTCCTCATTAGATTAATGAATACGTGCTTCACTCCCCTTATTCATTCTTCCCTGGGAGTAAATAGCGGGTCATTAATGAAGCCACGCTGGCAGACATACTACACGACTTTTCCTCCGTTCATAAATAGTACTTAAGTTTGCTTCAGCTTCTTCTTCTTCTTCATATGCAGGCCAGAGCTTCCACCAGCACTGCCAATCTAGGCATATAATTCATACAAACCTACAAGTACTTACTGCACAGAGAAAGCGGATTTTTGCGTGTATGACTGATATTTATCTTGCCTTAACATTAAAGTCAGTCGATATTTATCCTGCCTTAAAATTAAAGTCAGTTGATATTTATCATATCTTAAAATTAAAGACAGTTGATATTTATCCTGCATTAAGATTGAAGACAGTCGATATTTATCCTGCCTTAAAATTACACTCAGTCAATATTTATCCTGCTTTAAAATTAAAGGCAGTCGATATTTATCCTGCCTTAAAATTAGACAGTCGATATTTGTCCTGCCTTAAAATTATCGTCAGTCGATATTTATCCTGCCTTAAAATTAAGGCAGTCGATATTTATCCTGCCTTAAAATTATCGTCAGTCGATATTTATCCTGCCTTAAAATTACGGGCAGTCGATATTTATCCTGCCTTAAAATTATCGTCAGTCGATATTTATCCTGCCTTAAAATTACGGGCAGTCGATATTTATCCTGTCTTAAAATTACGGGCAGTCGATATTTATCCTGCCTTAAAATTAAAGTCAGTGATATTTATCATATCTTAAAATTAAAGACAGTTGATATTTATCCTGCATTAAAGATTGAGACAGTCGATATTTATCCTGCCTTAAAATTACACTCAGTCAATATTTATCCTGCTTTAAAATTAAAGGCAGTCGATGTTTATCCTGCCTTAAAATTAGACAGTCGATATTTGTCCTGCCTTAAAATTATCGTCAGTCGATATTTATCCTGCCTTAAAATTACGGGCAGTCGATATTTATCCTGCCTTAAAATTATCGTCAGTCGATATTTATCCTGCCTTAAAATTACGGGCAGTCGATATTTATCCTGTCTTAAAATTACGGGCAGTCGATATTTATCCTGCCTTAAAATTACGGGCAGTCAATATTTATCCTGCCTTAAAATTACGGACAGTCGATATTTATCCTGCCTTAGAATTATAGACAGTCGACATTTATCCTGCCTTAAAATTACGGACAGTCAATATTTATCCTGCCTTAAAATTACGGACAGTCGATCCTTATCCTGCCTTAAAATTACAGACAGTCAATATTTATCCTTCCTTAAAATTACGGACAGTCGATATTTATCCTGCCGTAAAACTAAAAGCAGTCAAACTCTCTGCCTACAGCTAAGGAAACAATTTGGAAAACATACAGGCAACTGATCTGGAAGGCAGAAATTAAAAAGCAATGTGAGGAAAAGAAAGCATACAGAAAAAAAATCTTTAAATACCAGTAAGCAAACAACATGGCTGCTGTGGCTCTAAAACAGGGTAGGACCTCGACTTCTGCAACCCCAGTCCCCACTACTGGGGCTTCATCTAATAATACTGGTGAACCGGATGTTCGTTAGCAACTTATTATTAGTTCTGTTTAAAGCCCAGGCGACTGCGTAGAGCCACATTAGGACTATATCCGTTTCAAAGCATACACAATACTTCAGCAGGATGAAAAGAAAATGAAGTACACATATCAATGCACTTGCGTACATAATCTAAGGAGATGCCCCCGGTGTTGACCAATCCGTCCAATTTATCGCACTGAGGATTTAACAAATAAAAAATATATCTGAATATAAACTTAAACATAACTAGAAACACTAAAACATATAAAAACGGACCTAAGTTACTCAAAATTGCTTCCGTTAATCTCATTTCAAGAGAGCCAAAAATGCACTTAATACATGCACCCAATCATCAATCCTAAGAAAAAGTATGCAAGACTGTATCGAACATATACAGGTGAATGGACCAGCAAGGCAGAAAATGATAGGAAGAAATGACAGAAAGCAAAGGAACAAGGCAGAAACAAAGAGAGTGACAGAAAAGAGGAAATTCCCATGACAGAATTTCCTGAAGGTGGGATACTATTTATACTGAAAGAGCCCTCGGCATCCCTATAGGGGGGTGCTTGTTAGCAACTGATCAGAAGTCGTCGGTTATCATCACTGGCATCACCACTGTCAACAACAACAACGACAACAATAACAAGATGGTCAAGCCATTTGACAAATCTCACTTTATATACAACTATCACGCTGAAAACCCAGAGTTTGTAGTGCTCAAATTCTGTGACCTTGAAAAAGTTTCGGGGTTCACATAAAACGTGATCTTGCGTCTAGGATAATGGCAGAGACTGTCACGACAGTGAAAACTGAAAATTTAGTACCTTCGCTACAAAGACACCCTGAAAAAATCCCTCCCGAAATGTGACATTGATGGAAAACAATGGAAGATCATGGCCACAAACAGGTCCGAATGGAGGCAAGCTATTTGCAAGGGAACAGAAGCTTATGAAAATGAAAGACGAAGCAGCCAAGTGGAAAAGCGTGCAGCAATAAAGGCCAGAACCAACTCTGCAGAGCGTTCCATTGAGAGTCCAGTATGCGGCCGCCTGTGTGCATCAGACTTTGGCCTGAGATCCCACATGACGGTACACAAATAAAGTGCCAGACTGGACTTTATCGACCACGATAGCCGACCATGTATATAAATGTATACTGGAAGTTGTTTTTCGAATAAACACACCAAATGCAGAAGTGCCTGAGAAAGTGCTGTTCAGACACCTTCCTCGCAAAGTGTTGATTTTTGGCACTTTCTGGACGGGGGAGGGGGGGAGAGAGGGTGTCCACGTGACCTGAAATTTTGCATATTTATGCTTTTGTGACTCCTAAACAGTTCACAGTTTTGTGCAAAACTTGTTAAACATCCATCCATAAAAGTCCATCAATAAAAAGCTGAGAAAATCTTGTTCGTATGTTTCTGTCACACACACACACACACACACACACACACACACACACACACACACACACACACACACGCACACACACACACACACACACACACACACACACACGCACACACACACACACACACACACGCACACACACACACACACACACACACACCATACAGACACACACACCTACCTCTGGTCGATATAAAACATCTTTCTTTTTTTTTTTAAAAGGAAGACTGACCAACGATAATAATAACAACAATAATATTGACTATGACCTCAATACTGTTCTCTCACTCTCATATTCATAGTGTCAATTTCTCTGACGGCAACCCACCATATCATATTCAGACTTCCTGAAGTGTGGAAATTCACCGCCAGAAATAGTACCTGAAGTATTCAGTCACCTTTTCCTTAAAATAGCTTCTGTTATTTTATTCAATTGGATACCTCCCCCTTCCCAGCCCACTCCATGATTTGTCTCTCTTTGATGAGGGAGACGTTATTTAATCGTGTCGGTGGGAAGATGAGGCTGTGTGTTGTATTGATTGGGGGATGTTTTCTGTGATGTGATTGTATCAGAGGTTGGTGAAATTTACACCAAGTGGCTGGCTGTGTTTTTATCAGGTAGGTGTAGGTTCTGGTGGCAGATACACATATCTTTATATTGTAGGAGATATTGTTCCAATAACAGATTGATACAAGGCCCTCAAGATCTATCATTGTTGTTTAAAGCCCAGCCGACTGCGTAGAGCTATATCAGGGCTATAACCGTTTCAGAACATACAAAACTTCAACAGGAGAAAAAAGAAAGAAAATTAAGTAAAACCCTCTGCGCTGGCAATGTGCTTCAAGAACAATGGTAGATTATCGTAAACAGTGAAAATAAGATTCTAGATAATGTAGGCACTTTTAAAAATATGTTTAGGATCATTGCACTTAGGGAGGTTACTTTTGCGCTCACCTTTTTTCCCTTCCCATTTTCTACGCCACCATAATGGCCGTAGAAGGTGGCACAGTTTTCACAGTGGCTCATTTAACAGAAATGTGGAATCAAGATCTGATATCTCCAGTTCAATCCTGGTCCATGATGTTCCAATCATTGTGGTAGCCCCAGTGTTTCATATGTCTTTTTCACTCTCTCTCCCCATTTTAGGACCTTTCCACCAAATATGGCTTTGTGCAGCATCAGTTCCAGAATCTGCCAGAAAATTGCTGGAAGACCGTGGTGGAGCTCACAAAACATTGTCTGATAGCGATAAATCCCTCCTGACTGCTCTCCTGATGAATTAACCCTTTGACTCCCGCTCCTTTGACTTTATCGAACACATACAGGTGGATGGACCAGCAAGGCAGAAAATGATAGGAAGAAATGACAGAAAGCAAAGGAACGAGGCTGAAACAAAGATAGTGATAGAAAAGAGGAAATTTCTAGCACAGAATTTCCAGAAGGTGGGGGATACTATTTATACTGAAAGACCCCAGGCATCTCCACGGGGGACTCATGAAGAACTGAGGAAATCTTGTTTGTACAGTTTTTTTCACAGACACACACACACACTTCACTCTGAATGGTAACCACACACACACACACACACACACACACATATATATATATATATACACACAAACAAATACACACACACATACACACACACATATACATACACACACACACACATACACACACACACACGCACACACACACACACAGACACAAACCACACACACACACACACACACACACACACACACACACACACACACACACACACACACACACAAAACACACACACACACACACAAACACACACGCACACCCCCAAACACCGTATTATTCTTCCATATATCATTCGAGATCAATTGTTGCTGTTCATTTTCGTATTCAGCTAAACGCGTTGAAAACAAAATATTGTAAAAATATCAAGTGTATTTGCGTAGAACAGTTCACACTGTTTCACTGTTTATTTTACTGCAAAAAGCTACGTTCCTTTTTACCAAAAATGTTTACACAAGATAACTATTCTGAAACTCATTTTAAAGAAGTAACTTCAGATCAATCATTGTCAGTTAAAATTTCGGAATCATTGGTTCACAGTCCTGTTAATGTATTGCTTTAAGTTTATGAAGTCTGTACTTTAGCGTTAAATTTTCCCTTAGCATTGTTAATGTTAACTGTTAGTGTTAAAATTTTGTTCCATTTTTATATTTACACGCTTACTCATGTCTCATACTCATTCTCCCCTCTGCCCCCAATCCAACTCGCCCATCTCCCATCCTCCATTTTTCCCCCGTCTAATATCACTCATAGTGAACAGACGTTAAATCAAAGAACGAACGAACACCGTCACTTTTCTACAGGGGAGATTACACTATCACTTAGACCTCATCATCCACCCGCAGCCTGCTTCATCACCCGGTTCTCCACTCACCTGGAATACGTTCCCACGGTTCACACTTCCACTCCCCGTCCACGTAGCTCCTGGAGCAGGTTCGCCACAGGGACAGCGCCAGCCCCTGCTCGATGCCCAGCCAGTCCGTGGAGGCGAAGGCCACCAGGAAGAGGAAGAGGCCGGTGAGGAAGGTGCCCGTCGCCACCAGACCCAGCGCCGGGATGGGCCCCATCCCCACCCCTACCGGGCCCCCCATCCCCACCCCCACCACCCCCACTCTCACGGGGCTCAGGTCATCGCTGCTTTTGCGGCGTCCACTGGTCAGCATGGTGAGTATGTGTAGTGTCGAGCTTGACTGGACTCTGGACTCCTCTGTTTGTGTTTCAATTGAGGGGCCTCAGGAGGTCGTAGATTGAGGTCTTCAGTGATGAATAAACTACTCTCTGCAGTCCTTTTCTCCCACTGGACGAAGCTGCAGGGAAGTTTTTTTTTGTCTTTTTCTCCTATTTTTTGTATTTGGTGTTTCTTTGTTTGTGATCTTACGTTTACGCTTGACAAAGGCCACTTGGCCGAAAATTTGCGCCTGTCTTGTCTGGTTGTATTAAATACGCGTTCTGATTCTATGTTCGTGTTTTTTTCTGGTTCCTTTTTACTCTTTTCACACACAGACAACGGAGAACTTCAGAGATGGATGGATCGATAGGGTGACGTCCTCACTTGCTGAAAGGATATGTTCAAAATCTTTTGTAATGGACAAATGGACATATTTATGTATATTGACAATTTCACTGATGGATAAACTGAGAGATTCACAGCGACCTTTTACGAGAAAGATTAAAGCGATGTTGGTCTTTAACAACGTAAAGAATGTTGTCTTTGAATTCACATCTTCAAGGTGAAGACGCTAGTCTATATGACAGCATATTCAAAGTGTCCAGCAAAAGCCCAGCTTTGTGACATAGTATGTTAATTGATGATTTGATCCGAAATGATTCTTAGGCGATCCAGCACTATAATGGATGGTGCACACGTACTAAGTTGTCACTGAGTTCTTACTGTACTGCTCGGTACATGAGTATGCTAATACATAAGTTTGCCAGCATCTGACTCAGTCCAAACCGTCGTTTCGTCCTTGGAATAGTCTGTCTCACTGTCAGTTATGAAGAATATCCACTCAGCACCCTCTATTCATTATTTGTGACGAACAGGTTCGCCTATGCTCGACGCTGGTTTTTCTTCTTAATACACACCATGAACGTGTAGCTGTTCCACTCTCTCTGTACTTTAGTATATTGATCTGTTGAGTTCAATAAAATTGGAAGCACGTAACAATTTTTTCTCTTGCTCTGCATGCCTCTTTGGTAACCTGCGTGTAGTCTTAGTGTTCCAGTTGTGGCCAGTACGTTATGTTTTACAGAGAAGAGTTCTCATGGGCAGAAGTGATTTATTCATTTATTATCTATATGACTTATCAACTGTATCAGTTTGCACCTGTGCGGGTTGGAATCGGTTAACAAACTGAACATGCAGTGGAGTTCAAGTTTCTATTCACAACCAAAAGTAGTGTTTCCATCAATTTGAACTGAAGTCTGCAGAAGTTCTCAAACATGAACGTGTATGCACATGTTCAATCAATCAAACAGCCATGTTGTCTGCATCCTAGCCAGTCACGAAGGCCATCTCAGACCCAACTGAGTAGATTCCAGCTTTCAGTGTTACCAAATGGCATTGCCCAAAGATTATGTTATTCCTCTGATACAGCTGCGACCTAAATGTATCATTCATGAGTTATGATTATTCATGATTTATGATCATTCACGGGTTACAATTATTCATGATTTATGATCATTCATGGGTAACGATCACTGATGATTTATTATCATTCATGGATTACGATCGTTCATGGATAAACGGTTCATGTTGCTCGCAACACGGGCACCAACAGATGAAAGACACATTTATAGCAAATGCTGCACACATACACACAGACAAACATCTATTTTTGTTCCCTGACCGTCACTTCAACCCCCAAACACTGCACACCTCAGTAGCTTCTGTCAATGGACACAATTCCCCATCACACGCTGAACGAATCGAACCAGTCACATAAAACATCGCACGCTCGGCACACGGCAAGTCTACTGATTCTCTCTCTCTCTGTCTCTCCCTGTCTCTGTGTCTGTCTCTGTGTCTCTGTCTCTCTCTCCCAGCACTTTGACTTTTGTCAAAGAATGAAAGTTCACCACAACACGCCTCCGACGAATCCTGTGCCACTCTAACAACAATCAGCACATCGTAAAATCCACTGGCCCTACTCTGTCTTTGTGTGTATGATCTTTCTCTCAGTCTCTCTCTCTATTTCTCATTGTGTTTCTGTGAGAGTGTGTCTCTCCGTCTCTCTGTTCGGTTTTTCCCAGCGATCGAAGTGGCCAATTGTAGCCGGCAGAGCAGACAGTTAGGTACAGTGTCGTGGCATCGCTGCTGCTTATACAGTGACAGACGTACAGTGAGTGAGTGCCGCCTCCCGCGCTGCTGTGAGGGATTGAGGGATTGAGGACAGCAGGAGACTGGCAGCACGTTATCTGAAGTCCTGGGCTCACGTGCTGTGAGGTCGGCAGTTAATTGCGCAGGTCAAACCATCCTGTCACGCCGGGATCATCGCGTGACTGCATGGCTGGATCACGTTCAGCATGCGGACCTTCGTACTATCGTCACTTGAATTCCCGCATGCCTGTAAAAACAATATATATTGTTAACGACACTGTGATAACGGAGTTCATTATATAACTGACTGATCATGTTCTGGTCTCTGTGAGATAGTTGCAGAATACTCTTCTTTCTTCTTCAATTTTACCTGTCCGGTGGTACCGTCATGAATGTTGCGGAGACAAAGTGGAGAAATGCCATGTGACGTCAAGGTTTTTTTCACATCGTTATCCAGACTTTCCTTTGTCTGCCTCTGTTTTCAAATCGACATATCGGTTTTTATATGCTTATTTAGACACACACACACACACACACACACACACACACACACACACACACACACAAACATGCAAACACACACACAACACAAACACACACTCACTCACTCCACACACACACACACACAAACAAACAAACACGCAACACACACACTACAAACAAACACCATAACAAAACCAACACAACACAAATACACACTCACACACACATACACACACACACATACACACCACACACACCACACATACACACTCACACACACATACACACACACACCACACCACACACAAAACACACACACACACGTACACAAACACACCACACAACATCCATTACAGTGCGGACTGTCCAGTCAACACAGTATTGCAGCAACAACAGATAGTATTACTACAATATCAAGAAGAAAAAGTCAGCACAACACAACAGCCTTGTTAAGCAGTCTCAATCCACAGTGGGGGCTCCATGGCATCACGGTGATCTCCCCATCGTCATTACCATCATAGCATTGTGAACAATGGTCCCACACACTGTAGTCATTACTGTGGCCTAGGACATGGAAAATATGGCTCTGAGAGAGAGAGAGAGAGACACACAGAGAGAGAGAGAGAGAGTCAGAGAGAGAGAGAAGAGAGAGAGAGAGGCAGAGAGAGAAAGAGGGAGAGAAACGGCCATTAGTGTGGTGTAGGAAATGGGAAAAAATGGCTAAGAGAGAGAGAGAGAGACATAGACAGAGAGAGAGAGAGAGAGACAGAGAGAGAGACAGACAGAGACAGAGAGAGAGAGAGACAGACAGACAGAGAGAGACAGAGACAGAGAGAGAGATAATGAGAGAGAGACAGAGGAGAGAGAGAGAGAGAGACTGAGACAGAGAGAGACAGAAAGAGAGAGAGAGAGTGAGAGAAGAGACTGAGACAAGAGAGAGAGAGACTGCGATAGAGAGACAGACTGAGAGAGAGAGAGTGAGACAGAGAGAGAGAGAGAGAGAGAGAGAGAGACTGAGACAGAGAGAGAGAGAGAGAGACTGAGACACAGAGAGAGAAAAGACTGAGACAGAGACAAGAGAGACTGAGACAGAGAGAGAGAGACTGAGACATAGAAAAGAAAGAGAGAGAGAGAGAGAGAGAGAGAGAGAGCAGGAGAGAGAGAGAGAGAGGGAAGCTTTCACAGATACACGTTTACACATACACAAACACACATACACACACGAACACACACACACACACACACACACACACACACACACACACACACACACACACACACACACACACAACACACACACACACAGAGTACAACACAGAACACAGCAACAACAGATAGTATTACTACAATATCAGAGAGAAAAAGTCAGCACAACACAACAGCCTTGTTAAGCAGTCCCAATCCACAGTGGGGGCTCCATGGCATCACGGTGATCTCCCCATCGTCATTACCACATAGCATTGTGAACAATGGTCCCACACACTGTGGCCATTACTGTGGCGTAGGACAAGGGAAATATGGCTCTGAGCGAGAGAGAGAGAGAGAGAGAGAGAGAGAGAGAGAAGAGAGAGACAGAGAGAGGAGCAGAGAGAGAGAGAGAGACAGACAGAGGCAGAGAGAGAGAGAACAGAGACAGAGAGAGAAAAGAGAGAGAAAAAAAGAGAAAGAGAGAGTGAGAGAGACACAGAGAGAGAGAGAGAGAGAAAGAGAGAGAGAGATAGAGAGAGAGAGAGACTGTGCAATCAGTGTGCGTAGGACAGTGGGGAACATGGCTCTGAGAGAGAGAGAGAGATGAGAGATGAGAAAAGAGAGAAGAGGCAGAGGAGAGAGAGGAGAGAGAGAGAACGAGAGTGAGAGTGAGAGAACGAGAGTGAGAGTGAGAGGAAAGAGAGAGAGAAAGAGAGAGAGAGAGAGATAGAGGGAAGAGAGAGAGAAGAGAGAGAAAAATAGAGACTGCGGCCATTAATGTGGTGTAGGACTTGGGAAAACATGGCTCACAGAGAGAGAGAGAGAGAGAGAGAAGAGAGAGAGAAAGAGACACAGAGAGAACAGAGAGAGAGACAGAGAGAGAGAGACAGAGAGAGAGTGAAGACAGAGACAGAGATAGAGACAGAGAAGAGAAACAAAGAGACAGAGAGAGAGACAGAGAGAGAGACAGAGAGAGAGAGAGACTGTGGCATTAGTGTGTCGTAGGAAATGGAAAAATGGCTCAGAAAGTGAGAGAGAGAGAAAGAGAGAGAGAGAGAGACAGAAAGAGAGAGATTCAGGAGAGAGAGATGGAAAGAAGAGAGAGGGAGAGAGAGAGAGAGAGAGAGAGAGAGATGAGACATAGACAGAGAGAGAAGACACAGGCACAGACAGATAGACAGATAAACAGAAAAAAGAGGGAGAGAGAGAGAGACAGAGAGAGAGAGACAGACAGAGAGAAAGAGAAACAGAGAGAGAAGAAAGCAAACACACGTTTATACTCAAACACACACACACACAACACACACCACACACACACACACACACACACACACACACACACACACACACACAACACACACACACACACCACACATCATTACAGTGCAGAATACCGAATCAACACATGATACAGCAACAACAGATAGTATTACTACAATATCAAGAAGAAGCTATCCTCATTGGCACCCGTCAGAAACTTTCTCAGCTGCCCCTTTCTCTCCCATTATGTAACACATCAGTCCCAATTTCTGATTCAGTTAAAAACCTTGGTGTCTGCATTGACTCTACCCTCTCCATGAACAACTTTATTTCTCAAACTGCCAGATCTTGCTACTATCATCTCCATCGTATAAGGCTGATCAGGAAGTATCTCTCTGTCGAAACAACTGCAAAACTCGTTCTCTCCTTCATAATGTCTCGCATTGACTATTGCAATTCACTCCTGTCTGGTCTTCCTGCCTCCACCATTCACATCCTAGAGCGCATTCAAAACAATGCTGTACGCCTTGTACTCAAAAAGAAAAAAGCTGACCACATATCTCCTCTCCTGGCACAACTTCACTGGCTCCCTGTATCAAAGCGCATACAGTACAAACTAGACACCATGTGCTACAAAAGCCTCAATAACGCAGCCCCCGATTACCTGTCAAGCCTACTTGAGATCTATCTTCCCTCACGTACCCTCCGATCCTCTGACTTTTCGCTTTCCACGCACTAAGCTCAATACCTATGGTCCACGAGCCTTCTCTGTTTCTGGTCCACTCTCCTGGAACAAACTTCCTCTCTCAGTCCGTCAGCAACCTACTTTTGTCTCCTTCAAGTCCGCTCTCAAAACTCACCTTTTCTCCTCCGCATAAAATCCTAACCTCACTCAACCCCCCCCCCCCCCCCTCTGCAGCCTGTCTCCGCTCGGAGGGGAATCACATGGTTATAATATATAATTGTATATGCTATGCTCTCTATAATTTTCCATTGCTTTTATTCTTGCTTTTATTGCTTTTATTCTTTCTCCCCATTTATAGCCATGCGTGTGTGTGTGTGTGTGTGTGTGTGTGTGTGTGCGTGCGTGCGTGTGTGTGCGTGCGTGCGTGCGTGCGTGTGTGTCTGCTTCAGCGCTTAGATTTGATTTTATCAAGATTTTGCGCTATATAAATATTGTAATTATTATTATTATTATTATTAAAAAGTCAGCACAACACAACAGCCTTGTTAAGCAGTCTCAATCCACAGTGGGGGCTCCATGGCATCACGGTGATCTCCCCATCGTCATTACCATCATAGCATTGTGAACAATGGTCCCACACACTGTGGCCATTACTGTGGCCTAGGACATGGGAAATATGGCTCTGAGAGAGAGAGAGACAGAGAGAGAGAGACAGACAGAGAGACAGACAGACAGAGAGATAGAGAGAGAGAATGAGAGAGAGAATGAGAGAGAGACAGAGACAGACAGACAGACAGAGAGACAGAGAGTGAGACAGAGAGAAACAGAAAGAGAGAAAGAGAGAGTG
>CM060313.1:64217816-64230316 GCA_030674185.1 Monoplex corrugatus
GAGACAGACAGACAGTCAGAGAGAGAGAGAGAGAGAGAGAGAGAGAGAGAGAGAATATCTTATTATAACACAAAAATGACTACCACTTGGACTCAACACAAAAATGACTATCAAGTACTGCATTTTCAAAGAGAGCAAATGCAGGTATGTGATCTCAGAATAAGAGAGGGAAAGCAGGGATGTTCCCATTGTAGTTATATTAAGAAGAAACAAAGCGAAAAACAGGAAAGCAAACAAAAACAAAACAAAAGGAAAACAAAAACAAAAAGCAAAGAAAAGAGAAAAGAAAAACTTCTACTTGACTGAATTAACTGGTTTGAAACAGCGCAAAGAAAACACAAACCTTGGAAAAAGTCCTTGGAAATAGGCATTGCTGTGAAGCAGAAAATGAAAATATATAATGGGATGGGAAACTAGTACTGAAGATAAGATGATAATGATTTTAGTCGTGCATGTTTTGTCCTACCAGGAATCCCCATTTACTTCCACAACATTGCTGACAAGGATAATCATGCATTAAGTTTGTGTAGGGAGTAAAAGGATTTAATCAGATAACAGCAAATGGCACAACCTTGAGACAGGTTGATAAATTTAAATATCTGGGAACCATCATTTCACCAGACGGCCGATGCACATCAGAAATAGCCAGCGGAATCGCCCAAGCCAAAACAGCATTCAAGAAGACGAAAAGCATTCTTACCAACAAATGCCTATCAATTAACATCAAGAACTTGAGGAAGAGAGTTCTTGAATGTTATATATATAGAACCGATAATGTTATACGGTTGTGAGGCGTGGACGGTCAACAAGCAAAGCAAGAACAAGATTGAGGCAGCCGAGATGTGGTTTCTAAGAAGAATGCTGAGAGTTCCATGGACAGCAAAGAAAACAAACGAGACAGTCCTTTGATGGAGGCAGACACACGAAGATCATTCATAAGGAAGATTAGGAAAAGACAGGCAATATTTATAGGCCATTTTATGAGGAAAGTGGAACTGGAGCACCTGGTCACAACAGGAAAGCTGGAGGGAAAGAGAGCACCAGGTAAACCCAGGAAAAAAAATATTGGAGGGATTTGTAGAGTGGCTGAAGACAGAGAGGGTGGAAGATGTGCTTGCGGCAACAAGAGATAGAAACATATGGAGGGCCATGATCGCCAACGCCATGTGGCAAGGCACTTGATGATGATGACAAGGAGCTGAATGGATAAAGTGACGAAGAGAAAGGATTAACGCAATAGTGATTAATGCTGTCTGCTCTAGGTGCAGTGGTAGTACAGGGGACAGTGTCATGAAATATTCACCTGGTTGTGTTTTGTCTGCCTTTCTGTCAGCAGACACAGTCACCATACATTATTAACACTTTCACCACCACACGGTGACCGTATAACGCCTTGTCCTTGTACACACTACTGCTGCTGGGATAATGTAATTAAGTAAGCAAGCCAGTGATGGTATTCCATCTTGCACACTGTTGTCATCGGGACGGGATCATTCAGTATTATGTGATCATGTCTTGTCCTGGCAGCAATTCCTGCCTGCATCCCCACACTACACAGACAATGTTAACACCGGGATAATGTCATTAACCTTTTCACTCCCTCACTCTTTCCACCCATTTTCTGGAGAAAGTGAGTGGATAGGATGCAGGAATGTATGTGTTAATTACTTGCAGGAAGCTGGTTGACAGGGTGAGGGAAAGAAAGACAAGGAAACTGGTAGATAGGGTGAGGTAGTCAAATGGTTAGGAAGCTAGTGGATAGGGTGAGGGAGAGAAAGGGCAAGAAGTTGATGGATAGGGTGAGGGAGAGAAAGAAAGCTGGTTGATAGGGTGAGGGAGAGAATTAACAAGCTGGTTGATAGGGTGAGGGAGAGAAAGAACAGGGAAGCTGGGGGATAGGTGAGGGAGAGAAAGGACAAGAAGCTGGTAGATAGGGTAAGGGAGAGAAAGGACAAGGATGCTGGTTGATAGGGTGAGGTAGTCAAATGGTTAGGAAGCTGGTGGATAGGGTGAGGGAGAGAAAGGACAAGGAAGCTGTGGATAGGGTGAGGGAGTGACAAGGTAAAGAAGTGGATAGGTGAGGTACAAGGAAGCTGGTGCAGAGATAGGGTGAGGGAGTGAAAGGAAGGAAGCATGGTAGATAGGATGAAGGGTAATGAAAAGAGCTAAAAGGAACGCTGGTAATGGATAAGGACAAGGAAAGGTACCAATAGGAAAGTGGGTAGGATAAGGGAGGTTTTTAGGTGTGTTGTGACAGGGAAAGAAAGTAAATACAATGGATAGGACATGATGTGGATAATGTAATTAAGTAAGCAAGCCAGTGATGGATTCCATCTTGCACACTGTTGTCATCGGGACTGGATCATTCAGTATTGATGTGATCATGTCTTGTCCAGGCACCAATTCCTGCCTGCATCCTCCACACTACACAGACAATGTTTACACCGGGATAATGTCATTAACCTGTTCACTGACTCACCCTTTCCGTCCACTTTCTGGAGAAGGTCAATGATTAGGATGAGGGAATGTATGGGTTAATTATTTGCAGGAAGCTGGTGGATAGGGTGAGGGAGTGAAAGGGTTAAATGAATAATAATTGATCGTATCTGGTCTGTGTTCTCTCCCCCCCCCCCCCCCCAGTTGTATACAAACCCCAGCTGCATAAACAAAAGAAACAACGAACACAAAACTTCAGCTGTATGAACAAATCAAACAACAAATAAAAACCATTCAATACACAAAAGGCCAATCACACACAAAAGGCCAATCACACACACACACACACACACACACACACACCACACACACACACACAAACACACACGCACACACACACACACGCACACGCACACACACACACACACGTGTGTGTGTACAGATATACAGATAGACAGACAGATAAATAGCTAGCTAGATAGATAGACAGATAGATAGATACGTAGATAGATAGATAGATAGATAGATAGATGGATAGACAGACAGACAGATAGATAGATAGATAGACAGACAGATAGATAGATAGATAGATAGATAGATAGATAGATAGATAGATAGATAGATAGATAGAAAACTATAGATATAGAGATAGATATATATTCACAGAAAAAGTCTATCTGAAAAATTCTCCCCATCTGAACAAAAATAGTACTATCGCTGTTATATCAAATAAACTGAAGCATTTATCAGAAAAAAATCTTTTGTCTTTATAGTTTCTCTTCTTGCAATGTTTTTAACACACAATGTCGTGCACGGGAATGTCTTTTCATCCACAACATCAGACTAACCAAGCCTATGAAGCCATGCGAATCAATAAATTTTGTCTCTCCTTTTACATCAGATGAAACCACTCAAGCCTAAAAACTCGTTACCTGTCTGTGTTTCTGTGTCTTCCCCTTGTATCAGATGAAACTAATCAAGCCAAAGAATCCTTCACCGTTCAATTCCTTTTTTCTTTCAAAATAAGACTAATCGTGTTCAAGATTCTGTGAGACCTAAGTTTTTTCTTTCTTATACGAGATAAAACTAATCAAGCCTGAGATGCCATGACAATCAATAGTGTCTCTGCAATTCCTAATTAACCCCATAGCTGACACTAATTCCAATATCCTGCCTTTCTGCTTTATGCCAGACAACGACCATTGTCAGCAAAGCGAAGGGTCTGACCGACTGGGAGGATACGGTCACTATGAGCGTTCTATGCTATGACTGTGACTATGAACGTTCTATGCTATGACTGTGACTATGAACGTTCTATGCTATGACTGTGACTGTGAACGTTCTATGCTATGACTGTGACTATGAACGTTCTATGCTATGACTGTGACTATGAACGTTCTCTGCTATGACTGTGACTATGAGCGTTCTATGCTATGACTGTGACTGTGAACGTTCTATGCTATGACTGTGACTATGAACGTTCTCTGCTAGGACTGTGACTATGAGCGTTCTATGCTATGACTGTGACTATGAGCGCTCTATGCTATGACTGTGACTATGAGCGTTCTATGCTATGATTGTGACTATGAACGTTCTATGCTATGACTGTGACTATGAGCGTTCTATGCTATGACTGTGACTATGAGCGTTCTATGCTATGACTGCGACTGTTCTATGCTATGACTGTGACTATGAACGTTCTATGCTATGACTGTGACTATGAGAGTTCTATGCTATGACTGTGACTATGAGCGTTCTGTGCTATGACTGTGACTATGAGCGTTCTGTGCTATGACTGTGACTATGAACGTTCTATGCTATGACTGTGACTATGAGCGTTCTATGCTATGACTGTGACTATGAGCGTTCTATGCTATGACTGTGACTATGAACGTTCTATGCTGACTGTGACTATGAGCGTTCTATGCTATGACTGTGACTATGAGCGTTCTATGCTATGACTGTGACTGTGAACGTTCTATGCTATGACTGTGACTATGAATGTTCTATGCTATGATTGTGACTATGAGCGTTCTATGCTATGACTGTGACTATGAGCGTTCTGTGCTATGACTGTGACTATGAGCGTTCTGTGCTATGACTGTGACTATGAACGTTCTATGCTATGACTGTGACTATGAGCGTTCTATGCTATGACTGTGACTATGAGCGTTCTGTGCTATGACTGTGACTATGAGCGTTCTGTGCTATGACTGTGACTATGAGCGTTCTGTGCTATGACTGTGACTATGAGCGTTCTGTGCTATGACTGTGACTATGAGCGTTCTATGCTATGACTGTGACTATGAACGTTCTATGCTATGATTGTGACTATGAGCGTTCTATGCTATGACTGTGACTATGAGCGTTCTGTGCTATGACTGTGACTATGAGCGTTCTGTGCTATGACTGTGACTATGAACGTTCTATGCTATGACTGTGACTATGAGCGTTCTATGCTATGACTGTGACTATGAGCGTTCTGTGCTATGACTGTGACTATGAGCGTTCTATGCTATGACTGTGACTATGAGCGTTCTATGCTATGACTGTGACTATGAGCGTTCTGTGCTATGACTGTGACTATGAGCGTTCTGTGCTATGACTGTGACTATGAGCGTTCTGTGTTATGACTGTGACTATGAGCGTTCTATGCTATGACTGTGACTATGAGCGTTCTATGCTATGACTGTGACTGTGAACGTTCTATGCTATGACTGTGACTATGAGCGTTCTATGCTATGACTGTGACTGTGAACGTTCTGTGCTATGACTGTGACTATGAGCGTTCTGTGCTATGACTGTGACTATGAGCGTTCTGTGCTATGACTGTGACTATGAGCGTTCTATGCTATGACTGTGACTGTGAACGTTCTGTGCTATGACTGTGACTATGAGCGTTCTGTGCTATGACTGTGACTATGAACGTTCTATGCTATGACTGTGACTATGAGCGTTCTATGCTATGACTGTGACTATGAACGTTCTATGCTATGACTATGACTATGAACGTTCTATGCTATGACTGTGACAATGAGCGTTCTATGCTATGACTGTGACTATGAGCGTTCTATGCTATGACTGTGACTATGAACGTTCTATGCTATGACTGTGACTATGAGCGTTCTATGCTATGACTGTGACTATGAACGTTCTATGCTATGACTGTGACTATGAGCGTTCTATGCTATGACTGTGACTATAAGCGTTCTATGCTATGACTGTGACTATGAACGTTCTATGCTATGACTGTGACTATCTGCTGTTTCTGTATTCGTTCCTTTTACGTTGGGCTGGATGGTTCTTTTGACAATGCCGCAGATTTAAGACCTGAGGATTCGAGTTCAATCCCAGCCCATCATTATCATCATCTGTTCTACGCATGGCGTTGGCGATCATGGCCCTCCGTATGAATCCATTCTTAGTCGCTGCAAGTACCTCTTCCACCCTCTCTTAGCCACTCTGCAAGTCCGTCCAATACTTTCTTCCTGGTATTCTTTTTCCCTCCAGCTTTCCTGTTGTGGCTAGGTGCTCTAATTTCTCTTTCCTCATAAAATGTCCTAAAAATGTTGCTTGTCTTTTCGTAATCGTCTTTATTAATGTTCTTTTTGTGTCTGCCTCCTTCAAAACGGTCTCGTTCGTTGATTTTTTGTTGTTGTTTTTTTTGGTTTTTTGTTTGTTTGTTGGTTTTTTTTTGTGCTGTCCATGGAAGTGTTAACATTCTTCTTAAAAATCACATTTCACCTGCCTCAGTCTTGTTCTGACTTTGTGTGTTGACTGTCCATTCACATCCGTACAACAATATCGGTTCTATTTAACAACGAAGAACTTTCTCCCTATGTTAACTGATAGGCGTTTGCTGGTAAGAACGATTTTCTTCATTCCCAGCCTACAACATTAAAAAACTGTCCTGTTTGCTGCCCATCTTAGTGTTTTCATCATTCTGATGGTGTCAACTTAGTGTTTCATAGATCCCTTCCCTCTCCCTTCCCATTTCAAGACCTCGCCATCGTATAGGCTTTTGTTCAGACTCAGAGAGTCCGCCAGATAATTGTTGGCAGATTTGGGTGGAGCGCTTATGGTACTGTCCGAGTGCAATGAATTCTTCTTGGCACAAACGCCAAACTTTCTGTATCAGAATTTCTTCGTTCTGTGTAGAAAGAGAAGCAATCACTATGACTATTTGGTATTATAGTTTCTTTGTTCGTTCTGCACATAGAGAAGCAATGAGTTTTTGCTGTTTTCAGTTTGTGTACGTTTTGTACAAAGGCAGCTATAACTATTTGCTAGTACACCGCTTATTTTTTCGTTCTATACAAAAAAAAAAGCTTTTTTTTGTTTTATACACAGAGCGTGGACAGTCAACGCACAAAGTCAGAACAAGTTTGAGGCAGGTGAAAAGTGATTTCTGTGAAGAATGTTAAGACCTGTTAAGACCTCCACGAGCAAAGAAAACAAACGTGACAGTCTTGAAGGAGGCAGACACAAACAGAACATTAGTGAAGAAGATAAGAAAAAGACAAGCAACAATTTAAGGACATTTTATAAGGCAAGAGAAATTAAAGCACCCACAAGCAACAATTTAAGGACATTTTATTAGAGCACCCACAAGCAACAATTTAAGGACATTTTATAAGGCAAGAAAAATTAGAGCACCCAGTCACAATAGGAAAGCTGGAGGAAAAATAGCACAAGGTAGACCTAGGAAGAAAATATTGGAAGGAGCTGTGCAGTGGATGAAGACAGACAGGGTGGGAGAAGTACTTGCAGCGACAAAGGAGATTCATATGGAGGGCCATGATCTCCAACGCCACGCGGCAGGGCACATGGTGATAATGATGACAGAAAGAGAAGCTATGACTATGACAATGTGTTATTACATACTGATTTGTTCGTTTTGTACAAAGAGAAGCGATGAATATGACTATTTGCTAGTACACAGTTTGTTCAGATTTTGATCAAAAGGAATGCGATGAACTCTGACAATTCCATATGCGCTCCATCCAAATCTGACAATAATATCTGGTAGACTTTTTCTTAATTAAGACTACGTAAAACTCCGTGGTCTTGAAACGGGGTGGAGTGGAGGGGAGACGGATAGCAAAGACCTAGACAACAGTAATCTGATATCACCAGAATGACTGGAGTACTGTGATGGGCAACAAGCAGGCCAACTGTCATGTTACAGGCTGGAACCGAACTCGAGGCATCACATCTAAACACCATGGCTCTCTGTCAACAGAATAGCATTTTAACATACACACACACACACAAACACACAAACACACACACACACACACACACACACACACACACACATACACACATACACGCACGTACGCGGGTGCGCACACATCCACACATACACGCACACACGCACGCACACACACGCACGCACGCACGCACGCACACACACACATACAAACACACACACAACACAGAGACAGACAGACAGCCACACAGACAGATAGACAGAGGTACAGAGAGAGAAACGGAGACAGAGAGAGAGAGATGGAGAGAGAGACAGACAGAGATACAGAGAGAGAAACAGAGACAGAGGGAGAGAGGGAGAGAGAGACAGAGAGAGACAGACAGACAGAGACAGAGACAGAGAGAGAGAAAGAGAGAGAGAGAGAGAGTTATGGCCCGTCAAACCCACACACCGTGCCTTATCGGTATGGCTTCCTAACCAACCAAATAAACGGTACCACCGAAAAACGTGCAGAGACCCGGAACTTTTCCAAAAGCCAACAACTAACAAATATATACTGAGACCAGTCGCCGTGGTGTAGTGGTTAGTGCAACGGACTACCGATTGGAAGGTTGTGGGTTCGAATCCCAATCAGTCCCTTCAAAAATCATTGCCGGATTTTTTCAGCTCTAACCGGCTCCTACCCATAGTTGGGCATACTATGGGCTCGTTGGAACCACACAAGAACCAGGGGAAAAAAAAACACGGAAAAAAAAAAAAGAATCAGAACGCGTATTTAGTACAAGACAAGACAGGCGCATGTCTTGTGTGGTTGTATTAAATACGCGATCTGATTATTTTTTCGTGTTTTTTTTTTCTTTCTGGCTCCTGTTTGCTTGAACGTGGGCAGTCACACTTGTTTTGGGACCACACAGACAAGTCTCATCCACTTCATGGATGCGTCATTGATCGAGGATGTTGCTCAAATCTTCTGACCAGCAGCGTAAGTGTCTATGTATCTGTTGGGCCTGGTTGACGCCAGGATACATTATGATAGTAAGCGTAGAGTACAGCCCTGTCACGCAGTCTCAATCCTAGATGGAATTCCATAGCATCATGGTTATCATCCTCATCGACATCATCATCGCATTGTAAAAACGGTGCTGGCTTCTGCGGCCATTAAGGTAGCGTAGAAAATGGGGGGGGGGGGGGGGGGGAAGAAAAGGTGAGCACAAAGGTAACCTCCTTAAGTGCGATGATTTAATAATAAAAATATTATGAACACAATTTCAAGACATCCATGGATGGATAGCCTGATTGAGACAGCAACTCTACGTTGTTTCTTTCTTTTGGTCTAAATATGTTCGTTCAATGGTTTCTTGTAAAACATGATCCATTCACAAGGCGAACGTTTGCGGAAGATGTTGAAACTGAATCTACTACTTCCCATACACCTTATAGCTGTTTTTTTCCCCACTGTCTTGGAAAGTTTCAAAGGTGTTGTTTTACCTGCTCATCATTCTGCTACTGCATCATATCTTTTGTTTTTTTACATTTTTTTTTACATTTTTTTTTCTTTTGCCCGGTGAAGTTAAAAATAGAAGAAAGTCAATGCTTCCTACGCATCAAAAGATCTGTTCACAGACAGCTCATTCATCACGGCCCGTCTCCTGCTCTGCTACTCTTGAGGTAACCCTTGTAATGACTTTGGTCGTCTCTTCACGATCACCGTACTCGAGCCCTGATCAGACTGGCTTATAATTATCTCACGAGCCTTGATTAGATTGACTTATAATTATCTCACGAGCCCTGATTAAACTCGTTTTTAATTATCTCCCCATGAACGCCAACGCCATGCGGCAGGGCACATGATGATGATGATGCTTATTCATCCATCGGATCGACAGAAGAGTTCATCATCAACAGTTAAACTGCAATCCTCATGGAACACCAGTTTTTTTTTCTTCTGATAACTGCCTTCTGTTGAATTGTGTAAGGAACTTTTATTTCCAATGTGATGGATTAAAATGCCCAGGCAACAGAAACGAACGTTTTGTTACTGGAATAATTATGTGTACACACACACACACACACACACACACACACACACACACACACACACACACAATATATATATATATATACACATATATGTGTGTGTGTGTGTGTGGTGTGTGTGTGTGTGTGTGTGTATGTATGTGTATGTATATAATACAAAGAGACAGAGAAACAGACAGACAGACAGACAGACAAACAGACAGATAGATAGACAGATAGACAGATAGATAGATAGATACATGTAAATAGATAGATAGATAGATAGATAGATACATGCATACATACATACATACATACATACATACATACATACATACATAATACATAGATGGATGGATGGATGGATGGATGGATGGATACAGATAGATAGATAGATAGATAGATAGTTAGATAGATAGATAGACAGATACATACATACATACATACATACATACATACATACATACATACATACATACATACATACATACATACATAATTTTAGTAGCAAATCTTTCATTTCTGTTGCCTGGGCATATTATAAACGGAAAACCAGCCACAAAAAATCAATCTCTATTTCACCTAACGTAGCGACAGCACGGAGCCTGTTTGCTGCATTAAACACAAATCCAATAAGTGCTCACGGCAACCATGAAAAACATTTTGAAGTCTTTCAAGGCTGTGCATACAGACACGTTCTGTCAACTGTAACCCTTTCGCTTCCTAGCCCTACCCCAGTAGCTTCCTGCAATTTTAAACCCTGTAACACTCTGACCTTATCTAACACCTTGCAAATTTAATTTTTTCCATCCCTCCGATAAATTCATGCAGTCAACTTTAACCCTTTCTCCTCCTCATCCTATTCAACAGTTTCCTGTTCAGGAAGCTTGTGGACAGGGTGAGGTAGTGAAAGGGTTAACCCAACTGCTGTCGATATGACGGACAAGGCAAACGGCTGCAGTATTGTTGCCTGTCATTTCAACAGCATCAATAAACAAGTGCATACATGTATTTGTCCTTCCTAAGGTCTTTGGTTGAAACTGCTAATGGGTGTCTGTCTTTGTTCACCAGGGGAACACACATGCTCACAAACAAAGATTCAGTTCAGTTCAGTTCATATTGCTTATAGCCCAGCCGAGCTAACACAATGTAAAAACAAAACAAAAAACAAAAAAAAACAACAACAACAAAAAAGACGAAGAGAGAACGCTTTCAGATAATAGATAACATCCAAAACAAGTGTGACTGCCCGCGTTCAGGCAAACAGGAACCAGAAAAAAAACATGAAAAAAGAATCAAAACACGTATTTAATACAACAAGACAAGACAGGCGAAAATTTTCGGCCAATTGGCCTTTGTCAAGCGTAAGATCACAAACAAACAAACACCAGGTACAAAAATTAGGAGGAAAAAACTGAAACTTTCCTGCTGCTCCTTCCAGTGTGAGAAAAGGAATAAACAGAATGAGCACCAGGGAAGTTTCAGTCTTTCTCTCCAAATTTTTGTACCTGGTGTTTGTCTGTTTGTGATCTTACGCTTGACAAAGGCCAATTGGCCGAAAATTTGCGCCTGTCTTGTCTTGTATAAAATACGCGTTCTTTTTTTTTTATCGTGTTTTTTGTCTGGTTCATTATACACAACAGTTAAAAACCATGTTAATCATTAACCTTGCAAATACAAAACGCAATTAAAGAAAAACAGACGTAAAATCAGACCAGGTGAAATCTATTGATCTCTTGTAAAAACTGGAAAATTGCATCAGGAGGGACGTCTCGGAAGAGTTTGGTTTGATCTAGCTTCCTGCCCTAAAGACAATACCAGTTCACCGGCGTACAAATCGTTTTATGCGGAACTGTGTGATACAAAGAATGGGGATTGTATGGGGAGAAGGTTAGTAAAGGTCTCTCCACCCCACACTTCCCACACCACTTTCTAGGTCATTTCAATGGCCACAGAATTTAAGACTATTTTTTTCTTTACAATGTTATGATGATCATGATAATGGGGATAACAATCATGATGCTATGAAGTTCCTATGTCGCCTATGGTGACAGCAGAGGGGCATCCAGGAGTCATCACCTGGATGTGGCCCGGCCCTTTAGAGTGTCAGGAGTAAGGGCCGAAACACTTGCTTGACGGGGGTTTCTCCTCTGTGGACCTTCTACTGTCCAGCTCTCCACAAGTTCTTATTCCTGATCATGATAATGGGGATGACATTATGATCTATAATATAAATAATTACAATATTTATTAGCGCAAATCTTGATAAATCAAATCTAAGCGCTGAAACACACACACACGCATGCAGGCACACACACGCACGCACGACACACCACCGCACTCACGCACACACACACACACACACACCAACACGCACACGGCTATAAATGGGAGAAAGAATAAAAGCAATGGAAAATTATAGGAGCATATTATATACAATTATATATTGCAATGTGATTCCCCTCCGAGTGGAGACAGGCTGCAGAGGGGATTGAGTGAGGTCAGGATTTTATCAGAGGAGAAAAGGTGAGTTTTGAGAGCGGACTTGAAGGAGACAAAAGTAGGTTGCTGACGGACTGAGAGAGGAAGTTTGTTCCAGGAGAGCGGACCAGAAACAGAGAAGGCTCGTGGACCATAGGTACTGAGCTTAGTGCGTGGAAAGCGAAAAGTCAGAGGATCGGAGGCAGAGCGGAGGGTACGTGAGGGAACATAGATCTCAAGTAGGCTTGACAGGTAATTGGGGGCTGCGTTATTGAGGCTTTTGTAGCACATGGTGTCTAGTTTGTACTGTATGCGCTTTGATACAGGGAGCCAGTGAAGTTGTGCCAGGAGAGGA
>CM060313.1:64232816-64270316 GCA_030674185.1 Monoplex corrugatus
GGGTAAGGGAGTGTAAGGGTTATTCATAATAGGAAGCTGGTGGATAGAGTAAGGAAGTGTAAGGGTTATTCCTGCAGAAAGCTGATGGATAGGGTAAGGGAGTGTAAGGGTTATTACTGCAGGAAGCTGGTGGATAGGGTAAGGGAGTGTAAGGGCTATTCCTGCAGGAAGCTGGTGGATAGGGTAAGGAGTGTAAGGGTTTTTCCTGCAGGAAGCTGATGGATAGGGTAAGAGAGTGTAAGTTTATTCCTGCTGGAAGCTGGTGGATAGGTTAAGGGAGTGTAAAGGTCATTCCTGCTGGACGCTGGTGGATAGGGTAAGGGAGTGTAAGGGTTAAATTCTGCTAATCTCTATGGTCAACAAAACGTCTGCAGCATTGACGCATTCATCTCAACAACAGCACCCAAAAGGCCTATTAATCGCGTTCATTTTAACAGCAGCACCAGGCAGTGGAATTAATCTATTTGTCCTTTCGAAAAAAGTCTTAGCATAAAACTGCAAGCTTTCATCTGAAATGCAAAACAAGTGTGAATGCCTTTTCTCAAACTGGACGAAGCAGCAGGGAAGTTTAAGTCTTTTCCTCCCAGTTTTTGTATTTGGTGTTTGTTCGTTTGTGATCTTACGTTTACGCTTGACAAAGGCTACTTGGTCGAAAATTTGTACCTGTCTTGTCTGGTTGTGTATGTATAAAATACAAGCTCTGATTTTCTTTTTTTGTGTGTGCTTTTTTTCTGGTTCAAGCTTTCATCTAGTTTTAACTTTTAATATCAGCCGGAAAATGTACATGCTGAGAAACATGGTTGGCTGAGCTTACCCAGACAAAGAAACGAGATTAAATATATTCTAACAGTCGTTGGGCCACGTTCGATAACCCAGCAATGACACATTCATAACATGCACGTAGGTCTGTTCTTTTGATAGAACTGTAGACTCAAGATCTGACGTTTCAAGTTCAATCCCCCTCCCCCCCCCCCCCGCCTTTTTTTTCTTTTTTGTTTGTTTGTTTGTTGTTGTCCTATTTTCTACGCCACTTTAATGGCCACAGAAGCCGGAACAGTCTTTACAATGCGATGATGATGGTGTCGATGAGGATGACACCCATGATGCTATGAAGTTACATCTAGGACTAAGACTGCGTGACAGGGCTGTGCTGTACTCTACGCTTACTATCATAACATATCCAGGCGTCAACCAGGCCCGAGAAATACAGACATCTGCGGTGTTGGTCAAAAGATTTGAGCAACGCCTTTAATGACGCATCTGTGAAGCGGATGAGACTCAACTGCGTGGTCCCAGTCTTCCCAATGAACCCATAGCACGCCCAACTCTGGGTAGGAGCCGGTTAGAGCCGAAAAATCCCACAATGATTAATTATGAAGGAACTGATGGGGATTCGAACGCTCAACCTTCCAGTCTGTAGTCCGTTGTGTTAACCACTACACCACTGTGAAAAACGTTATAAAGTTGACGGAAATTGTGAGGGAGTGAAAACGTTATAAATTTGACGGAAACGTTGATGTAGTGAAAACGTTCTAAAAGTTGACGGAAAAGTTGATGGAGTAAAAAACGTTATAAAGTTGACAGAAAAGTTGATGGAGTGAAAAACGTTATAAAGTTAACGGAAAAATTGATGGAGTGAAAAACGTTATAAAGTTAACGGAAAAGTTGATGAAGTAAAAAAAACGTTATAAAAGTTGACGGAAATCGTGAGGGAGTGAAAACTTTATAAAGTTGACGGAAATTGTGAGGGAGTGAAAACGTTATAAAGCTGACGGAACAGTTGATGGAGCAAAAACGTTATAAAGTTGATGGGGAAAACTGAGGGAGTGAAAACGTTATGAAATTGACGGAAATTGTGAGGGAGTGAAAAACATTATAAAGTTGACGGAAATTGTGAGGCAGTGAAAGGGTTAATACCAGCAGTGCATATGAACAACAAAATGCCTGCAGCATTGAAGCGTTCATTTCAACATCAGCTTCAAGCAGGCGCATCAATCAATGTGCTTCTGATAAGGTCTTTGAATAAATCCACCAGCTTCCGTGTGCTTGTTATTAACCAAGGCAACGTGCACACTGACAAAGGTACACACAATGGACTTGCCCTAAGAGAATAACTAGACATAAGTGCCTTGACAATCCATGGGCGGGATTAAAAAAAACACAGTTTGGTAAGGATCTAACTAATACCACCAAGCCAATTCATCCTCAAGGACACAGACAGACGCACACACACGCCCGCGCGCACACACACACACACTATCTCTCTCTCTTTCTCTCTTTCACACACACACTCTCTCTCTCTCTCTCTCTCTCTCACACACACACACACACAATCACTCTCTCTCTCTTTCTCTCTCACACACACACACAATCACACACACACACACACACACACACAACCACACACACACACACACACACACACACACACACACACACACACACAATCTCTCTCTCTCACACACAATCTCACACACACACACACAACACACACACACACACTCACACACATGACTCATCTGGTTCATTTGAACTGTCTGCAAAACAAATATGAATGCTGATCAATATGAAACAAGAACGGTTCCTCTCACTTATCCCCACACTCATGAAAAGACACGAAACACGAATTAGAAGAACAAACCATCTCACATCACCACAAAGACACACAAAGTCTTTTAGGCTGCTTTTTAGATACAAGTTCTTTCATCTTGCGAGCTTTCCGGGGTGTGACAGCTCTGTACTAAGAAGCCTGAGAACTAAGCATGGACCTGATCCTCAAAGCCATCCCAAGGCCAACACACTACCAGTGTAGCCTGCACTCAAGAGCACCGCACTGTGTCGTCCCACGAGGTTTCTGAGGTGTGGTAGTTGTTTGTAAAGATGCTATCGAAGTGGCCAACTCATTTTGAAAGCTGGCATCCTATTTCTTCTTCGCTCAAGCAAGGGTATGCTCCAGAGATTATCCGATGGGCTGGATGGAGGATGTGGTCTTGGGGAAAGGGCTGGCATCGTATGACACAAACACACACGGCAAACCACAAACGCTGGTCTTGGGAAAGGGCTGGCATCGTATGACAAACACACACGGCAAACCACAAACGCGGGTGTTGGCTCAAGGCCGTCCTCCAACAAATGGGGGGTGTAAGGGATGGGGGGAAATGTATGGGCCAGATAACAAGGTCAGACAATTCGGATGGTCACTGTTGTTAACTGCGCGTGGTGGTTGACGGATTGCTCAGCTCTCTTTCATTTCAGGGTGCCAGCGGTCATCATGGGGTCAGACTCCCTTCTCATTACAGCAGTGTGGACACATCGTGCCGTGTGAACTTGTGTGGCCACTGACCAAACTGTGGCCGGTACACAAAAACTGATCAATGGACAGAACACAACAGTTGACTGTCCTCTCAATAAGTCGGAGGTTAATCAAGATTTTGTGACGGACACCATGGGATTATATACCACACCACTCATTATAACGTGGACCCTTTGTGTGGCGTTTCATTACATGTCTACTGATGATCTTATCGTTAGCTGCCCATGCCTATCAGTGGTTTGGACATTTGGCTTTTCTTCTCAGGAATACCATCAGCCACACCACGTTGAAAAACGGCCTATTTGTTGCCCATCTTAATATTTACATCATTCTGGTGGTGTCAGCTTAATGTTTCACAGGTCCCTCTTCCCCCTTTCCCCGTTTCAAGACCTTACCAGCGCATGGAAGCTGGTGGATAGGGTGAGGGAGTCAAAGAGTTAAGTTTTTGCAGTTGGTGCATAGGGTGCGGGAGTCAAAGGGTTAATTAACATCGGGTCCGGTTAGTATCTGGATGGGTGACCGCCCGGGATTACTGACAGGTATTGTTGGCAATTTTTTAAACGCGGGCTAGTTGGTTCATTACACAGAGCTATGGAATCGAGATCTGGTGTTTTGATTTCACTCCCAGACCGAAACATTAACCCTTCGACTCCTGAACCCTGTCCACCAGCATCCTGCATTGTCAGCTATGTAGTAAAGCAAAAAAGGAACCCTTTGGCTCCCTCACCCTACCCACCAGCTTCCTGCAGTTTTCTCCAGGTCACACGGCTGAGACATCTGTGGGCGACCTCCTGGATCCCCAGACCAGAGACTTCAGCCATGTTGTTGAAGTAGGAGATGTGCGGTCGTCCCTTTCATCTCTTCGCCTTAACTTGCCTCTGCAGGACTGTTAATATCAAATCTATTTTGGTGTTTCTGATCGCATGACTACGTATTTCAGTTTTCTTTTGTTGATCTCTGTCAGCAGTTGGCGCTTAACATTCAGTTCCTTTAACATGCTATCGTTTGTTCTGTCTGTCCATTTGACTCTGAGACAGCGGTATAACTGGATGGAAAAAGTAAGTCAAAACAAGCATGATTTTCTTGTCATGTGACGGCTCCTCCAGTGGGGATGCCGGGGACTCTTTCAGTATAAATAGTATCCGAACCTTCTGGAAATTCTGAGCTAGAAATTTCCCCTTTACTGTCACTCTCTTTTTTTCTGCCTTGTTCCTTTGCTTTCTGTCAGTTCTGTGCTAGAAATTTGCTCTTTTCTGTCACTCTCTTTATTTCTGCCTTGTTCCTTTGCTTTCTGTCGTTTCTTTCTATCAATTTCTACCTTGCTGATCCATTCACCTGTATGTGTTCGATAAAGTCTTACGTACTTTCTTTTAGGATTGATAACTGGGTAAACGATAGCACATTAAAGGAACTGAATGTTAAGCGCCAACTGCTAAGTGCATTTCTGGCTCTAGGGAGGTGAGATATGCGGAAGCAATTTCAGGTAGTTTATGTCTGTTTTTAGATATGGTCTGGTGTCCTTGGGTAGGCTTAAATTTGTATTCAGGTGTGTTTTTTAAATCCCCCGTGCGATAAACTGGACAGAGTGGCCAACGCCAGGGTCACGTCCTTAGATTATGTGCGCGAATGCATCGATATGAGAACTTTACTGTCTTTTCCATTTTTTCCATTGAAGTATTGTATGTTTTCAAACGGTTATACGTAGCCCCGATATGACTCTGTGCAGTCGGCTGGGCTTTAAACAGAAATAACAACAGCATAACAATATGACGGCGAACAAAAAGGAGAGGACGACGAAGCAATGTTTTCTCGGAGGTCCGTATGCGTATTGTTTGGCCCACACTGCGCAGGCTTTACACTGCTCTGCAGTCTGCTTACTTCGTCTTCAGTGGGTGTGCGTGTTAAGCGGTTTTCCTGTTTTTCTACATAAAAGCCACACGGTTTTCAACCTCTGTGTGTGTGTGGTGTGTGTGTGTGTGTGTGTGTGTGTGTTGTGTGTGTGTGTGTGTGTGTGTGTGTGTGTGTGTGTTGTGTGTGTGTGTGTGTGTGTGTGTGTGTGTGTGTGTGTGTGTGTGTGTGTATATATATATATATATATTGTGTGTGTGTGTGTGTGTGTGTGTGTGTGTATGTGTGTGTGTGTGTGTGTGTGTGTGTGTGTGTGTGTGTGTGTGTGTGTGTGTGTGTGTGTGTGTGTTGACGTTGACCATATACACCATATACACATAAAAGAGTTCAGGCTCCAGCAAGTCTGTACTTACGCCGACCTTGAAAATCGAAAAAAAAAGTAAAAGAAAAAGAAAAGAGACAGAAAGAAAAACTCCACGATAAAGAAACTTACCTGTATCATGCTATGTACATATGTAAAAAAAAAATCACCCGTTTCTATTTTTGATACTTACAACTACTCACCTATGATCTGTATTATTATTCATTCCATATAATTATGTAATTGTATGTAATTGTACATTGAACATTGAATCAATGTTGCATGTTTTGACACTGTTATATCTACATTTCAAAGAAAAGAACCTTCTGAACAAGGGTGAAAAATAATAATTTTTTTTTACAAAAAACAAACAAACAACAACAACAACAAACCCTCTTTAACAAAAACAACAACAACAACAACAACAACCTCTTTACCTTTCTGGTGATGCCCAGGCGGTTTCAAACTCGTGCCCTTCGGCTGGAAGTCCAACGTCAAAACCACCTATCACGTCTAGACTAGTGGATCCTGATTCATTAGAACACGATCCCCTCGTGTGTTGGGGTCATCATCGGCTTGCCTGCTGGTCAATAAACCGACCATGGTCATCACAACAGCTCGTACAGTGCCATTGTGTCCCCTTCCATGTCACTCTTGAGGCCACGCCGCAATGGCCTTGGTCATCTTTCACACGCTCGCCGTCCTGCCATCAGTCACACTGCCTTCTAATTATCTCACTGACTTCAATGACTCATTTCTTCACACTGCCATCAGGCACACTGCTTCAATTATCTCACTGACTCATGACTCATTCTCACATGCCTCAGCACACTGCTTCTAATTATCTCACTGACTTCAATGACTCATTTCTTCCACCACTGTAATCAGGCACACTGCCTTCTAATTATCTCACTGACTTCAATGGCTCATTTCTGCCATCACTCACATTGCCTTCTATTATATATCTCACTGACTTCAATACTCATTTCTTCCACCACTGCCATCAGGCACACTGCCTTCTAATTATCTCACTGACTTCAATGGCTCATTTCTGCCATCACTCACATTGCCTTCTAATTATCTCACTGACTTCAATGACTCATTTCTTCCACCACTGCCATCAAGCACACTGCCTTCTAATTATCTATTCATACTGAAAGAGCCCCCGGCATACCCACGGGGGGGGGGGGACAGTAGAGTAAGAATGCGAGCTGAAATGATAAAACAAGAAAATCAAATACGCGTTCTTATTCTATTTTCATGTGTTCTATTTGCTTGAATGCTTGCAGGTACTACGAATCAGACTCAGCGCCTTGTGTTTGCCCTGGCCACAAAGAGAACGAATCATATAAATATTCAGGACTGAAGCTACAGGAAGCATTCAGCATTCAACTTCTCTCATGGAAACGCCTTGCTGCAACGTATTGTTAACAAACAGTGGGGGAATTGATTTCTCGCTGGCACCAAGGCTAACTATAAAGGAAGCAGAAATAAGAATGTCAGCTATTTTCCTCTTAAGAATCCACCAAAGAAAAAAGTCATTCGTCAATCAATCAAATCAACATTTCGTCCGCGTGGCGCTGGCACGTAGTCTGTGTGCTGAACTCAATTTGAAGACAAATCGATTAACCCTTCATAGCCGTCAGGTAAAAACGGTTGAGGCACCAGGCACGGTGGAGAATTGGTTTGTGTGAAGGATTTATGACTGGGGGGTTGGATGTTCGAACCCTCGTTAATTCTTGTGAGTGTGTGTGTGTGTGTGTGTGTGTGTGTGTGTGTGTATGTGTGTGTGCATGTGTGTGTGTGTGTGTGTGTGTGTGTGTGTGTGTGGTGTGTGTGTGTGTGTGTGTGTGTGTGTGTGTTGTATGTATGTGTGTGTGTGAGTGTGTGTTTGTGTGTGTCTGTCTGTATGTGTGCAAGTGTGTATATTATATGTACGTGTGTATGTATATGTGTGTATGTGTGTGTATGTGTGTATATACATATACATACATATATATATGTGTATGTGTGTGTGTGTGTGTGTGTGTGTGTTGTGTGTGTGTGTGTGTGTGTGTGTGTGTGTGTGTGCGTGCATGCGTGGGTGGGTGGGTGTTCTGTAAACTCAACAGGCCCATATCCAGAATTAAGCATTCTATAAACCCACTGGGAAGACTGGGACCAGACAATACAGTCATAATCTTTAGGGATTCACCATTGAGAGTATCGCTAAAATTTCCCAACCAGCACCACGGATGTCCATATCTCCTGGGCCCATTGTTATTGTTATTGTTGTTTAAAGTCCAGCCGACTACGTAGAGCCATATCAGGGCTATAACTGTTTCAAAACATACAAACCTTCAATGGGGGAAAAAAGAGAGAAAATTAAGTACGCATACCAATGCATTCGCGCACAATCTAAGGACATGCCCTGGCGTTGACCACTACGTCCAATTTATCGCACGGGAATTCAAGAAAACCACACTGAGTACAAATGTCAGATATATAAGACAAACCTAATATACAAAACTTCGGCCTAAGTTACTAAAATTGCTTTCGCTTATCTCGCCTCCCTAGAGCGAAAAATGCATTTATCATGTACCAGTGATATCAAAAAGTAAGATAATGAATCATAAGAAGACATAGAAGATGATAAGATTTTATCAAACACATACAGATGAATGGACCAGCAAGGCAGAAACTGATAGGAAGAAATAACAGAGAGCAAAGGATCAAGGCAGAAACAAAGAGAGTGACAGAAAACAGGGCATTTCTAGCACAGAAATTCCAGAAGGTGGGGATACTATTTATACTGAAAGAACCCCCGGAATCCCCACGGGGGTTCTCCTGGGCCTTGTTGATGCCACGTTGTACTATAAAACGATGCATAGCGATAGAGTACAGTCCTGTCATCTTAGAAATAGAACTGAAGACTCGATACAAAAATGAACTCATCAATATCCTAAGTATCATGTTCTTTCTCATCATTATAATGTTGTGACAGATTAATCCTAAGTATCATGTTCTTTCTCATCATTATAATGTTGTGACAGATTCATCCTAAGTATCATGTTCTTTCTCATCATTATAATGTTGTGACAGATTCATCCTAAGTATCATGCTCTTTCCCATCATCATAATACTGTGACAGATTCATCCTAAGTATCATGTTCTTTCTCATTATCATAATGTTGTGACAGATTAATCCTAAGTATCATGTTCTTTCTCATCATCATAATACTGTGACAGATTAATCCTAAGTATCATGTTCTTTCTCATCATCATAATGTTGTGACAGATTAATCCTAAGTATCATGTTCTTTCTCATCATCATAATGTTGTGACAGATTCATCCTAAGTATCATGTTCTTTCTCATCATCATAATGTTGTGACAGATTAATCCTAAGTATCATGTTCTTTCTCATCATCATAATGTTGTGACAGATTAATCCTAAGTATCATGTTCTTTCTCATTATCATAATACTGTGACAGATTCATCCTAAGTATCATGTTCTTTCTCATCATCATAATGTTGTGACAGATTCATCCTAAGTATCATGTTCTTTCTCATCATCATAATGTTGTGACAGATTCATCCTAAGTATCATGTTCTTTCCCATCATCATAATACTGTGACAGATTCATCCTAAGTATCATGTTCTTTCTCATTATCATAATGTTGTGACAGATTAATCCTAAGTATCATGTTCTTTCTCATCATCATAATACTGTGACAGATTCATCCTAAGTATCATGTTCTTTCTCATTATCATAATGTTGTGACAGATTAATCCTAAGTATCATGTTCTTTCTCATCATCATAATGTTGTGACAGATTAATCCTAAGTATCATGTTCTTTCTCATCATCATAATACTGTGACAGATTAATCCTAAGTATCATGTTCTTTCTCATCATCATAATGTTGTGACAGATTAATCCTAAGTATCATGTTCTTTCTCATCATCATACATCATCCTAAGTATCATGTTCTTTCTCATCATCATAATGTTGTGACAGATTAATCCTAAGTATCATGTTCTTTCTCATCATCATAATATTGTGACAGATTAATCCTAAGTACCATGTTCTTTCTCATCATCATAATACTGTGACAGATTCATCCTAAGTATCATGTTCTTTCTCATTATCATAATATTGTGACAGATTAATCCTAAGTATCATGTTCTTTCTCATCATCATAATATTGTAACAGATTAATCCTAAGTATCATGTTCTTTCTCATCATCATAATACTGTAACAGATTAATCCTAAGTACCATGTTCTTTCTCATCATCATAATACTGTAACAGATTAATCCTAAGTATCATGTTCTTTCTCATCATCATAATACTGTAACAGATTAATCCTAAGTATCATGCTCTTTCTCATCATCATAATACTGTGACAGATTCATCCTAAGTATCATGTTCTTTCTCATCATCATAATACTGTGACAGATTCATCCTAAGTATCATGTTCTTTCTCATCATCATAATATTGTGACAGATTAATCCTAAGTATCATGCTCTTTCTCATCATCATAATGTTGTGACAGATTCATCCTAGGTATCATGTTCTTTCTCATCATCATAATACTGTGACAGATTCATCCTAAGTATCATGCTCTTTCTCATCATCATTGTGGAAGATTGTGCATATTCTGTGGCCCTTCTGTCCTATTCACGTATTGGTTCAGATTTGGTGGGTGGCAGATTTGATGAAAAGCTGACGAGCAAACTTTGGGTAGTTGCAGAAATGCGGTGGAAAAACTAGTCAGAGAAAAACACAAACAAATCAAAACACACACACAAAAAAACAAACCCGGAAGGCTCCATTTATGGCTTCGCATATAGACTAGTGTGTGTGTTTCTGTCAGCTCTAGCTTCACAACCGTCCATATAAACTGGCGAGGAAAGAAATTACTGCAGTTCATTAGCGCTTGGACACATCCTATGGTGTGGGATCTGTGTGGCCATTAACGCTTTTGTCGTCAGTCTATCGCACTGGTTAATTGCACGAATACTTAGACTGTCTGTTTGGTGATACTGGCCAGGACGTGCTAACATTACTGGACTCCCACATCCCGGATCAATACAACGATGTCCCGTCATGGACTTTGGGAGGTGGATGGTCACTGACCTTTCCTCGGCGAGTGTGGCACGTGTCAGTCAGGTGACACATGAGAGTGGGCTGCCCTCTCAGGCAGCCATCGGTTAACCCTTCAACTCCCGCAGCCCATCCACCAACTGCAAAAACTTAACCTTTTGATCCCGTCACTCTATCCACCAGCTTCCTACAGGAAGCTGGTGGATAGGGTGACGGGATCAAAGGGTTAAATTTTTGCTTTGCTAGCATGGATGGCAATGCAGGATGTGAGTGAACAAGGTGCAAGAGTCAAAGGGTTAAGCTTTGCTGTCCGACACTCTACAACTCACGCGTCGGTAGTGGTAACTCTATCAGAGAGGGTCCATTTGCACTAAAGAGTTAAAGCGGTTGGGTGATGTTGTAGTCTGGGGGCTGGGAGTTAGGTCGGGTTGGGCTGTGATCAAACTGGGCATTGCTTTGTATACTTCGTATCAACAAAAACTGTCAGGTAAATCTGAAGTTTCTCCCGAACACAACGCTGAGCAAGGGGTCGGGGGAGGATGTGGGTGAAAAATGTACACTTCACAAGCCATGATGTTGATTTTTTTCCTCAAGCAAGTGTTAAAAAGGATGTGTGGAACAGATTTCTATTAAAAGAAATGTACACGTCACAAACCATGATGTTGATTTTTTCTCCTCAAGCAAGTGTTAAAAATGATGTGTGGAACAGATTTCTGTTAAAAGAAATGTACACGTCCACAAACCATGATGTTGATTTTTTCTCCTCAAGCAAGTGTTAAAAATGATGTGTGGAACAGATTTCTGTTAAAAGAAATGTACACGTCACAAGCCCTGATGTTGATTTTTTCCCTCATGCAAGTGTTGAAAATGATGTGTGGAACAGATTTCTATTGAAAGAAATGTACACGTCCCCAAGCCATGATGCAAAGATTTTTTTTCACATGCAAATGTTAAAACGATATATGGAACAGTTTTTTTATTAAAAGAAATGTACACGTCACAAGCCATGACGCTGATTTTTTCTCTCTCATGCAAGTGTTAAAAATGATGTGTGGAACAGATTTCTGTTCAAAGAAATGTACACGTCACAAGCCAGAATGTTGATTTTTTTCCTCATGCAAGTGTTAAAAATGATGTGTGGAACAGATTTCTATTAAAAGAAATGTACACGTCACAAGCCAGAATGTTGATTTTTTTTCCTCATGCAAGTGTTAAAAATGATGTGTGGAACAGATTTCTATTAAAAGAAATGTACACGTCACAAGCCAGAATGATGATTTTTTTCCTCATGCAAGTGTTAAAAATGATGTGTGGAACAGATTTCTATTAAAAGAAATGTACACGTCCCGAAGTTATGATGCTGATTTTTTTTCACATGCAAGTATTAAAAACGATGTGTGGAACAAAATTCTATTGGTGGTAGTGGTAGTGGTGGTGGTAGTAGATCTGTTAACATGCTCTGGAATACTTGCATGTCTGGAGTGGTATTTGTCTTTCCACTTTTATCGATTGTCTTACTGAAAAGAATGTCTTCATCATCTCCTGTAGTTCAGAATGATGAGAGGAGAATGGGGAGTGTAGCATGGTAACTAACTGCTGTCTTTTCCCCGTGATAATGGCACTGTGTGATGGTATCTGTGAACAATGTATTCTGTCTTCCTTCAGTCTCTCAGTACATCCTTCATACCATGGTCCTGTCTTTGAATAATACGTTCTGTTATGTATGTGTCTCACAAGACGTTTACTGTACCATGGTTCTGTTTTTGAATAATACGTTCTGTTTTCTATGTCTCTCAAGACATTTACTGTACCATGGTTCTGTCTCTGAACAATCAGTTCTGTCGTCCATGTGCCTCTCTTGGCATTCTTTGTTCTGATCTTGTCTTTGAAAAACACATTCCATGTCTTTCAGAACATCTTTTTTTGAACAAAAAATTCTGTCTTCCAGGTGTCTCTCAAAATATCCATTGTTTTGATCTTGTCTTTGAACAAATACATTGTCTTCCATGTGTCTCTCAAACTATCCATCGTTCTGATCTTGTCTTTGAAAAAATAAAATTTTCTTCCATATGTCTCTCAAAAAAACATCCTCTGTTCTGATTGTCTTTGAACAATATAATTCTGTCTTCCATGTGTCTCTCAAAATATCTTTTGTTCTTACCTTGTTTTTGAACAATACATTGTCTTCTATATGTCTCTCAAAAATTAATTGTTCTGAACTTGTCTTTGAACAATACATTGTATTCTATGTGGTCTCTCAAAATATCCTTTGTTCTGAACTTGTCTTTGAACAATGCATTCTGTCTTCAATGTGTCTGAAAACATCATTTGTTCTGATCTTGTCTTTGAACATTGCATTGTCTTCCATGTGTCTCTCCAAAACCCTTTGTTCTAATCTTATCTTTGAACAGTACACTGTCTTCTATGTGTCTCTCAAATATCCTTTGTTCTGATCTTGTCTTTGAACAATACATTCTGTCTTCTCTGTGTCTCTCAAATATCCTTTGTTCTGATCTTGTCTTTGAACGATACATTGTCTTCCACGTGTATCTCAAAATATCCTTTGTTCTGATCTTGTCTCTGATCAAATCTTCCGATTTTGTCTTTGAACAAATGCATTTACTTCCATGCGACTCTCAGGACATGCTTTGTACCACGGTCCTATGTTCTCACACTACCACGCTTTCATATGTTTTGTTTTTTTCTATGATCTCCGTGACTTCTTGCTATCAGTCCTTTTACTGGGTCTGGTCATCACATCAGAATGGCCTACGACAGATGCCATGGCCAAGGTGGTTAGGACGTTGGACTTTCAATCAGAAGGCCTGAGTTTGACCGGGTCTGGGTATCACCTGGTGGTAAAGGGTGGAGAAGTTTCTGATCTCTCTGGTCAGCATGATTATGTGCAGACCTGCTAGTTGTCGAATCCCCTTCGTGTGTACACGCCGTAAAGCGTCATCAACTAAGCACGTTAAATATTATGAAAGCCATATCAGTGCCCGGTGGTTTAAGGACACACGAAAATACCAAGCATATAACTAATTATAAGTTCAATTATAAGTTCATATTGCTTATAGCCCAGCTGACTACTAAGATAAAAGACAGTTAAAATGAGCATGGTTTATAATTGTTGTCTTTTATCTTAACCGGGTCGTCGTATGGACTTAACCACACAGGTAGGGCACACTGAGCAAAAAGTGTCGACAGTTTCCCGTTAAAGAATAACAAGGAGTATGAAGTAAACCTAACTAAGCAAAACACTGTCGACAGTTTCCCGTTAAAGAATAACAAAGAGTATGGAGTTAACCTAACTAAACAAAAAACGGTCGACAGGTTCCCGTTAAAGAATAACAAGGAGTCTGAAATTAACCTAACAAAGCAAAAAAACTGTCGACAGTTTCTCGTTAAAGAATAACAAGGATATGGAGTTAAGCCACACAAGAAGTGCACACTAAGCAATGCCTTCTGTCTTGGTCTGGCACGCAAAAATCCAGGAAAGGACAGACTACTTCAGTCCTTTTGTCAATCAATTGAGTCAACATTTCTTTATCAAGCACAGCACCAGCACGCAACCTGTCTGCTGCACTAAATTTGAACGGAAATCGATTGAATGTCCATGGCCTCCATGCAAAAGACGTCTAAAGCTCTATTTATGGTCGTGCATACAAGGCATAAAATATTCTCAACTGCAGTTCTAGAACCGTCGTCCATATGGCGCACAAACACAACGGCTTCAGCACTGTATTTGAACACCAGCAGCAAACAGGCATGTCAATATATTCATCACTTCCACGGAGCCATAGGATGTTACTGCCAGCCTCCATCTGTTAGAAATTAAAAGACCTGCCAATGCCTAGTTCTAGTTTATATGTGACCCGTTTTAACAAAATGAGTCCTAAGGTGAAAATAACAGATTTTAGGATATTATGATTTTCAAAATGTCCAGATTATTAACTTTCTTTTCATATGAAATTTATTATTCTGCTACTAAAAATAAGGAAGTTATGGGTGTTTGAAGTGTGTAACATAGCAAACGGCCATTTTTGAGAAAATCAAGTTCTAAAATTGTCACCACTTCAGTGAAATTTTACCTTAGCAACAGATATTTCTACTTCACCAATCTTTACCAAATTTTGTACCATGGTAAAACACATCATGCCACAATAGCACACAAAACTTGGTGTGAAAATCTACTGTAATTGTCTTGTTATTCAAGTTTATATCTCTGTTTTTCTGACACAAAAAGCATGCCGTTATCTGGTTAAAACGCATTTTAAATACATTTTCCGATTGATTTATAAAGTGCTGAGTGCATGTACATGTAATTTAAAGATTAAATATTCCATTTTTGACGAAAAGTAAAAATTGACAAAATCGACCCATCACACGTTTTCTGGGCCTCTATGCTTTTCACTGCCTGCGAGTTAGGACTCATTTCGTGAAAACGGGTCACATATTGCTTAAATCCCAGCTGACTACTAGAGCCATATCAGGTCTATCACCACGTCAAAAACGACAAGGTTAAGATAAAAGACAACAATTAAAAACCATGCGCACCATTAACCTTGCAAGTCTGAAATGCAATTAAATAAAAACAGCCGTAAAATCAGATCAGGTGAAATCTATTGATCTCTTCTAAAAACTGGAAAATTGCATCAGGAGGGACGTCTCGAAGAGGGTTTAAACCCTCTTCATATGTATACGCATGCAGAACATTAGATGTGCACTTTAAAGCATATGAAAACACCCAGCGTGCACGCTCACCAAGGACACAGGCTTGCAAAACGTAGTGGAACGTGATCAGCTTTCTGACCAGCTTGAGTTCTCTATTCTCCACTACAAATGTCTGATTATGTGCAATGCGCAAAAAGTCCAAATGGGTTTAGAAAACAGAGCTATGCAGGAACGATTTACGAAAGTATAATTTACGTATGTTAAAGAGCAAGAAAACAAACAAGACAGTCTTGACGGAGGCAGAGACTAGAAGATCATTGATAAAGAAGATTAGGTAAAAACAAGCAACATTTATAGATAGTTTATGAGGAAAGGGAAATTAGAGCACCTGGTCACAATAGGAAAGCTGGAGGGCAAGAGAACACCAGGTAGACCCAGGCAGAAAATATTGGACGGACTTGCAGTATGGCTGAAGACAGAGAGGGTGGGCGATGTACTTGCAGCAGTAAGGGACAGATTCGTGTGGAGGGCCATGATTGCCAACACCATGCGGCAGGGCACACGATGATGGTGATGAAAGAGTAAAGTAGAGGATTGTCTCATAACTCTTAAAGTCACAGAGGAGTGAGGTGGTAGACGTCTCTTGTTGGGACCAACATTATGAGGTCAGTGCCATCTAGTCTCCCTCGCTGCTTCATATTCCACAAACCTGAAGACGGTTAGGGGTCCACTGGGGATCACACGCTCCAAATTCCCCAGGTCAGAATAGAACCGTGCAAACCTGTGCAGTCCAGCTGGAAGGTGGGAGCTTTACCTACACACCAACCACACCGTTACTATCGCTGAACAAAGGCCATCTATCTTTACATCTACATCAACCAGCCCCCTTTTTGTTAACGTTGAACAAAGACCATCTATCTTTACATCTACACCAACCAGCCCCTTTTCGTTATCGTTGAACAAAGACCATCTATCTTTACATCTACATCAACCAGCCCCTTTTTGTTATCACTGAACAAAGACCATCCATCTTTACATCAACATCAATTAGCCCCTTTTTGTTATCGTTGAACAAAGACAATCCGTCTTTACATCTACATCAACCAGCCCCTTTTTGTTATCTTTGAACAAAGACAATCCGTCTTTACATCTACACCAGCCAGCCCCTTCTTGTTATCGTTGAACAAAGACAATCCGTCTTTACACCTACACCAGCCAGCCCCTTTTTGTTATCGTTGAACAAAGACAATCCGTCTTTACATCTACACCAGCCAGCCCCTTCTTGTTATCGTTGAACAAAGACAATCCGTCTTTACATCTACACCAGCCAGCCCCTTCTTGTTATCGTTCAACAAGGAATATTCATCTTTACCTGGAAATACTACAACCAGACCTTTGTTATTATTGAATGATTCTTATTGGTATTATTATTGCGTTGAGACATGCCTTTCCCCATTTCAAGGCCATGTCGGGTTCTACACAGGTTTAAGGAGTCTGTCAGATAATTGCAGGTAGATCTGAGTGGAGCGCATATGAAATAATCCGAGTGCTACGAATCTTTTTGAACAAACTCCGAATTTTCACACGTCATTACGAAAAAACTCCTCCCTTGTCCTGTGAGTTCCCTGTGGTGTGTAGGACAGTTATAGCGTAAAGAAGCATGTGAACGGAGCAAGAAAATCAGTTTAACCCTTAACTTCAGCACCCTATTCACCAGCATCCTGCATCGTCAACCACGTTAGCAAAGCAAAAACTTAAACTCTTTGGCTCCCTCACCCTATCCACCAGCTTCCTGTACTGTAGGAAGCTGGTGGATAGGGTGAGGGAGTCAAAGGGTTAAGTTTTTGCAGTTGGTGGATAAAATGCGGGAGTCAAAGGGTTAAAATTAATGCCAAGGCCTGACTGTACAAGTTGCACTCAGACCACAATGCTCTATCATCCTGCAAGAATGAAGGTTGCTGAGGCAGAGCATCTGCAAACAGTGTAGGCCTACAGAAAACTCAACGAACCGAAACGACCTCAGTCTGAAGATCGAATCCTATGGCCTCACACGGAAGACCAGGGGACGTTGGTGCCCCTCCAATGCCACACTCAATTAACCCTTTCACCCCTTCACCCTATCCGCCAACTTCATTCAGGAAACCGGTGGACATAATGAAGGAGTGAAAAAAAAAAGGGGGGGGGGGGGCAATGACCAGGAAACGAGGAAGCAGAGGGTGCGTAGTTGGAAACGGATGGGAAAGGTTTATGAAGGTTGGCTGGGAATTGATTCTCCCATTGTTAGCTGCACGTGTTGGTCACTGGACTGGACAGCTGGCTTCCCCCATCCCCCTCAGCGCGGCACTGGTCAAGGCTTGGCTATCACACAGGTTCTGATGGTCAGTGACAGCAGCAGAACCGATTGATCATCGACGCTTTCCTTCTAACGACATTCTCTCACACCAGCAGGTAAAAACAAAAGATGAAGAAAACATGCTTAACTCCACCACTGTCTACCTAACATACTTTACTCCATCAATCCCACTGCCAGTCTAACAGCTGTAAAAACCTAATTCTTCCATTTCCTCACACTGCCCACCCCATTTCTTTTCAATCCTTTCTCTCTTTTAACCAACGAATCAGAGTAAAGGAGTGAAAGGAGTAAATTAAGTTACTGCTATGAACAAAGTGGTAACGCAAGAAAGTGGGTAAAACCCCTCTGCTCTCAGAGCCAGAACGCAATTCTGCGTAGGGATCCTGACAATGATCCATGCATTCTTAAATTAATATGAAAGCAGTCTCAGTTCTGTCAGGGCTGAACAGAAGACCTGGATTGTATTCCAGTACATTTGTCTCTAAACAGAATTTTTAGACAGGTACAAGCGCTTCTGTTGCATTAGGAGTTTTTAACGTGTGTCTGTATAAACGTGTGACTTAAGGTAAAATATTTTGAAAGTAAATATTTCTTTCATATCATACACTTTCAGTGCTGCCTAGTCGTGCAGTAAGGATCGCTAAAAGATCAGGGATGGGGGGCGGGGGGGGGGGGGTGAGGAAGTCAGAGATGGGGGACAGTTCAGGGAAGGCAAGAGGTCAAGGAAGGGGTACAGGCCAGAGATGAGGGAGAGTTCAAGTAAGACAAGAGATCAGGGACAGGGGACAGGTCAGAGATGGGGAGAGTTTAGGGAAGGGAAGAGATCAAGGATGACAGACAGGTCAGAGATGGGGAGAGTTCAGGGAAGACAAGAGGTCAAGGACGAGGGACAAGTCAGAGATGGGGGACAGTTCAGGGAAGGCAAGAGGTCAAGGAAGGGGTACAGGCCAGAGATGAGGGAGAGTTCAAGTAAGACAAGAGATCAGGGACAGGGGACAGGTCAGAGATGGGGAGAGTTTAGGGAAGGGAAGAGATCAAGGATGACAGACAAGTCAGAGATGGGGAGAGTTCAGGGAAGACAAGAGGTCAAGGACGAGGACAAGTCAGAGATGGGGGAGAGTTCAGGGAAGGCAAGAGGTCAAAGACGAGGGACAAGTCAGAGATGGGGAGAGTTCAGGGAAGGGAAGAGATCAAGGATGACGGACAAATCAGAGATGGGGGAAGAGTTCAGGAAAGGCAAGAGGTCAAGGATGAGGGACAGGCCAGAGATGGGGGGGGGGGGGGGAGGGCAGGAGTTCAGGAAAAACAAGAGGTCAAAAATGGGGGGTTACGGTTAGGGGGACGACAAGCGCTGACAACTCCCTCTCCTTTCCCCCAAACCTGGACGTGTCGCTTCCTACATGGGGAGACATTATTCCCAGACCCCACATCACACCAACCTCTGCACTTCCTCCTTCTTTCTGCTGGCTTCCTGCAGAAATGCTCACAGGATTGCGTGAGGGCAAGCGACAAAAGTGTTTAATGAAACGTTCAGCCTTTTTCTGTCAGACCTAATGATTGATCCATTGAATCGATTTTGAGTAAGTGGGTTTGTTTGTTTTGTTTGTTGTTGTTATCACAGGGGATTTGGTCTGTTTTCCAAAATTATGCATCTGCGACGGAAGGGAGATTTGAAAGAATAAAGCAAGTAAGCCAGAAAACAAACACACGAAACACACACACAAACACACACACGCACGCACACATAGTCACACATACACACACATATACACACACAACCATACACACACAACCATACACACACACATGCACACACACAGACACACACACACAGACACATACACACAGACACATACACACATACAAGACACACACACTTTTACACACATGCACATACACACACACATACACAAACACACAACACACACACACACACACACACACACACACACACACACACACACACACACACACACACACACACACACACACACAAACAACACATCACATGAAAGGCAAGTACTAAAAAGCAGCACCAATGTTATAGTGAGGTAGAGATGGTTGAGAGGTCAAGGACGAGGAACAGGGATGGCAGCAGACAACTCCCAGTGCCTTTTTTCCTCTAGCCCTGGACGTGTGGTTTCCTGGCCAGAGAAATTATTCCCAGACATCAGCACCTTAACTCTTTCAACCCTTACCCACCCCCATCACCAGCTTCCTGCAGACAGGACGCTACAGGAAATCAGGGGTGGGGGGTGGTAGGGGGTGGGGGTGGGGGCATGGTGAGAGTATGAAAGGCTAGTCCATTCCCAGCCACTCTGTCAAAACAGAACAGCGAATCAGAGACAGCAGCAAAGAGCCACGCGGGAGCTTTAACCCTTTTGCTCCTTACTAAAACTGTTGGGGGGGGGGGGGGTAAGGGAAGGAAAGGGTTAATGAAATCCACCGCCCATTTCCGGCCACTATGTTTAAAACAGAAGAGGATACAATGAGTTAAAAGACAGTAGTATATACAGTTATAGGGCAGCTTCACTTTTTAAAAATTCTCTGTAGGCAGCTGTTCGCTGTTGGAGAGAGAGTAAAAATGGTTGATAAATGGCACAGCCTATTTCCCAACCATGGTTATTTTGTAGTTGTTATTGTTGTTTAAAGCCCAACTGACTGTGAAGAACCATATAAGGCTATAACCGTTTCAAAACATACACAGTACTCCAAAAGGTAAGAAAAGGAAAAGAAAATAAGTACACACATCAATGCATTCGCGCACATAATCTAAGTAGATGCCCCTGGCATTGACCACTCCGTCCAAGTTATCACACAAGGGATTAAAAAAAACGTGAACATAAATTTAAACATAAATAAAGACACCAAAGCATATATAAAACGGACCTAAATTACGTTAAATCGCTTCCATACATCTCACTTCCCTACAGCCAAAACAATGCACTCAATACATGTACCCAGTGAGCAGTCCTAAGACAAAGTAGGCAAGACTTTATTGAACACGTAGGGTTAGAGTCTTAACACCAGTCCAAACATCCATCACATTGCAGCAAGCAGGTCTGGATGGCCAGTGACAGCAGCAGACCTAATCCATGATATACACCTTACTTCTAAACACTCGCGTGAACTCAAACGTAATATCAACACTGATGTACAGCTGTAAACTCTGGCATGTGAAGACTACCAGGAGAAGAAACGGGACGTCTTTTGACACCAGCTACCCACGTAAAAGCTTGAGCCTCAAATGGAATCGTTTTGTGTAAAATGAAGAGATCAGGGACACTTCACAACAGATCTCCGTGTCGACCACTATTTGCAGACAGCGACCCCCTGATTGGGACATGTTTGGAGGCTCCCCACAAGACGCGCAAATCAAGTCATTAAACCTTGAACTCCCTCATCCTATCTGCCAGCTTCCTGCATTGTCAGCCAGGCCAGCAAAGCAAAAACTTAACCCTTTCACTCTAGGGTGAGGGACTCAAAAGATTATGTTTTTTTCAGCTGGCGGATAGGGTGCGGGAGTGACAGGTTAAATAAACGCCACAAGGTCAAAGAAAGAGAGGGCGGTCCAGGATGACCTGGCAACAGACAGTGGAAAGGGACCTCAGACTGGTCAACAGAAGGTGGAACGACACCAACCAAATGGCTGAGGACAGTGCACGGTAGAGCGCCTTGGCTGCCTCATGTCTTGCCTGATACAGAAGCAACTAATCTAAGCAAATCATTGTTATTGTTGCTTAAAGCCCAGCCGACTGCACAGAGCCATATCAGGGCTATATCTATCTCATAAAGAACACCATAACTCACACGAGACACAGATTAAAAAAAAACACTGGAAAAGAAAATTAAGCGCATATACCGATACATTCGCGCACATAATCTAAGCAGATGCCCCTGGCGTTGACCACTCCATCCAATTTATCACACAAGGGATTTAATAAAAAAAAACACAAAAACCCCCCACCTGAATACAAATTTAAACATAACTAAGGACACTAAAGCATACATATAAAAACGAGCCTAACTTACCTGAATTTGCTTCTGCACATCACATTTCCTTCGAGGCAAAAATGCACTCAATACATGTACCCAATTATCAATCTTAAGAGAAAGTATAGAAGACTTTGGCCAAATCATTTTTCAGTCAGCCTGATACGGTCTCATAAATTATTCATTAATTCGGTACAATCTGTTTTTAGGCAACCTTTAAGTCTATAAACAACAGTATGGTGAGTGTGTATCACATCGCTATAAAACTGAGAATGCTTATATGGTTTTAACACCTGAACTCCCTCAACACCTTGCCCCCCTTGCCCCCCCATTTCACATTTCTCTTTATCTTTTGTACTCGGTCAGGCACAGCTGATCGATCAGAATTCAGATCAATACATGTTCACAGACTGCTTAGCTGATTGATCAAAGAATAAGATGTTCAAGCCATTCTAACTATCTGCCGTTTTATTTGAAACAAAAAATATTAACCAGAACCAAAAAAGCACTTAATACATGTACCCTGTTAGCAATCCAAAGAGAAAGCACGTAAGACTTTATCGAACACATACAGGTAAATGGTCCAACAAGACAGAAAATGATAGAAAGGAACAAAGAGAGTGACAGAAGAGGGGAAGTTTTTAGCACAGAATTTCCAGAAAATGAGGAAACTACTTATGCTGAAAGAGCCTCCGTCGTCCCCACGGGGGAGACCAACTCATCACTTACATAACATTTCTTACATGATCTCCAGTATGCATAACGGATGAAAAGGGAGTAGGCACGAAAAAGGGTGCAAGCACGAAAAAGGGTGTAAGCACGAAAAAGGGTGTAGGCACGAAAAAGAGAGTAGGCACGAAAAAGGGTGTAGACACGAAAAAAGGTGTAGGCACGAAAAAGAGAGTAGGCACGAAAAAGGGAGTAGGCACGAAAAAGGGAGTAGGCACGAAAAAGGGAGTCGGCACGAAAAAGGGTGTAGGCACGAAAAAGGGAGTAGGCACGAAAAAGGGAGTAGGCACGAAAAAGAGAGTAGGCACGAAAAAGGATGTAGGCACGAAAAAGAGAGTAGGCACGAAAAAAGGTGTAGGCACGAAAAAGGGTGTAGGCACGAAAAAGGGTGTAGGCACGAAAAAGATAGTAGGCACGAAAAAGGGAGTAGGCACGAAAAAGAGAGTAGGCACATAAAAGGGTGTAGGCACAACCATGAATCATCTCCTTGGCACACGAAAAGATTTACCTCTCCCAACAAAACATACAATTGAAGAACTCCCATCTGTATTCTCCAAGTATTTCACCACCAAAATACAAACTCTTCGTGACAGGCTTGATAGGACACCCTGTCAACCATGCCCACCTGACCCTTCCTTCTCTGGCACACCTCTTACTACTTTTACCCCAGTCTCACAAGAAGAAATTTTCAACACAATCAGATCCATGTCGTTCAAAACCTGCGAACTGGATCCTCTTCCAGGTTCTCTCTACTCCGATTGTCTCCCTACTCTCCTCCCATTCATCACTGACATCATCAACACTTCTTTTCAAACTGGAACTGTCCCAGATTCTTTCAAGTCTGCTATTGTTCACCCTCTCCTCAAGAAACACAATTTAGACCCAAATGAACTGAAAAATTACCGGCCTATCTCTAATCTCTCTTTCTTGTCAAAACTCCTTGAAAAAGTCGTCCTCAACCAGCTGAACTCTCACCTGTCTGCCAACAATCTCCTCAATCCTTTCCAGTCAGCCTACCGCCAGTGCCATAGCACTGAAACTGCCCTACTACACATTCTCAACAAGCTCCTCCTTGCAACTGATACTGATAAAGTCTCTCTCCTCACACTCCTTGATCTGTCTGCAGCCTTCGATACCATTGACCATGGTATTCTCCTTTCTAGACTTCATCATACTTTTGGCATCTCTGACATTGCTCTCTCCTGGTTCACTTCGTATTTATCAAACAGAAAACAAACTGTTCTCATCAATGGCACTTACTCTCAACCTGCATACCTGACCTGTGGTGTTCCACAAGGATCTGTCCTTGGCCCTGTTCTTTTCACTCTTTATACCTCCCCCCTGTCCACCATCATCAACTCCCACTCTATAAAACACCACTTCTATGCTGATGACACCCAACTTCAAGACAGTGACTCACCTGATAATATACAGCGCCTGTTGACTCGCACCACTGAGTGTTACTCGGACATTAAGAACTGGATGACGTTCAACAAACTTCAGCTTAATGACGACAAGACAGAAGCTATCCTCATTGGCACCTGTCAGAAACTTTCTCAGCTGCCTCCTCTTTCTCTCCCATTATGTAACACATCAGTCCCAATTTCTGATTCAGCTAAAAACCTTGGTGTCTGCATTGACTCTACCCTCTCCATAACAACTTTGTTTCTCAAACTGCCAGATCTTGCTACTATCATCTCCATCGTATAAGCCTGATCAGGAAGTATCTCTCTGTCGAAACAACTGCAAAACTCGTTCTCTCCTTCATAATGTCTCGCATTGACTATTGCAATTCACTCCTGTCTGGTCTTCCTGCCTCCACCATTCACATCCTACAGCGCATTCAAACCAATGCTGTACGCCTTGTACTAAAAAAGAAAAAAGCTGACCACATATCTCCTCTCCTGGCACAACTTCACTGGCTCCCTGTATCAAAGCGCATACAGTACAAACTAGACACCATGTGCTACAAAAGCCTCAATAACGCAGCCCCCGATTACCTGTCAAGCCTACTTGAGATCTATGTTCCCTCACGTACCCTCCGCTCTGCCTCCGATCCTCTGACTTTTCGCTTTCCACGCACTAAGCTCAATATCTATGGTCCACGAGCCTTCTCTGTTTCTGGTCCACTCTCCTGGAACAAACTTCCTCTCTCAGTCCGTCAGCAACCTACTTTTGTCTCCTTCAAGTCCGCTCTCAAAACTCACCTTTTCTCCTCTGCATAAAATCCTAACCTCACTCAACCCCCCTCTGCAGCCTGTCTCCGCTCGGAGGGGAATCACTTTGTTTTAATATATAATTGTATATGATATGCTCTCTATAATTTTCCATTGCTTTTATTCTTGCTTTTATTGCTTTTATTCTTTCTCCCCATTTATAGCCATGCGTGTGTGTGTGTGTGTGTGTGTGTGTGTGTGTGTGTGTGTGTGTGTGTGTGTGTGTGTGTGTGTGGTGTGCGTGTTGTGCGTGCGTGCGTGCGTGCGTGTGTGTCTGTTTCAGCGCTTAGATTTGATTTTGTCGAGATTTTGCGCTATATAAATATTGTATATTATTATTATTATTAAAAAGATAGTAGGCACAAAAAGGGTGTAGGCACGAAAAAGAGAGTAGGCACAAAAAGGGTGTCGGCACGAAAAAGAGAGTAGGCACAAAAAAGGGTGTAGGCACGAAAAAGAGAGTAGGCACCAAAAAAGGGTGCAGACACCAAAAAAAGGGTGTAGGCAGAGAAAAGGCGTAGGCTATGGCTTATCTACACACAAGTATGTTGACCTTCGAAATCAGTCCTCTACCATTTTTTCACCCATCAGGCAGTAGGTACCTGGCAGGATCGAACCCGGACCTTCTGACTAAAATTCCGTTTACCCAGTTGACCACCGTGCTCGACGGTCAACTCAAAATTAAAAACAAACAAACAAACAAACTGACACTGTATAAATCAAAGGACAAGCTCGTTTGTTATCAAACAGCCAAGAAAACAAAACGACAACACAATCACAGACAACATGCACACGCACACACGCACACACACACACACACATCACACACACACACACAGACATACACACACTCACACACACTCACACACACACACACACACACACACACAACACCACACACACACACACACACACACATAGACTTACATTTACACACAGAAACACACACACACATATGCACAGACTTACATTCGCACACAGAAACACACACACACACACACACACACACACACACAGGAGAAGAGAAGAGAGAGGAGAGAGAGAGAGAGAGACTTACATTCACACACACACACACACACACACACATACACACACACACACACACACACAGAGACTTACATTCACACACAGAAACACACACACACACACACACACACACACACACACACACTCACACACACACACACACACACACACACACACACACACAAACAAACAAACAAACAAACACAAAAAAGCAACAACAACAACAACAACAACAACAAAACCCGTCGTGTCTGATACGAAGCATGGGTAAAAATGTCAGACGACAAACCGATATTTCTGTCAGACATTGTCAAGGCCATTATTTTGTTCTCCACAGCATGACAAACATTTTTCCATCGACAGCAGGGTGGGGGCGACCAAGAGAGAGAGAGAGAGAGAGAGAGAGAGAGAGAGAGAGAGACAGACAGAAAGACAGACAGACAGACAGACAGACAGACAGAGACAGAGACATAGACATCAGGCTTCAGGCATCAAATCATTTAAAAGTGCTTACAACTACATGTACTTTCTGCATGATTTACTTGACACGTACATATTAAATCACAAGTAATAGTCATCATACTTACTCTACTTTGGAAAAAAGAAGAAGAAGAACAAGAACAAGAAGAAGAAGAAGAAGAAGAAGAAAGAAGAAAAACAAGAAGAAGAAGAAGAAAACGAAGAAGATGGATATGGATTTTCAGAAGAAACGGCCCGTGCAATTCGACAAAACATTTTTTTCTGCTGCAAAAATGTGCGGATCTGCAGAGAATTCCCCACTTCTCATTCATACAATGGGGCGGTTAGAATAGCCTGACCATTTTTAAAGAAAAGACAGAACGCTAAAACACGCTAGGATTTCTGTGTCTAACGTGACGATTCAGGGGGGAAAAAGACGAAGCTCTGAACAAGTTGTCCACTTTTTGTCACAGAAGCATTTACAAACATGCTCCGTCTGTCAAAGCCGTTCTGTGCTGACCTCAAACGCTTCAAGGGCTGACGTAAAAAGACGACACACGAACAGTAACAAGAGACGACAAGCACGCAAGCTCCCCGGACAGTAACACTCAGTGCTTTCCCTTCGAAATAGATCAACACGCTCTCAGGACGCCGAGATACACAAACAAGCTAAACGAGTATAAACTGAATAGATAGACTGATACCGAACCGAAAGTAAAAATAGTCAACCGAATTGTTCGTCAAACAGAACATCACAAACACGCCTTGTACAGGCAATAAAAACGATAAAACAAAACAAAGCAAAAAAAAAAAAAACAACAACCTTAAAACCCAAACTGATCAATCGACCAACAAAACGAAACAAAACAAAAGCAACAACACACCATTACAACCACCACCAAAAACAAACAACAACAACAACAACAAAAACCCAAAAGAAAAACAAACAAAATAATAAATCAACCAACCAAACAACCGAACAAAAGACGACTGCTAATACTACTACTACCGCTACTTTTGCTGCTAACTATTACTACTACTGCTTTAGAGTTCTTAAAAAAAAGTTCTAGACATAGCGGTAATGGCAGCAGCAACAGTAGTAACAGTAATAATACTAGTCATTATAGTACTAGAGCAGTGACGGTTGTAGTAGTGGAAGAGCTATAAAGTATGTAAAGGTCAATCAATAGAAAACTATCCGACATAAAATAGTCCCTTCCGTATCATCCATTATAAAACAGTCCTTTCCATAACACTTTCCATAACAATCTCTGCTTGCTTTGTGTGGTGACCTTTCAGGAAATGGGGTCACGTCGCAAAACGTTACTCTGTAATGTCAATGTTTCCTAATTTGCACGACCGTAAAAGAAAAAGATCTCCACACAGTAACATCCTAACAGCTTGGAGTACTTGTTTATCATATCGTATTACTTCTGATGCCAACTACAGAACGTATATACGTAGCGGTGGAGACAAATAAAGACTAGTCGCGTCAGATTGGAAGGAAAATTGACTCCGACTGACACGAGGAGAGAGCGAGAGACAGAGAGCGAGATCAGAGAGACACAGAGAGAGCGAGAGAGAGAGAGAGAGAGAGAGAGAGAGAGAGAGAGAGCGAGATCAGAGAGAGAGAGCGAGATCAGAGAGAGAGAGAGAGATCAGAGAGAGAGAGAGAGAGAAGGAGAGCGGGATAGAGAGAGATGGAGTGGGAGAAGAGAGAGAGCGAGGGAGAGAGAGAGGGAGAGAGATGGAGAGAGAGGGAGAGGGAGAGATGGAGAGAGAGGGGAGGGAGAGAGGGGAGGGGGATAGAGAGAGAGATGGAAAGAGAGACAAACAGAGAGAGAGAGAGACAGACAGACAGACAGAGACAAACAGACAGACAGAGACAAACAGACAGACAGACAGACAGACAGACAGAATGACAATATTATACTTTATTTTCCAACACAGAAGTTATTAGCTAATAGCCAGTTTTCAAACTTGCTGTTGCTAATCGTCATTATAAGAGTAATACATATGGAAATCAAAGAATAACAGTTACTATTGTTTCAGACAGACAGATAAACAGACAGACAGACAGACAACACACAAACACACACACACCACACACACAGGGAGAGCGACACACAGAGAGAGATAGAGAGAGAGAGAGAGAGAGAGACAGACAGAGACAGAGAGAGAGAGAGACAGCCAGACAGAGACAAAGACAGAGAGACAGAGAGAAAGACAGAGAGAGAAAGAGACAGACAGACACACACACACACAAAAGAGAGAGAGAGAGAGAGAGAGGAGGGAGGGAGAGAGAGAGAAGAGAAGAGAGAGAGAGAAGAGAGAGAGAGACAAAGACCACACAGACAGATACACAGACAGACAGAACGCAGACAGACAGACAGACAGACAGAGTATATAGTCCATGCAGCGACGATACACAAAAGAACCGACAGCAACTGTGTTGGCAAAACACTCAGCTCAGCATGTGCTCGTTTGTCACATTGCAAAACTGCCACAAAATTCTGTCATCACGGCTTCAGCAGCAGAACAACCACTCAAAGAAATAAAAACCACTACAAAACGAACAACAACAACAACAACAACAACAAATATTTCAAACCCTAATGACAATTTCATTCGCATCCCACAAACACGTTTTTGAATGGCTGTGGCTTTGAGCCTTATCCAACCTAAGAATATTAGCTGGTTGTCTAGTTCAAGTTCACATTGCTTATAGCCCAGCCGACTACTAGAGCCATATCAGGGTTAACACCACGTCAAAAACAACAACCAGGTTAAGATAAATGACAACAGTTAAAAACTATACTCACCATTAACCTTACAAGTCTAAAATGCAATTAAAGAAAACCACACTCAGACGTAGAATCATATCAGGTGAAATCTATTGATCTCTTGTAAAAACTGAAAAATTGCATCAGGAAGGACGTCTCTGAAGAGGTTCTTTGAGGAGTCCGCCGTGTAGTGCTTTTGTCTCACATTGTACAAGTCCCAGCAATCAAGGAGTAGTTGTCTGATGCTCAACGGCTCGTCACATGGTATACACCACGGTGGATCTTCATTTTTTAAAAGGTACGAATGAGTGTAGGATGTGTGACCCGTGTGTAACCTACATAACACTGTGTCTTTCTTACAGTTCCCTGCAGCAGACGGGAGAATCAGCTGGTTGTCTCATAACTCTTGAGGTCACAGAGAACTGAGGTGGTAAGAGACCTCAACTTTTCTCGGAGCCAGGGCGGTGCCCATCTTCTTCTTCTTTATCTTTCCTTAACTTTGAAGAAACTCAAGTACCCATTCCCAGCAGGGTAGGTTGGAGGCCGTATGCCCACGTACAGGTATACCGATTTGATTCACACACGTGCAAGCTCATGCGGGCAGATCAGAAGGCGACAATTCTGCCTCTACACCAACAAGGTCTCAAGAACATTCAGTAGAGTGCTGAAACTGCAAAAGCCAAAGCCAGTGAACACAAGCAAACCCTTTTCCCCCGAAGGTCACACTTTTATTTCTGATCCTCCTCAGGTTTTGAGATATTTTCGCACAAAACTAATAAATAGAGCGAATACAACTTTTGTTATGGTTATTTTTGTTTAAAGCCCAGGCGATTGCGCAAAGCCATATCAGGGCTATAACCGTTTCAAAACATATACAATACTTCAACAGGAAATAAGAGGAAGGAAATTAAGTACACATATCAATGCATTCGTGCACATAATCTAAGGAAATGCCCTGGTGTTGACCACTCCGTCCAATTTATTGCACGCCTGATTTAAAAAGCATACCTGAATACCAATTTAAACTTAACTAAGGACACTAAAACATATATAAGAACAGGCCTAAATAACCTAAAATTGCTTCTGCATATCTGATTTCCCTAGAGCAACAAATGCACTTAATACCTGTACCCAATTATCAATCCAAAAAGAAAATACGTAAGACTTTATCCAACAAATACACGTGAATGGATTAACAAGACAGAAAATGATACAAAGAAATGACAGAAAGCAAAGGAACAAGGCAGAAACAAAGACAATGACAAAACAAAGAGAGTGACAGAAAAGAGGAAATTTCAATCAACGAATTTCCAGAAGGCAAGGATACTATTTATACTGAAAGAGCCCCCGGCATCCCTATTGGTAAGAATATGACTTACATAACTACTGAGTTACTTACAAGCGTTACACTGACGTCGAATTCGTTCATTAAAAATGTGCGGAATGGGCTACTGTTCAGTTATCTTGTAACAACAACTACGGACATTATTTGCTGCTCTTCTACCGGCTGTTCACATCAAGCACTCGGCTTCAAATGCCGTCAATACTGTCCCAGTCTGCAAACACAAACTGGCATCGACACAAAGAAAACATGCACATAACACACCACAACACAGCTCACGCTATGAGGAAGCAGCTTGACTTATTTGAGCAACAATTACGGAATTAACAATCGATTTTTCCTAAAATCTGACATAACTTCTCCAATCCCCTTTGTCTGGAGATATCTTTGTTGTGTGTGTGGTGTGTGTGTGGTGTGTGTGTGTGTGTGTGTGTGTGTGTGTGTGTGTGTGTGTGTGTGTGTGTGTGTGTGTATGTGCGTGTGTGTATGTGCGTGTGAGTGTGAGTGTTTGTCTTTGTGAGTGTGTCTTTGTGAGTGTGTGTCTCTCTGTGTGTGTCTCTGTGTGTATGAGTGAGTGAGTGAGTGAGTGAGTGAGTGAGTGTGTGTGTGTGTGTGTGTGTGTGTGTGTGTGTGTGTGTGTGTGTGTGTGTGTGTGTGTGTGTGTGTGTGTGTGTGTGTGTGTGTGTGTTTGCGCGCGCGCGCACGCTCTTTTATTTTCTATAACTTTTTTTTTCTTTTTTAAAGGCTTTAATTCCCATAAGCACTCGAACACGCGAGTAGGTTTTTACGTGTACGACCCTTTTGTTGTACCCTGCCATTGTGGCAGTCTACTCCGTTTTCCGGTGATTTCCATATCCACAACCCACCAGTCACTGTCATGGCGCATCGCATCTCTGATGTTCAGGGTACGTACACAAATGAACGGAATTCAAACACCAAAAGGTCTGCTTAACCCTGGAAATCGGAAGTTCAAGTTCATAATCGGAAGTTCAAGTTCATATTGCTTATAGCCCAGCCGACTACTAGAGCCATATCAGGGTTAACATCACGTCAAAAACTACAACCAGGTTAACCCTTACAGTGCCAGATGATGTAATTAAAGTGTGCATCGCCATTGCCAGGGCCCATTTTCCGAATTAGGGTAATAATTCATAAAAAATTCCTGAAGCTAAAGGAGACAAAATAGACAATAACATGTTGAATAAAGTTTGTAGCAAAATGATTTCTCTTCAAAATGACACTCACAGAAAGACAAAATATGAAATTTGAATTTTTGGTGAAATATTTTATTTGTACTCACCAAATCTGCAGAAATTTTGCACTCAGTGGCATGATACATTCCAAAGTGAAACAAAAAGCAAAATCCTAGATCCATGTTATTTTGAAGCACACCAATTCAAAGAGAAGAGTTCCCATCACTGAAGAAATGAAGAAATAAAAAAAGGCACAAAAAAACAAAACTATTTACAGCTTACGGATGTCCGACTCAACTACTGTCGGCGTCTCCACAAACTAATCTTCAAGCCAGTACTTGAGTTTTGTGTGGTACTCCATGAAACAAGGAGAAGCACCTTCATGTCCCCTTTTTTGGTGACCTCAAGGTCAGTCACCTCCTTCACCAGTCTGTTGGCTTTGATGGTACCACAACAGCTGGTGTTCTGCCTGAAGAGGTATCTGAAATCATACACACAAACACACACAGCAATAAGTAACATGTGACAAAATATGTAACTGCACCATAAGCAGGATGAACAAGCAAAATAAGTAACATAAACACATCACACACACACACACACACACACACACACACGCACACACACACACACACACACACACACAAACACACATAATCACCACCACCCACCACCACCCCACCCCTACATCACCACCACTATCACAATCACACACACACACACACACACACACAGACAGACACAAACACACACACACATAATCACCACCACCCACCACCACCCCACCCCTACATCACCACCACTATCACAATCACACACACACACACACACACAGACACAAACACACACACAAACACACACATAATCACCACCACCCACCACAACCCCACCCCTACATCACCACCACTATCACAATCACACACACACATAATCACCACCACCCACCACCACCCCACCCCTACATCACCACCACTATCACAATCACACACACACACACACACACACACACACACACACACACACACACACACACACAAATACACACACACAGAGAGTTGGTAACAGTATGTCCACTGTCTCAGTCAGCTATGTTTAGAAATCCCCCCTTCTGACTGGCAGCCGTGATAATCTACTGCGCGTACCTATTCGTCTCAGTCACAAGCCTCTGAAGGAGATCTTGTGTGAGAAACAACTTGAAATAATCTACAGCTCCAAAGCCCTCAGTTGATACTTTGATGCCCCCATCCCCTGTAAACTCAAACGACACAGGTCTTGTGTTTGTCGCGTCAACGAACTGACCGTCGAAACGTGCAGTCCCAGTTACTGTCCGTCCTCTTCTCACACCCCATACCCGCCCCCTCCCCTGCCCCACCCCCCCCTTCCTGCTGTCCCTCTTCTTCGACCTGCACCCCTGCTTTCCGAAACTCTAGAACTTTTCCTGCTAAGTACTGGCACCCTCCCACCCTCCCCATCACTATCGCTTTCACTCTCAGCACCACTGACCTCTGTCTCCGCCGTGAATGCAGGATCAACAGTCGAGTCGTGACTAACTGACGTATCGCTGTTGTTGAAGTCGGTCAGGGCACGCGGTGCACTTGTTCTGGCCACATCATCGCCATGAACATCACTGTCTTCGGTAAAATCATCCAGAGAATCAACTGATTCGATGTCAGAATAACTTTGGAGCACAAGTTGAACGGCAAGGGAAAGTGGAATGGAAGCGCGTCGTCTGCTTGAAATGTTCGGACCAGGCTCGGCGCTGTCGGCCATTTTCGCTGTCGGAGTGTTTACGTAAGCGGGGTCCCCTGCTAATTGCTTTGTTTGCAAACTTTGCGAGGAACGTCACGGAAACTGCATAGTATCTCATTATCGGGGAAGGATTGTAGTTTGTGTATCTGTGTTCTGCGTCACTACTGCTTGCCGTAATTCCCCATGAAAAATGCTAAAAGTAGACTGTCAGAATATTCGGTCGCTGGCAAGGAGGATGACACAAAGAGCCGACCGAATATTCGGTCGCTGGCACTGAACGGGTTAAGATAAAAGACAACAATTAAATACTATGCTCACTGTTAATCTTGCAAGTCTAAAACGCAATTAAAGAAAAACAGACGTAAAATCATATCAGGCGAAATCTATTGATCTCTTGTAAAAACTGGAAAATTGCATCAGGAGGGACGCCTCTGAAGAGGTTCTGTAAAGAGTCCGCCGTGTAGTACTAATATCTCAAATAGTACAAGTCCCAGCAATTAAGGAGGAGATGTCTGATGCTCAACAGCTCGTCAGAGGGTATACACCACGGTGCTTCTTTATTTTATAAAATGTAAGAATGACTGTAATATGTGTGACCTGTGTGTAACCTACATAAAACTGTCTCTTTCTTAAGGTTCCCTGCTGCAGATGGGAGAATTTCTTTTCAGGTTAGGGCAGGTTTGGAAAAGTTTGTCATCTGTCTGTTCATTCTAATCCTCCTGCCACAGATTCCTCAGGTAACTGTGCACTTTCGATTTGACATCTATATAAGAAATCAAGGATTTAGACATCTTTTCCTTTGTGGCATTCCTGGCCAGGCAGTCAGCCTTTTCAATGCCTCCAATACCAACATGGCCAGGAATCCAGGCAAAAACAATCCAGTAACTTTCATTTGTAAGAGTAGAAAACAGCTCGAACAACTTCAGAAGCTGGAAATCGGAAGAAAAACAATTTAACCATCACCAACCCAGCAGTTCTCATGCATGTTCGAACCCAGACGTTTCAAACAGAAGACCAGTGTCCTGTCCAATCGACTTTTGCATCCACCAGTGTACTGGTTAAATAAGCATGACGTTGATACAACAGTGTTATTACTGTTAGTTTTGTTTAACCCTTTGACTCCTGCACCCTATCCACCAACTGCAAAAACTTAACCCTTAACTCCCGTACCCTATCCATCAGCTTCCTCCAGGAAACTGGTGGATAGGGTGTGGGAGTCAGTGGGTTAAGTTTATGCTTTGCTAGCACAGTTGTCGTTGCAGGCTGCTGATGGACAAGGTGTGCGAGTGAAAGGGTTAAAGCTGAGCTGACTACATTAGCCATATCAGGGCTACATGCGTTTCAAAACATACATATACTTCAGCTGAGAAAAAAAAGGACATGAAATTTAAGTACACATATCACTGCATTCGTGCACATAATCTAAGGAGATGCACCTAACGTTGACCACTTCGTCTAATTTATTGCAATGGAGATTTAAAAAACACACCTCAATACAAATTTAGACATAACTAAGGATACCAAACATGTATAAAAACGGGCCTAATTTACCTAGAATTGCTTCCCCATGTTTCATTTCCTTAAAGCAAAAAATGCACTGAATACATGTACACGTACCCAATTATCAATCCTAAGAGAATGGTACGCAAGAGTTTATCGAACACATACAGGTAAATGGACCAGCAAGGCAGAAAATATAGAAAGAAATGACAGAAAGCACAGGAACAAGGCAGAAACAAAGACAGTGACATAAAAGAGGAAATTTCTAGCACAGAACGTGTGTATCGAAGTAAAACGTCTCCGGAAAACGAAAAAAGAAACCTGGTGACAAATAACGAGGAGACCAGAGGACGGGAGAAGCATCAGCTTTCATTCTAACACCAGGCATCAATCATGGCGGCGGCGCTAGGGGAAACAACCCCTGTCAGCCCACAGAAGTGTAAAGGTGGGTACTTTAAAGTTTAAAGCCGGCTAATGATGCCTCAAATCAATTCCTGCCACACTTTCCACAGCACGGGGAAAATGTTGGGGTAGCAGAACGAGAAGGGTTGCGTGAGAGAGAGAGAGAGAGAGAGAGAGAGAGAGAGAGAGGAGAGAGAGAGAGGGGGGGGGAGAGGGAGACAGAGAGACAGAGAGAGAGAGACAAAGAGTATGTGTGTGTGTGAGAGAGTTCTGGTGTGAGAGAGAGAGAGAGAGAGAGAGAGAGAAGAGGAGAGAGAGAGAAGAGGAGAGAGAGAGAGAGAGAGAGAGAGAGAGAGAGAGAAGACAGAGAGAGCGCATGTGTATTTGTGTGTGTATGAGACACAGAGAGAGAGAGAGAGAGAGAGTGTGTGTGTGTGTGTGTGTGTGTGTGTGTGTGTGTGTGTGTGTGTTCGAGAGAGAGAAAGAGAGAGACAGAGAGACAGACAGACAGAAACACAGAGAGAGCAAAAGACAGAAAGAGAGAGAGAGACAGACAGTGAGTGTGTGTGTGTGTGTGTGTGTGTGTGTGTGTGTGTGTGTGTGTGTGTGTGTGTGTGTGTGTGTGTGTGTGTGTGTGTGTGTGAAAAGAAGGGAGGGGAGCCATGGTAAGGTCAGTGAATTGGCACCAGGGGGACACATTGTGCGGTCCTCTACATCTGCATCTTAGGATCGTACCAGTCTCATCAGATTTGTTGCCTTCATTTCTTGTTGTTGTTGTTTTTGTTTAAAGCCCAACTGACTGTGTAGAGCCACAGCTGGGCTATAACCGTTTCAAAATATATACAATAATTGAAAAAAAACAACCTCTTCTGGACACTCATGCTCCAGCCACAACCCGTCTTTTACCTGACCGCCCCCCTACCCTCTGGCTCACTCATGAGATTGCCTGTGCAAAACGTGCCCGCCGCAGAGCAGAGCGCCGTTGGCGCAAATCCAAACTCACTGTACACAGGCAACTTTTCCAAGCCTCTAAAACAAAAGTATCCACCCTCATTGCATCAGCAAAAACAAGGTATTTCCAAACCAAAATCCTGAATGCCTCTTCTTCAAAAGAACTCTTTACAACCATGAATCATCTCCTTGGCACACGAAAAGATTTACCTCTCCCAACAAAACACACAAATGAAGAACTCCCATCTGTATTCTCCAAGTATTTCACCACCAAAATACAAACTCTTCGTGACAGGCTTGACAGGACACCTTGTCAACCATGCCCACCTGACCCTTCCTTCTCTGGCACACCTCTTACTACTTTTACCCCAGTCTCACAAGAAGAAATTTTCAACACAATCAGATCCATGTCGTTCAAAACCTGCGAACTGGATCCTCTTCCAGGTTCTCTCTACTCCGGCTGTCTCCCTACTCTCCTCCCATTCATCACTGACATCATCAACACTTCTCTTCAAACTGGAACTGTCCCAGATTCTTTCAAGTCTGCTATTGTTCACCTTCTCCTCAAGAAACACAATTTAGACCCAAATGAACTGAAAAATTACCGGCCTATCTCTAATCTCTCTTTCTTGTCAAAACTCCTTGAAAAAGTCGTCCTCAACCAGCTGAACTCTCACCTGTCTGCCAACAATCTCCTCAATCCTTTCCAGTCAGCCTACCGCCAGTGCCATAAAACTGAAACTACCCTACTACACATTCTCAACAATCTCCTCCTTGCAACTGATACTGGCAAAGTCTCTCTCCTCACACTCCTTGATCTGCCTGCAGCCTTCGATACCATTGACCATGGTATTCTCCTTTCTAGACTTCATCATACTTTTGGCATCTCTGACATTGCTCTCTCCTTTTTCACTTCGTATTTATCAAACAGAAAACAAACTGTTCTCATCAATGGCACTTACTCTCAACCTGCATACCTGACCTGTGGTGTTCCACAAGGACCTGTTTTGGCCCTGTTCTTTTCACTCTTTACACCTCCCCCCTGTCCACCATCATCAACTCCCACTCTATAAAACATCACTTCTATGCTGATGACACCCAACTTCAAGACAGTGACTCACCTGATAATATACAGCACCTGTTGACTCGCACCACTGAGTGTTACTCAGACATTAAGAACTGGATGACGTTCAACAAACTTCAGTTTAATGACGACAAGACAGAAGCTATCCTCATTGGCACCCATCAGAAACTTTCTCAGCTGCCTCCTCTTTCTCTCCCATTATGTAACACATCAGTCCCAATTTCTGATTCAGCTAAAAACCTTGGTGTCTGCATTGACTCTACCTCTCCATAAACAACTTTGTTTCTCAAACTGCCAGATCTTGCTACTATCATCTCCATCGTATAAGCCTGATCAGGAAGTATCTCTCTGTCGAAACAACTGCAAAACTCGTTCTCTCCTTCATAATGTCTCGCATTGACTATTGCAATTCACTCCTGTCTGGTCTTCCTGCC
>CM060313.1:64277816-64305316 GCA_030674185.1 Monoplex corrugatus
TGTATCTCCTTCTACAATATACCATGGACAGAAATGTGTATCTCCTTCTACAATATACCATGGACAGAAATGTGTATCTCCTTCTACAATATACCATGGACAGAAATGTCTATCTTCTACAATATACCATGGACAGAAATGTGTATCTCCTTCTACAATATACCATGGACAGAAATGTGTATCTTCTACAATATACCATGGACAGAAATGTGTATCTCCTTCTACAATATACCATGGACAGAAATGTGTATCTTCTGCAATATACCATGGGCGGAAATGTGTATCTTCTGCAATATATCATGGACAGAAATGTGTATCTTCTGCAATATACCATGGACAGAAATGTGTATCTTCTGCAATATACCATGGACAGAAATGTGTATCTTCTGCAATATACCATGGGCGGAAATGTGTATCTCCTACAATATATCATGGACAGAAATGTCTATCTTCTACAATATACCATGGACAGAAATGTGTATCTTCTATAATATACCATGGACAGAAATGTGTATCTCCTACAATATACCATGGACAGAAATGTGTATCTCCTACAATATACCATGGACAGAAATGTCTATCTTCTACAATATACCATGGACAGAAATGTGTATCTCCTACAAAATACCATGGACAGAAATGTGTATCTCCTACAATATACCATGGACAGAAATGTCTATCTTCTACAATATACCATGGACAGAAATATGTATCTTCTATAATATACCATGGGCGGAAATGTGTATCTCCTACAATATACCATGGACAGAAATGTGTATCTTCTACAATATACCAAAGACAGAAATGTGTATCTTCTACAATATACCAAAGACAGAAATGTGTATCTTCTACAATATACCAAAGACAGAAATGTGTATCTCCTCTTACAAAATGCCGTGGAGCATAAAAAAATTATCGTGAAACCGTGACAAAAATATATATCCAGCCTCTCACGGCCAAATGACTGGATCAACACCCTACAAGTTCAACCATATTACTGAAACATCATTCCCCGGACAATAGAATACACAGCCCTCATCGGCTTACCATCACGATTTATCGTTATCCCCCTCCCCTCCCCAAATTCTCTCAGCCAATCCTCCACCTCGATTAAAAAAAAAAAAAAAAGGGGGGGGGGGGGTCCAAACCAAAAAAAATTTTTTTTTCTCGTTGTAGTCTTCCTACTCTCCAATTTTCTTGCTATTTCTTTACATTCCTTTGATCTCTGATTAAGGAAAATCCAATCCAACCACACGCAAATGAAACAGACTGTCCACCGAGTTGATTTCATCGGCAGTAACGAACCGGCTTTCAATTTCAATTAAGCCTACCACGTAATTCGTTTCAATCAGAAGCGACGGCTGTCATGTCTGCCCATCCATCTAATAGCGGTTTTTGGCCAATCTACAGCCCATTCTTGCCATTCCCCCGCTGCCAATCTTCCCCCCATAAGTATCAGACATCTATGCTTTTTAGCGGTGGTAGGAAAATGTCAAGGTTCACCGTACATCGCTCACCGGTTTTCCAAAATCGATGTCAAGATTGTGCCGGCTGCCTAGATCTAACTCACAGCTCAGCACACACCGCCTCCACGGAATTGACCTGTCGACATTGTGCAGACAGCAACTTTGCCTTTCCTCTGTCTGCCATGGGCCTCCTGAGAACTTGCTGCCTTCGAGATCTAAAATAAATTAGGCTAAAGGAATGCGTTTTGTTGAACCAGTCTACAGCTATTGCGAAACTGATGGCATCTTATGATCATCGACAGATACGATTTCGGATGGCAGATCAGCTGAATCTGGAACCGACTACCAAGTATGCATAGGCCCCCGTAAGTCTACATTTGAACGACTGATTAGCACTAGGCCTACGTAAAAATAAATCGTGAGCAAAGCAGAAAGCGAACAGATGAAACAAGAAAAACGACACGTACCAAACTCTGCCGTCGTCCTTTCCAGCCCCTGCAGACGACATCTCATGGAACGCCGCGTGCGCCAAATGTCGTCTGCTATCTGGCATGGCGGACCAATCGATCTGTCTGTTATTTTTGCTGCTTCGGAAAACTTCGACATTTTTCGTGGCTATGGAAACGGCAAGTCAGAATGTAACGGTCAGGTTGTGAAATCCCAATCTTGTTCATCTCTGCGACGGATTGCATCATGGACACAGCCATACTGCCATTCGCATTAAGCAACTGTGGCTTCTTCATTTGGGGATAGAAGGCCAGCTGTTGCGTCGTATGTCGCAACTGAACAACTTCTGAGCCAGTTCTGAACCGCTGATGTTCGATCATTATTAACGCCCACTCTCTTCTCTCTGTTCATTTTCCCCTTGAGAATGGCTCAGACGAAGGGGGAAAAAAGCGTGACCAAACTATGAAAGAAAGCTTGTTATGAAACAGACACAAATGATTTAATTAATCAGACAAGAAAGCTCAGAGCACAACAATCTCAGGTGTGCGCTCACACAACCATGTCCCACACACTCATGTACTTACTGTCTGGCGTGCTTTTACAAACCAGCATAAGAAATAAATCTGGATAGTGGATAATATGTTTTAGTCCAATAAACGATAGGCTCTTATGATGGGATGTGAACAGTATTTAGACGTGTATAAATACGTGTTCATAATCTCTCTCTCTCTCTCTCTCTCTCTGGATAGGAATGTAGATATGTATAAATATGTGATGAAATTTCTCTACATCTCTTTTGACACAGATACAGAAAAACCACCAGCTTTTTTTAATTTTATTTTTTACATTATCTTATTTTCTGGAAGAAAAAAAAAACATGACAGGTAAAATATATACTTGAAATGACATGAAATAAAACTTAGATCGTCCAACGCTATAAATATTATTAGCATGTAGACCAACTCACGTATCTGCCGCTGCCTATCTACTTATATGTATATTGAAACAACAGAAAATAGAAAATTGCGAAAGAACTGAAAAAAAAAAAAAAACAAAAAAAAACGAATTAGATTCCAGACACACACGTACATAAAACAAGGCATATTATATATGGAAGTTACTACATACTCAAATGCGTACGTGTGTTTGCATTCGTGGTGTGTGTGTATGTGTGTGTGTCTGTGTCTGTGTGCGCACGCGTGCGTGTGTGTGTGTGTGTGTGCGGGGCTGCCTCTCTTTCTAAACTAATTGAAGGATAAGGGGAGGAAGGTACGGAATTAAACACAGACACACACACACACACACACACACACACACACACACACACACACAGACACACACATACACACACGTGCGCACGAACGCACGCACACACACACACACACACACACACACACACCAGAGTGCAGGATAAGAGAAAATATGTGATTCAACTTTGTATCGTGTTACATATTTTGAGTGCGTAATATGTGTACAAATAATGCATTGATATTTAATCATTCAGACAGTCAGAGAGAGAGGTGGGGAGAGAGAGAGAGAGAGAGAGAGAGAGAGAGACAGACAGAGACAGACAGACAGAGACATAGACATAGAGACAGAGGACAGACAGAGAGACATACTGAGGGAATGAGAGAGAGAGAGAGAGAGAGAGAGAAGGGGAGACAGACAGACAGAGAGAGAGGAGAGACAGAGAGAGAGAGAGAGACAGACAAACAGAGAGACAGAGACAGACAGAGAGAGACACAGAGATACAGAGAGAGAGAGAGGGAGAGAGACAAAGACAGACAGAGAGAGAGACAAACAGAGAGAGAGACAAAGACAGAGAGAGACAACAAAGATAGTGAGAGAGAATCAGACAAGAAGAGACAGAAGACAGAAAGACAGAAAGACAGACAGACAGAGACTGAGAGACAGAGAGAGAGAGACAGAGGCACAGAGAGAGACAGACATAGAGAGAGAGAGGGAGGGAGGGATGGAGGACAGACAGAGAGAAAAAAGACACAGACAAACAGACGGAGAAAGAGAGAGAGAGAAAGACGGAGAGAGAGAGAGAGAGGAGAGAGAGAGAGAGAGAGAGACGGGGAGAGAGAGTGAGAAAGAGGGAAGAGAGAAAGACGGGGGGGGGGGGGGAAGGGGGGAGACAGACAGAGACAGAGAGATAGATGTGGAGGGCAAAAAAAGCACGAAAGGTCGTGGATCACCCTCTCATGAGTGATCTGCAAGACTTTCAGGTCCTCTATAGTGAAGGTCCTTTATGTTTCCAGAGCTGGTGGCAATCATTTCGCTCTGTGAGGAACTCGTAGCACCAACTGGTAGAGATTATTATTGTTGTTATTATCATCATTATTGTTATCATTATCACTTTTATTGTTTAAATATTATAATCATTATTGTTATCATTGTTATTGTTGCTGTTGTTATCATTATCGTTATAGCTGCTTAAATATTATTATCACTATTGTTATTATCATCATCATATCATCATCATCATCATCATCATCATCATCATCATCATCATCATCATCATCATTTAATGTTATCATCATTATTATCATTATCAATGTTTAAAACCGAACCGAATGCTCAGAACCATATCAGGGCTATAACCATATCAAATGAAACACACATGTAAACACATCGATATCTTCACAGTGAGAAAACCCGGAAAAGAAAATGAAGTACACATGTCATAGCATTCACGCGCATACACTCTAAGAACATAACCCTCATATCTATCATTTCCTCCTTATTATCACCAGAAGGATTACAATAAGAAACTTGAATGCAAATACGTAAACATAACCCAATGCACAAAAAGCATACATGAAAACTGCCCCGTCGTACTTAAAATCACCACTAAGCAGTTTATACTTTCTTTTGAGCAAAAAGAAAAAAAAAATCAATTGATATATGTAATAATAATATAATAATTACAATATTTATATAGCGCAAAATCTTGATAAAATCAAATCTAAGCGCTGAAACAGACACACACACGCACGCACGCACACACACGCACGCACGCACGCACACACACGCACTCACGCACACACACACACACACACACACACACACCACGCGCACACACACACACACACGCACACGGCTATAAATGGGGAGAAAGAATAAAAGCAATGGAAAATTATAGAGAGCATACTATATACAATTATATATTGCAATGTGATTCCCCTTCCGAGTGGAGACAGGCTGCAGAGGGGATTGAGTGAGGTCAGGATTTCATGCAGAGGAGAAAAGGTGAGTTTTGAGAGCGGACTTGAAGGAGACAAAAGTAGGTTGCTGACGGACAGAGAGAGGAAGTTTGTTCCAGGAGAGCGGACCAGAAACAGAGAAGGCTCGTGGACCATAGGTATTGAGCTTAGTGCGTGGAAAGCGAAAAGTCAGAGGATCGGAGGCAGAGCGGAGGGTACGTAAGGGAACATAGATCTCAAGTAGGCTTGACAGGTAATTGGGGGCTGCGTTATTGAGGCTTTTGTAGCACATGGTGTCTAGTTTGTACTGTATGCGCTTTGATACAGGGAGCCAGTGAAGTTGTGCCAGGAGAGGAGATAATGTGGTCAGCTTTTTTCTTTTTGAGTACAAGGCGTGCAGCATTGTTTTGAATGCACTGTAGGATGTGAGTGGTGGAGGCAGGAAGACCGGACAGGAGTGAATTGCAATAGTCAATGCGAGACATTATGAAGGAGAGAACGAGTTTTGCAGTTGTTTCGACAGAGAGATACTTCCTGATCAGGCTTATACGATGGAGATGATAGTAGCAAGATCTGGCAGTTTGAGAAACAAAGTTGTTCATGGAGAGGGTAGAGTCAATGCAGACACCAAGGTTTTTAGCTGAATCAGAAATTGGGACTGATGTTTACATAATGGAGAGAAAGAGGAGGCAGCTGAGAAAGTTTCTGACGGGTGCCAATGAGGATAGCTTCTGTCTTGTCATCATTTAGCTGAAGTTTGTTGTATGTCATCCAATTTTTAATGTCCGAGTAACACTCAGTGGTGCGAGTCAGGAGGCGCTGTATATTGTCAGGTGTGTCACTGTCTAGAAGTTGGGTGTCATCAGCATAGAAGTGGTGTTTTATAGAGTGGGAGTTGATGATGGTGGACAGGGGGGAGGTGTAAAGAGTGAAAAGAACAGGGCCAAGGACAGATCCTTGTGGAACACCACAGGTCAGGTATGCAGGTTGAGAGTAAGTGCCATTGATGAGAACAGTTTGTTTTCTGTTTGATAGATATGAAGTGAACCAGGAAAGTGCAATGTCAGAGATGCCAAAAGTATGATGAAGTCTAGAAAGGAGAATACCATGATGAATGGTATCAAAGGCTGCAGACAGACCAAGGAGTGTGAGGAGAGAGACTTTGCCAGTATCAGTTGCAAGGAGGAGATTGTTGAGAATGTGTAGCAAGGCAGTTTCAGTGCTATGGCACTGGCGGTAGGCTGACTGGAAAGGATTGAGGAGATTGTTGGCAGACAGGTGAGAGTTCAGTTGTTTGAGGACAACTTTTTCAAGGAGTTTTGACAAGAAAGAGAGATTAGAGATAGGCCGGTAATTTTTCAGTTCATTTGGGTCTAAATTGTATCAACCCTAATAGATAGCAAAGGAGGATGGATGGCAGAAACAAAGAAAATGAGAGAAAAGAAAATTCTTGCACAGAACTGCAGAAGGTGGGGGATACATAATTCATATTAGTACTGAAAGATTCTCCGGCATCCCTACGGGGCACAGCCTGGGATAACGAAAGGAGAAGGACGTCTGCGCGTGTATACATAACAACAACAACAACAACAAAATAATAATAATGAAACAATAGTGATGATGATATAATAACAATAATGATGATAATAATAACAATAATAATGATGATAATAAATAATATAATAATAATAGTAATTCCACTTGTATAGCACAAACAATCCATGTCAAACAATGCTTTCATGAGCCCCCACCTTCATTAAGTAGAAGCGTTCTTCGAAGTGGAAACACCTCACCTACGCGACGAATCTATTTAAAGGGAAGCAAATCTTACTGGTCAGCAACAAAACCGATGAGAAGATTTAACTCCCTTATTATCGCACCGTTGTCAAGCTATGACAGGTGTGTGTGTTATGTGTGTGTGTGTGTGTGTGTGTGTGTGTGTGTGTGTGTGTGTGTGTGTGTGTGTGTGTGTGTGCGTTTGTTTGTCTGGGGTGGGTGGGTGGTGGAGCAGTGTAGCTGTATTTTTGTCATGACAATATTTCTTTTGAGAATGATGATGGTGTTGATAGGGTGTTTTTATATTTTCAATGCGTGTGTGTGTGTGTGTGTGTGTGTGTGTGGTGCGTGTGTGTGGTGGTGTGTGTGTGTGTGTGTGTGTGTGTGTCGTGTGTGTGTGTCTGTGTGTGTGTGTCTGTGTGTGTGTGTTTCTTTTTGTTTTCGTTCTGATATTTTAAACTGCGGTGACAGACAAAACCATTAAAAAATGTAGATACGTCAAACTGTTCTCAGTAACTAGACATGCCCGGTTACATGTGTTGTTGAAATGAAATCATGGTGTAGGAAAACGGGTGCTCAAACCCTTGGACTCCCCTACCCTATCCACCAACTGCAAAAACTTAACCCTTTCACTCCTTTACCCAATCCACCAACTTCCTGCAGGATACTGGTGGATAGAGTGAGGGAGCCAAAGGGTTAAACACACAATTTGTAATAAGATATTTTTGTAGTTGGTAGATGATCGACATTTTGAAACATCCACCATAGGAATTTAGTGGGGCTCCTTTCGGTTTCTGTTCATTCGTAAGCATGCTTGTTTAGCATCTTCTCCTCTCAACTCCCAAACGACAAAAAAACAAGCAATCACTCAACCAACCAACCAACCAACAAATCACACATACGCTGAATAAGCACTCGTATTCTTTTGTTTGTTTGTTTCTGTGTGTGTGTGTGTGTGTGTGTGTGTGTGTGTGTGGTGTGTGTGTGTGTGTGTGTGTGTGTGTGTGTGTGTGTGTGTTGTGTGGTGTGTGTGTGTGAGTGTGTGTGTGTGTGTGTGTGTGTGTGTGTGTGTGTGTGTGTGTGTCTGTGTGCGTGTGTGCGGAGAAAGGGAGAGAGAGAGAGAGGAGGGGTATGTGAAGAGATTTAAGATGGTCATGAGCACTTCAATAATCTATTGCATCGCATCTTGCCCAAAGTAGGGGTGGAGAGAGGCGGGGGAAAGACAGGGTAGAGAGAGAGAGAGAGAGAGAGAGAGAGAGAGAGAGAGAGAGAGAGAGAGAGAGAGGAGAGAGAGAGAGAGAAGATAGGGGATTATCGCAAACAGGATATGTAGATCCGGGTTCATGTAGGCTACCAACCTTTGAGGGCAGCACTCTATCTGACCTAGAAATAATGGTTGTGTGTGTGTGTGTGTGTGTTTTATGTGTGTGTGTGTATGTGTGTATGTGTCTGTGTGTGTCAATGTGTCTACGTGTGCTTCTGTGTGTGTGTGTGTGTGTGTGTGTGTGTGTGTGTGGTGTATGTCTGTGTGTGTCAATGTGTATGCGTGTGTGTGTGTGTGTGTGTGTGTGTGTGTGTGTGTGTGTGTGTGTATGTGTCTGTGTGTGTATGTGTCTGTGTGTGTCAATGTGTCTACGTGTGCTTCTGTGTGTGTGTGTGTGTGTGGTATGTGTCTGTGTGTGTCAATGTGTATGTGTGTGGTGTGTGTGTGTGTCTGTGTGTGTCAATGTGTCTACGTGTGCTTCTGTGTGTGTGTGTGTGTGTGTGTGTGTGTGTGTGTGTGTGTGTTGTGTCTGTGTGTGTATGTGTCTGTGTGTGTCAATGTGTCTACGTGTGCTTCTGTGTGTGTGTGGTGTGTGTGTGTGTGTGTGTCTGTGTTGTGTGTCTGTGTGTGTCTGTGTGTGTGTGTCTGTGTGTGTGTGTGTGTCTGTGTGTCTCTCTTGTGTGTGTGTGTGTGTGTGTGTGTGTGTGTGTGTCTGTGTGAACAGAAACTGATGGAATTACTGCGGACAGGATATGTAGATCCGGGTTTGTGAAGGCTACTGATTACTTATCTTCTACTCTCTTAGTAATACTTGTGTGTGTGTGTGTGTGTGTGTTCGTTCGTTCTTTAATTTAACGTCTTTTCACTATAAGTGATATTAGACGGGGGAGGGGGGGAAGGGGAAATTTAAAAAAAAAAAAAAAAAAAAAATTGAACAAAATAAAATGTAGAACGATAGTTGGACGGGTTGGATTTGGGCAGAGGGAAGACAGAGGAAAAAGACATTAGCAGGTGGGGGAACAGTAAAATGGAACGAGAACTTAACACTAACAATTAACTTCAACAACGTGAAGGGAAATTGTAACATTAAAATACAAACCGAATAAAGTTAAAGTAATGCATTAACAGGACTGTGAACTAATGATTCTGAAATTCTAACTAACAACGTTTGATCTGATGTAATTTTCTGGAAATGATTTTCAGAATACTTTTCTTGAGTAAACATTTTCGGTAAAAAAGAACGTAGCATTTTGCAGTAGAATAAACAGTGAAACAGTGTGAACTGTTCGCCGCAAATACACTTGACATTTTTACAATATTTTGTTTTCAATGCGTTTAGCTGAATACGAAAACGAAACAGCAACAATCGATCTCAAATGATACATGGAAGAATACTGCAATTTTTTACATACATTTTGAACGGTAAGTTTTATCATTTGTTGTGACACAAACTGTTCATCTGAATGTTCATGAAATCGAGTCCATGAGGCTGATTCGAGCAAGTTGCAAGCTTCTTTTACGGAGGTATGAACATGTAATTCTATAGCATTATCAGCATTCTGGGCGCCTTGCTTAGCTGCTCTGTCAACTACTTCGTTGCCGTGAAGACCAACATGAGAAGGCACCCAGCATAAACTGATATCTGTACCTTTGACCCTTAATTAAACGATGTATAAGATGATTTGCCTCAGTAATTAAATCAGGTCTTGTGTCGGCATTAAAAGACCGTAAGGCATATAATACAGATTTTGAGTCAACAAAGAGAACTACTTTGAAAGACATGGGTTTAAGATTTACTAGATAATGCAATGCTTGATTAATAGCGACTAATTCCGCTGTAAAGATCGATAAGTTTGCCCCAACGAGAAATGACTTTTTTATCTTAAATTTTGGAACATAAAATGCTGCTCCAGCACATTTATTTTCTAAGACTGATCCATCGGTAAAAATGTGAAGGTGGGTACGGTATTTTTCATCGATGTGTTCTCTTGCTGTGGATATCGAAATGTTGACGTTTTCAGATTTCTTAACGTCTGTATAATCAATATCAAAAGAGGCTTTTTGCATTTCCCATGTAGGGATAGGCGTTGTTGATGGTGTCTCAGCTATTTCATCCATATTTATGTTAGACTGTTTGACCAAGTCAGATATGTAAGTTGTAACAGTCATTTGTGATGAAATGCTTTTTGCTCGCTTTGGAAAGTCAACATCAGACCTGATTTTAATTTCCTTACTCACAAAATTGTCCGTTTGTGAAGTAGTTCTAACTGCAAATTTTGCTGTCGCTAGCTCACGATAGTTGTTCAGAGGCAGAATTCCAGCAACTTTGTACGTTTCCAGATTAGAGGCATGAGTAGGGACACCTAGAGCAATTTTAATACTTTTGCAGTCTAAGCTTTGTATCTTCTTTAATAAATATTTTGGTGCACTGAAGAACACTTCTTGCGCATAGGATAATTTAGATCGTACAAGTGCTGTTGATAGATGAATTAGTATGTTCGTATCCATTCCCCAAGGTAATCGGCTTATTATCTTTAGAAAATTTAGGGCTTTTCTTGCTTTTGTTGAAATATAATCAAAATGGACATTCCAGTTTAATTTCGATGACATAAAGACTCCCAGAAATTTTACAACCTGTTTGTAATGTAACACTTCACCAAGCAATCTGAAAGTAGGCAAGTTACTTAAAGTACCACCAGAATTAAATAGCATCATGTTAGTTTTTTCTGCTGACAACGACAGACCATTTTCTAACATATAGTTTCCAAGATTATCAAGATCAGATTGATACAATTTCCTAATGTAATTCTGTGCTCTCTGTGGAGTTGTCTTTTTTAAAGTAATATTCATCCAAATACATATATCATCAGCATACTGTGCCAAAACCACACGATTTGAGAGTGCTTTAGGAAGATCCTGTATAAGGATATTAAATAAAAGCGGTGCTATCACTGAACCTTGTGGAATTCCCATATCAAGATGTCGTGAAGTAGAATAACTAGTTCCCCCTCTTGCCTGAATAGTTCTATTGGCTAAAAAAGACTTAATATAATCATACATATTGCCAGATAAACCAATAGATTTCAGCTTGTACAATAAACGCGTATGCCAAACTTGATCGTAAGCTTTTTTCACATCAAAAAATGTAGCTAAAAGGCTTTTTCTGTGGGCAAACTGTTTCTTGATGTGAGTGGTAAGTTTAACCAGGTGCTCAACTGTAGATCTCCCTTTTCTAAAACCAGCCTGATTTACTGGAATAACGTTATTTTTATCACAGTAATGTACAAGTCTGTTTAATGCCAATTTTTCCAATAGTTTGCTCGTATGGGACGTTAAAGCAATAGGTCTGTAACTGTTTTTATTGTTTTTAGGCTTTCCTGCTTTTAATACTGGTATAACAACAGACGTTTGCCATAATTGTGGTATAATTCCACCAACCCAGCATTTCTGAAAAATTTTGTGTAAAAAAATAATATAGTTTTCTGGAAGATGTTTAATCATTTCAGTTGAAACTGCATCGACACCTACCGAACTCCTTTTGTTGCGTAGAGACAAGATAGTGTTTTTTAACTCTTCTAAGGTAATTGGAGTATTAAACCAGAGATCATTCTGAGGTATTGGATCAGTGTAGATAGGGTTGTTAGCTGCCATTTCCCTGTAGTGTTTGCAGGTAGGAGTCAAACCATCTACTTTACTATTTTGGGCAAAAAGTTCCACAAAAGTTTCAGCTTTGTCCATGTCGGAAAGAAATTTGTGACTTGTATCAATCATTATTGGACACTTAGGTAAGTTGGCTCCATTTTTCATTTGATTCATTTTTGTCCAGACTTTATGGAAATCCTTGAAATCTGAAATTTCTTTTGTGCAGTATGATGCCCAATAATTTTTCTTTGCTTCAGCGATGATTTTATTACACTGGGTGTTAGCTTTTTTCATTTCCATATGATCTTCAGGTTTCCTGCTTTTGATGTAGATTTTGTATTTCTCTTTTTTATACTGAACTGCTTGCTCACATGCCTCCGTCCACCAAACATTACCCAAACGGTTATTAGACTTAAAAGTTTTGAGTTTCGGGATGGAAAGGTCTGCAGCAGCTAGAACTGACTCCTGGAATTTAGAAAACATAACGTCTACATTTCCACTTTCATAATGTGTGAAATCTCGATTAGAAAGAACAGTCTGAAACAAGGACCAATCAGCGCGTGTATAATTATATTTTGGTATAATATCAGGAATGCTGTCTTTCATCCTGATGTTTTCGTTAGTTAGTGTTATGAGGATAGGTAAGTGATCACTTCCTAAAGTATCTCTGTGAGTGTCCCAGGTACAGCAGGGTACTAATTCTGGTGAGATTAAAGACAGATCGATGGCTGTTGCCCGATGTTTGGAAATATCAGGAATTCTAGTGACACTCCCATCATTCAAAAGGTAAAGCGAACTGTCAACTATATTTTCTACTAAACGATTGCTTGTCACAGTACAGCAATCTTTTTCCCAAAACGGGGAGTGGGAATTAAAGTCTCCACCTATTAGCCATTTACCGTGCAGCAGATCCGGAATCGTGCGCAGCCATTCTGTGTTGTGGTCATTTGGACCTGTTGGCAGGTAGACTGACAAAACGTTCAGGATAAAAGAATTACTGAATTGTACTGTAGCGGCACAAGCGTGTAAGTCTTCAGTTGACGTTAAAACTGGGGAAGTAAATATGTGATATTGTAACTCTTTAAGTATGTATATCGCAGTGGCTACTTTCTTCCCGGGATTCCCATAGGCATACACTGGTGGATAATAGTAATTTTGGAAATTGGGAAGTTTGGTTGGTATAACATTAAGCGACTGCAGAATCAAGACTTCACACTGATTTGAGGCGAGGAAATGTTCCAGGTATGCTGAATTTGTGGAAATAGACCTACAATTCCACTGTAAAAAATTGATTTTCATTGTCGGCTAATCCCTTATTTTCAATTAACGGTGATTTGTTTGAAAATCACGTATATTTGGTTTTCTGTGTACAAGGAAAATGGGGAGGGGGAGAATGATTACTTTTACTACAAAGTAAAGGTAGAAAAAAAAAGAGTAAAACTATGGAGAAAAGAAGTCCTACTAATCAAGATAAGACTTTGATCTAGAACAGAAATAAATTATAAATAAATTAAATAATAGTATACACGCCTTCAAATGTACAGAGATTATAGTCTGAGTCCTGACTGACTAATTCCTAGCGTTTATACACTTTCAACAAGAGAACTGTCAGAGAAGACGAGGAAAAAGTCCTGTGACATGAAACGTTGGTCACTGTAGATCTACTACGATTCATTCAAAACATGTTGTATGATAGCCACCACGGTTCATAGGTGTCAAAATAGGGGAACGGTCCTCGGGAGAATCTAGAGGCGTGTGGCCGTGAAGGTCGTGATCCTCCTGGTCTCCTAGGCGTCTCCCAAAATAGATCCCGAATGTGTCTTCCCAGGTTCCCCGCTATCACGCTGCTTCCTCTGGCGGTGGGGGTGAATATTGTCGTGTAGAAACTGCTGGTTAGTTCGAAGGTTGTCATGGGAGACAAATGATAGGTTTTTTTATGTTAACTAGCTCAGCAGATAAAAAGGCGTTAAACAAATTCCGCCGAACTTCCATACGTGAATGTCGTACAGGGGCGACCTTGCTGATGACTATCTTTGTGTTTGGATATTTTTGTGTTATATGTTTGATGCATGAAGCTAAATTTTGTGTTGTTGCTTTGAGATCTTTGCTATTCAGTTCGTGGACACCACAGTGTAAAACAATACAGTCTGCAGGACTGTCAAAGTTGGAAAGTGACTTGTCTAAAGATTTTTGTATGTCATGAATGTTATTCACAGTACTTGAGTCTCCTTCAAAACCATAAGATCGTCCCAGTCGTCTCGAGTTGACACCTTTCAACACCGAATCATGGATAGTCAGAACATAGGGAAGGTCGTGGTTTGTTTTACGTTGTTCTGAAATCTTTTTGGTGTGTGACGTTGCGTCCTTGAGCTGTGATGTGACGTCTTTAGCTTTTTTGATGTCATGGTGTTCTTTCCCGTCTTTGGTTTTCTTTTCAAGCTCTGTTTTCGCTCGTGTACTGCTGCTAGTTTTTGTTGTGTTTGATCGTTGTGCCTGTTGGACGTCCTGCCTGCGTGTGTGCTTTTGTTTTAGAACGTCTGCGTACGTGGGAGTTGTTGTGGAATTATCTGTCTGTGTATGACTGTTCCTGGTCGGTTTGATGGTGGCGGTTGCTGTCGACCGGGCCTCGATCTGCGCAAGCACAGTCCTTTCTAAGGTACTGACCTGGTTGCGCAGATCCAGTACGATGTTTTTTAGTTCAACGATCGTACTCACGAGTTCCGCAGGGCTGGGTATAGATGTGATGGAAGTTGTCCCGCTCTGCGTGCCCGTGGAAACCGCGGTCGAAGCGCCATTTGAAGGGACAGTCTCTGCCTTTTTGATCCTGTCTCGCTTGTCGCTGGTCGACGGCCTCTCGTAATCGGTCTTTTCCGCAGACGCAGCTTCTTGCCTCTGTTCAGCAAGGCGCCCCCGTCTTGTTCTGGTCATTTGAGACTATTTCCTGTTATCTCTGACTGCCGAAATTTTTATCCGTCAGGAGTCTCCGCCATCTTGAATGTGTGTGTCTGTGTGTGTGTGTGCGCGCGCGTTTGTGTGCGAGAACGTAAGTGTGTGTGTGTGCACGTGCGCGCGTGTGTTGTGTGTGTGTGTGTGTGCGTGTGTGTGTGTGCGTGTGTGTGTTAGTATGTGTGTGTGTGCGAGAGTGTAAGTGTGTGTGTGTGTGTGTGTGCGCGTGCGTATGTGTGTATGTGTGTGTGTGTCTGTGTGTTAGTATGTGTGTGTGTATGTGTGTGTGTGTGTTAGTATGTGTGTGTCTGTGTGTGTGTGTGTTAGTATGTGTGTGTGTGTTTGTGTGTGTGTAAGCAAACAGGAAGAACGACTGCGGACAGAATAATTATGTAAGTACAACATGGAACAACCTGTTGCCTGTACAATGAAAAACAAGATTAACGGATCGAGTGTTTAACCTTTTGAATCCCGCACCCTGTCTGCCAATATCCTACATTATCAGCCATGCTAGCAAAGTAAAAAAATTAACCCTTTAACTCCCTTACCCTATCCACCAGCTTCCTGCAGAAAAATGGTGGTTAGGGTGAAGGAGTCAAAGGGTTGTTTTTTGCAGTTGGTGGATAGGGTGAGGGAGACAAAGGGTTAAGGGACAGATTTTGGATAGGGTGAGGGAGACAAAGGGTTAAAGGACAGACCTCACTCGACTTCTATTACGTTTCTTCTTGCTTTCTCTCAACAGCTGTGTGTTTGTGTGTTCCGGACCTGTTTCTTTGTCCACAACAAGTTCAATTGCCCGCGTTCAAGCAAACAGGAACCAGAAAAATACGAAAATAGAATCAGAACGCGTATTTAATACAACAAAACAAGACAAGACCAGCGCATATTTTCGCCCAACTGGCCTTTGTGAAGCGTGAATGTAAGATCACAAACAAAACACCAAATACAAAATTAGGGGAGAAAAGACTGAAACTTCCCTGCTGCTTTGTCCAGTGGGAGACTTGATTTATTAGTCTTCTCCCACTCCAGTTCTATTTTCGTGTTTTTCTGGTTCTTATTTCTTTGTCATAAGAATGCAGCAGGATAGATCACACAAACTGTTTACAATAACTGTTTGTAAAAAGATCGACAGTAATGCCTTCACATTATCATCGTCACAATTAATGGAAATAATAATAAATAGTAACAACAACAACAACAACAACAAAACAATAATAACAATATCAGTAATAATAACGACAACAATACTACTACTACTAATATTAATAATAACAATAACAATAATAATAATAACAATATTATCATTATCATTAATGATGATGATGATGATAACAATAACAATAATAACAACAATAATAATAGTAATAATAATAATAACAATAAGAAGAAGCAGAAGAAGAAAAAATAATGGTACTACTACCAGAAATACTGATAAAAAGATACTGGTTCTACTACAAGTAGTAAACGATAATAATAAAGAAGAATGACGATGATGACAATAACAATGTAAAAGACTAATAGTAATAGTAACTTCAAACGCAAAGGTAAACAGTCTATGTCCAAGAATGCTCGCTGTACTTTACATAAAAATCTATTGACATAATTTCCCCCTCCCCCCAAGTCATTCATGCAGTTGAAACATACTCGCATACACACACCAATACAGAACAAACAGTTTATCAAACATAACACATCAGAATAACAAATATATATATATATATATATATATACACACACACACACAAACACACACATCTATCTATCTATCTATATATTATGATCCTGCAGGAGGCTGGTGGACAGGGTGAAGGAAGTCAAAGGGTAAAGTTTTTGCTCTGCTAGAATGGTTGACAATGCCGGATGCTGGTGGACAGGGTGCAGGAGTCACAGGGTAAGTTTTTGCTTTGCCAGCATGGTTGACATTGCCGGATGCTGGTGGACAGGGTGAGGGAGTCACAGGGTTAACTTTTTGCTTTGCCAGCATGGTTGACAATGCAGCATATGCTGGTGGACAGGATGCGAGAGTCAAAGGGTTAACAGTTGTTGTTTTTTTTTGAGGATCATCGCACTCAGGGAGGTTACCTTTGCGCTCACTTTTTTTTCCGTCCCATTTTATACATCACCTTAATGGCTACAGTAGCTGGCACACTTTTTACAATGCGATGATGATGATGTCGATGAGGATGATAATCATGATGCTATGGAGTTCCATCTACGATTGAGACTGCGTGACAGGGCTGTACTCTACGCTTACTATCATAAAATATCTTGGCGTCAACCAGGCCTGAGAGATGCAGACACGTGCGGTGCTGGTCATAAGATTTGAGCAACACCCTCAATGACGGGTAAGGGCGGTTAGAGCCGAAAAATCCCACAATCATTTTTGAAGGGACTGATGGGGATTCGAACCCACAATCTTCCAGTCAGTAGTCTGTTGCGTTAACCACTACACCACGGCGACTGGTCGGGTTAACAGAACTTTATTACGTTATGGTAAAAATAAAAAAATTAACTATACAGCAGCACCAACAAGTAAACCTGGACGTTGTGGTCATAATCATTTTTTGTTTAAAGCCCAGCCGACGGCACAGAGCAATGTCAGGGCTATAACTATAACTAGAACCATCTCAAAAAGTACACAGTCTCTCAGTGTGGAAGAAATGGAACAGAAAATTATGCATACATATCAATGCATCCGCACGCGCAATCTAAGGATATCTCCCTGGCGGTGACCCCTTCATCCAATGTATTACCAGAGGAGTGTTCTGAGCTTACGGTTTTTGTGCTTTGTATCTGCTTCTATGCTAGCTGAATGGGTAGCGCAAACTGTGTTGGATTTGAGAAGTTCTACAACATGGGAGATAATTCCTATGTGACTCTCAAGAGTTATGTTCTTTGATTAATATTACCAGGGGGTTTAAAAAACAAACTTGAATATAAATATAAACATAACTAAGGACAATAAATCGTCTAGAAAAACGGGCTCAAATTACCTGAAATTGCTTCTGCACATTGCATTTTCTTAGAGCCAAAATTGCACTTATCACATGTATCCAGTTATGAAACCTGAAAAGAAGTATGTAAGGCTTTATAGAACACATACAGGTGAATGGGCCAGCAAGACAGAAAAGGATAGGAAGAAATGATAGGCAGTAAACGAGCAAAGAGAATGACAGAAATGAGGAAATTGTTAGCACGGAGTTTCCAGAAGATGTGGATATACCATATATACTGAAAGAGCCCCCAGCATCCCTACGGGAGAGGACGTTATGGTATACGTTTGAAATAAAGTGTACTTTTAACACAGCATTGCTACGTATGTCTGATATCAGACAAGCACTCTGAACAGAGATAAATAAATCTTAACCCTTTGACTCCCGCACCCTATCCACCAGCACCCTTCATTGTCAACCACGTCAACAAAGCAAAAACTTAACCCTCTGACTCCCTCACCCTATCCATCAGCTTCCTTCAGGAACACGACATAATTATGTATCAGTACAAACAATAACGTGTATACCCACACCTCAAGTAGCTGGTGGTGATATTCAAAAAGGCACCTTTCATTTCTTTAAAAGGCATTTTGTTTATTAATTTCACTATGGCAGGAGAAGTTAAGAACCGAGTTTATTTTCTTAACACATTTTTGAAAATTATTTTTTGAGAAATACACACAACTCTCTCCACTACACATGACTTTAGAATGGCGTCATGTGTACAGTGGTCGTAGTAGCGGAGCAAATAACAGCAAACTTTTAGGCGAATCGTTCACTTCCGGAAAGAAGCACCAAAATTGGTACACATACTCCTTGGGGATTGTTCTTTTGATAAAACCCGTTAGCCACCTAAAAATTCAAGATGGCGGCCATTTTTCAAGATGGCGGCCATTGAATATACAGAAATATTGCATTTCGCAATAAAATCGCAAAGACTTGTCCTATTTGAATGATCTTGGTGTCAAATCATACATTTTTCACTATGTAGAATCCGAATCTGGAACCATGGACTTACTCACTGGCTTCCTTGTACCAACAGAGCAGATGTTAACGCACAACCAGGGCACACTGGTGGCACCGCTGCTGTGAAACTCAGCATGGGGTTCAGTATCAGCTGAATAATTTTTTAGTGTATCTAAATAATTAGTTTAGTGTCCCAAATGCTGTCTAATAAGCCCTGCATCAGTTAGCTACTGTAGATTACATGTAGTTTAACACAGATGTTTAGTTAGACAGCCGAGCCTGAATTGACAGGGTGTGCCAGCGCGGGAGAGCTGAGCCAAGGGTAACGGGGCTTTACATTGCTTTGCATGTAGTTACCTGGATGGTGTACAGATCGCACGGGACTTAAACGATACTGGATGAACGATCGGGCTAGGTGTAGGTCATATATTTTTTATTCCCGAACCTAGTCGAATCCCATAACTTATTGTGCATGATTGTGATCAAGGTGGTAAAAAGATAAACCCTCGGCCTTGGTTCACTGAATACAGATAATTATCATACTGTGATACCTTGAATACCATTCACCAAGATGGCAAATACAGATCCAGGACCGTCTAAATTCCGGACTGACAGGAGCAAGTGTTGTCTTTGCCAGAAGAAGAAAAGTGAAAAGCTCAAGTCACCACGTGCACAACAACCACAAGAACATGATGGCTACACTATGATTGTGACCAATATTCTCCTCTTTCACGCAATTAATCACATGCCTATTGTTCTGGATCCAGCCAGACTTGATGATGGTGGTGGCATTGAAGAAACTCTGAGGAGGAACAATGCGCAATATCACCAAAGTTGTCGCCATATGGTCAACAACACGTAACTGGAGAGAGCCAGAAAAAGAAGAGCAGAGTGTGCTTAGCCGGTAGAATGCCAGACCAAGGTGCGTAGAACCATCCTTGAAGGCAAAACGTGTTTCATATGTGACAAAGAAGCCCCATCCTCTGAACTCATACAAGTTATGACGATGAACCTCAATAACAGACTTAATGAATGTGCCCACACGGAGTACTCGAAAGAGACAGATGAACAACCCGAAGAGGTGCTTAGCTTCGAAGCTTGGTGCGAGCATCGCAAACTGCAAAGTCACCAGTTTCATTTCTGGTATATGGTGCTGTCAGAGGAACTGGTGATCCTCTTGTTGATCCGATCATTCAGGGAAGCCAACTTCTTCCTGTACTGTCAGTCACTGGCTCGGCTGATACCGTACTTCTTTGCCAACAACAATGTAAACTATGCACGGTGGCTTCCGATCCACTACAGAGATATGGTGACCCTGGAACAGAAGAGTCCTCAGCTGACACAGGAGTTCCAGAGTGGAAACTTTGTTGTACACAAATTGAGCCCACAGTTCTCAGCAGTGGCTATTGACCAAGCTCACGAGTAGGCCAACGCTGTCATCAAGGCAGACGGGGGTGCGATCGACGTGACTGAAGACCCATCAGCACAGCGAAGATGGATTATAGCTGGTCCTGAGTCAGCCACTTGGTTGCACAGTATGAGGCAACATGTGGGACCAAAGAGGATACTCAACACACCAGCCACCATGAGGAGACAGAACGAGCACAAAGAGTGCTCCTTGAGAAAGTAGAAAAGCTCTCACAAGCCATGCAAGATGTGGGCAAGCCTTTCCAGGAGGAAAGTCGGGACCTGTTTTTGCTTGATACAAAGGATGTTGCTCACCAAACTGCCGCCGAGCTGATTGGCACACCCCTTGAGAAAGGCAAGGTCCGTTTCCAGGAGTTCATGAAGGGACTGGAAGGGGAAGAAGAATCCATCTTCTATGAACCAATCAAGAAGAACAGGGTTGACTTTTTCCGACAGGTACCAACGTCTGTTGACTCTTCAAATCAAAAAGTGCTGAAGGCAGACTGTCAACTGTTCTCCAAGATGTTTATATCATGTCAGAGCAGAGAGTGTGACTTGAAGGAGTTCTTCCGTCATGAGAACCAGTCACATCCTGCTGCCCTCAGTGGAAAGCTCACACCTGTCAGAAATCCCACCTCACTACCATTCTTGAGAGCCAAGTTACAACCCCTGAGGCAGAGCCAGACGCCGACACCATCATCAGTCTGCCCCCACGGAGTTCAAAGACGTTCGAAGAGTACGCAATGCTCGATGTCCTTCCTACAATACAAGCGTACTCTACCAAGTACAAGAGAACAAACATTGATGTCTACCGGCCATCTAATCTGAAAGCTGAAACTAGATCAAAGCGAGGACGCTGGGTGAGACGCAGGGTGACAAGGGAGGGCAAAATTCCCTCAAACTGGCGAAACTTCCTGAGAGAAAATGACAACAAAGCCGAGCTGTTCAACTTTCTGACTGATAAGACTGCACGTGTGGCCACACCAAATGTGGTCATTGTGATCAAGGAAGAAGATGCTGTCAGCAACCGCACTATCAACCTGGCTGGGGTGGCACCATGCAGTCATGAAGAAGCTGACACGCGGATTTTTGTGCATGCCAGGCATGCAACAGAAGCAGGCAGCAAAGTCATCATGGTCAAAGCCAGCGACACAGATGTTGTCTTCATCGCAGTCAGTGTTCTGCAGGCACTTCAGGAGCTAGGTCTGCAGCAGTTGTGGGTTGCCTTTGGCCAAGGACAGAACCTGAGGTGGGTTCCTGTACTTGACTTGTGTTGCACTCTTGCAGAAAAAAGCAAAGGGATGCTCTTCTTCCATGGCTTCACTTGCTGCGATGTCGTTTCAGCATTCCGTGGCAAAGGGAAGAAGTCTGCTTGGCAAACCTGGGATGTTTGTGATGAGGTTCCGGTGTCTTCAGCAAACTCAGCCAGTACCCACCGGTAGTGGATGATGAAGACCTGGAGACATTGGAGAAGTTCGTGGTCATGATGCACGACAGGTCCAGCACAGCTGAAGGTGTCGATGATGCGAGGTTGGACATGTTTGCTCGGAAGCAGAGGCCGTACGAAGCCATTCCTCCAACCCGATCAGCGCTGAAGCAGCATGTGAAGCGTGCTGCCTATAAGGCGGGCTGCATCTGGAGTTAGTCAACAGTATGTCAACCAGAAACGCAGACTCCTGCCAACTGGGGCTGGACCAAGAAAGGAGATCTGTGGCAGATCTTTTGGACAGAGCTCCCACCCATTGCAGAGAGTTGCCAGCAGCTGACCAAGTGTGGATGCAAGTCAGAATGCTGCGGTTGATGCAAATGCTACTGCTTTGATCTGACCTGCACGGCACTGTGCAGCTGCAGATACGAGGTTTAGAAGCGTTGTAGTATACTCATAATTATAATTATAATTATAATAATTATAATTACAATATTTATATAGCGCAAAATCTTGATAAAATCAAAGCTAAACGCTGAAACAGACACACACGCACGCACGCACGCACGCACACACACACGCATGGCTATAAATGGGGAGAAAGAATAAAAGCAATAAAAGCAAGAATAAAAGCAATGGAAAATTATAGAGAGCATATCATATACAATTATATATTATAACAAAGTGATTCCCCTCTGAGCGGAGACAGGCTGCAGAGGGGGGTTGAGTGAGGTTAGGATTTTATGCAGAGGAGAAAAGGTGAGTTTTGAGAGCGGACTTGAAGGAGACAAAAGTAGGTTGCTGACGGACTGAGAGAGGAACTTTGTTCCAGGAGAGTGGACCAGAAACAGAGAAGGCTCGTGGACCATAGGTATTGAGCTTAGTGCGTGGAAAGCGAAAAGTCAGAGGATCGGAGGCAGAGCGGAGGGTACGTGAGGGAACATAGATCTCAAGTAGGCTTGACAGGTAATTGGGGGCTGTGTTATTGAGGCTTTTGTAGCACATGGTGTCTAGTTTGTACTGTATGCGCTTTGATACAGGGAGCCAGTGAAGTTGTACCAGGAGAGGAGATATGTGGTCAGCTTTTTTCTTTTTGAGTACAAGGCGTACAGCATTGTTTTGAATGCGCTGTAGGATGTGAATGGTGGAGGCAGGAAGACCAGACAGGAGTGAATTGCAATAGTCAATGCGAGACATTATGAAGGAGAGAACGAGTTTTGCAGTTGTTTCGACAGAGAGATACTTCCTGATCAGGCTTATACGATGGAGATGATAGTAGCAAGATCTGGCAGTTTGAGAAACAAAGTTGTTCATGGAGAGGGTAGAGTCAATGCAGACACCAAGGTTTTTTAGCTGAATCAGAAATTGGGACTGATGTATTACATAATGTGAGAGAAAGAGGAGACAGCTGAGAAAATTTCTGACGGGTGCCAATGAGGATAGCTTCTGTCTTGTCGTCATTAAGCTGAAGTTTGTTGAACGTCATCCAGTTCTTAATGTCCGAGTAACACTCAGTGGTGCGAGTCAACAGGCGCTGTATATTGTCAGGTGTGTCACTGTCTAGAAGTTGGGTGTCATCAGCATAGAAGTGGTGTTTTATAGAGTGGGAGTTGATGATGGTGGACAGGGGGAGGTATAAAGAGTGAAAAGAACAGGGCCAAGGACAGATCCTTGTGGAACACCACAGGTCAGGTATGCAGGTTGAGAGTAAGTGCCATTGATGAGAACAGTTTGTTTTCTGTTTGATAGATATGAAGTGAACCAGGAGAGAGCAATGTCAGAGATGCCAAAAGTATGATGAAGTCTAGAAAGGAGAATACCATGGTCAATGGTATCAAAGGCTGCAGACAGATCAAGGAGTGTGAGGAGAGAGACTTTGCCAGTATCAGTTGCAAGGAGGAGATTGTTGAGAATGTGTAGTAGGGCAGTTTCGGTGCTATGGCACTGGAGGTAGGCTGACTGGAAAGGATTGAGGAGATTGTTGGCAGACAGGTGAGAGTTCAGCTGGTTGAGGACGACTTTTTCAAGGAGTTTTGACAAGAAAGAGAGATTAGAGATAGGCCGGTAATTTTTCAGTTCATTTGGGTCTAAATTGTGTTTCTTGATGAGAGGGTGAACAATAGCAGACTTGAAAGAATCTGGGACAGTTCCAGTTTGAAAAGAAGTGTTGATGATGTCAGTGATGAATGGGAGGAGAGTAGGGAGACAGTCGGAGTAGAGAGAACCTGGAAGAAGATCCAGTTCGCAGGTTTTGAACGACATGGATCTGATTGTGTTGAAAATTTCTTCTTGTGAGACTGGGGTAAAAGTAGTAAGAGGTGTGCCAGAGAAGGAAGGGTCAGGTGGGCATGGTTGACAGGGTGTCCTGTCAAGCCTGTCACGAAGAGTTTGTATTTTGGTGGTGAAATACTTGGAGAATACAGATGGGAGTTCTTCATTTGTATGTTTTGTTGGGAGAGGTAAATCTTTTCGTGTGCCAAGGAGATGATTCATGGTTGTAAAGAGTTCTTTTGAAGAAGAGGCATTCAGGATTTTGGTTTGGAAATAGCTTGTTTTTGCAGATGCAATGAGGGTGGATACTTTTGTTTTAGAGGCTTGGAAAAGTTGCCTATGTACAGTGAGTTTGGATTTGCGCCAGCGGCTCTCTGCTCTGCGGTGGGCAGCAAGACAATAAGTGGCAAACAAGTATAGGTGTACTGCCTACATGTACATCCAATAATATTGGACTGATGGTGCCTATGGTATGGGCACTTTTTACCCTGATTATGATTCCGGGACTGATTTTATGGTACAAGGAAGCTAGTGAGTAGGTACATAGTTCCAAATTCGGATTCTACATAGTGAAAAATGTATGATTCGACACCAAGATCATTCAAATAGGACAAGTCTTTGCAATTTTATTGCGAAATGTAATATTTCTGTATAATTAAGTGGCGGCCATCTTAAAAAATGGCCGCCATCTTGAATTTTTAGGTGGCTGACGGGTTTTATCAAAAGAGCAATCCCCAAGGAATATGCGGCGACTTTGAAGGTAGGGGAAATTCTGGTGTTTTCTGAAAAAGGAAGGCCTACAGATGCAGCCTAGCAGTCTCCAGACGTAACGGTTTCCGTGCCACTGGGTAAAGGCTTCCTAGGCCGAGAGAGTGGGACTGCCACCGTGCAACGACAGCTCCACTTTAAACAAAGTCACGCACAGGTTCATTCTACAGCTCATCATCGTCGCCCACCCTCAAATGAGGGAGGGGTCTAGAAAAGGTGACCCAAACAAATGCCTGCCATTCAAAGTCTGGTCAGTTTACCGCGGCTGACAGACTCACCCATTTTGCGGTCGAAGACAACAAAAAAGAGAAAAATAATCCTTGGATCCTGGAATGTCCGAACTCTCCTCGATAGAGATAAGACCAACAGACCTGAACGAAGAACCGCCCTTGTGGCGAGAGAACTCCAACGCTACAACATTGACATCGCTGCACTTAGTGAGACGCGTTTTCCAGATGAGGGCTCACTAAAGGAAGAAGGAGGTGGCTACACCTATTTTTGGAAAGGAAAACCACAGACAGAGGACCGAATTCATGGAGTTGGCTTTGCCATCAGATCAGCTCTCCTGAAGAGCCTTCCTGCGCTACCAGTCGGAATCAACGAGCGCTTAATGAAGCTCCGCGTCCCCCTCAGCAGGTCTAGACACGCCACAATCATCAGCGCTTACGCCCCCACACTCACTAGCCCGGATGACACAAAGGAACAATTTTACCAACAGCTAACCAAGCTCATTCAATCCACTCCAAAGAACGACAAGATTGTCCTACTAGGTGACTTCAATGCCCGCGTAGGAAAAGATAACAGCAGCTGGGAAAATGTTCTTGGACCTCATGGAGTAGGCAGAGTCAACGACAATGGTCTCCTCCTCCTCAGCATGTGCGCTGAACATGGTCTGTGCATCACAAACACCCTTTTCAGAATGGCTGACAAGTTCAAGACTACTTGGATGCATCCCAGGTCGAAACACTGGCACATGATCGATTACGTCATTGTACGCCAGAGAGACAGGAAGGATGTCCACCTGACTAGAGCCATGAGAGGGGCCAACTGCTGGACAGACCATCGACTAGTGAAAACTGTCATGGACATGCACATCCAGCCACTTCACCGAAAAAAGCCAAAGAATCCCAGAGTCTCCTACAACACAACAAAGCTTGAAAGCGAGTTCTACAGAAACAAGTTCGAAGAAGCTCTCGAAAAGAAACTCAGCGAAGATCCCATTCCTACCGGTGACTTATCTGAAAAATGGACTTCCTTCAAAACAGCTGTCAATGAAACTGCCACTGCTATACTTGGTCCGAAAGCTAAAACACACCAAGACTGGTTCGATGAAAACAATGAGCAAATTCAAGCTACTATCCAAGCCAAGAACAAAGCCTATGCAGAATGGCAAAACGACCCCTCATCCCTCCCCAAAAAGGAAAGATTCAAGTCCCTTCAAGCTAGAGCCCAGAAAGATCTACGTGAGATGCAAGATTCATGGTGGAACAATAAGGCCGAAGAAGTTCAACTCTATGCTGATACCCACAACTCCAAGATGTTCTTCAGCTCTCTGAAAACCGTCTACGGCCCAACAACCTCAGGATGTTCTCCCTTGTTGTCCTCGGATGGCAAAACCCTGATCAAGGACCAAGAAGGGCTCCTCAAGCGCTGGACCGAACATTTCAGCTCTCTTTTGAACAGACCTTCCACTGTTGATCAAGATGCTCTCAATCAAATCCCCCAGCAACCACTCCTGGAAGACCTAGACGCTCCTCCTACTCTAGATGAAATCAAAAAGGCAATAAGCAAGACCAACTCCGGCAGAGCTTCTGGAAAAGACAGCATTCCCGCTGAGATCTTCAAGGCAGCAGGCCCCAAAGCCCTGGAAACCTTCCATGACATCCTGCTACAGGTCTGGGAAGAAGAGCAAATGCCTGCTGATTTCAAAGACGCGCTCATAGTTGCGCTGTACAAGAACAAAGGTAGTAAAGCAGACTGCGGAAACTACAGGGGCATCTCTCTTCTCTCCATAGCAGGGGAAATATTTGCAAGGGTTATCCTCAACAGACTGATAACCATCTCAGAACAGATCCTACCAGAGGCTCAATGTGGCTTTAGGCCAGGGAGAAGCACTGTGGACATGATCTTTGCTATGAGACAAATTCAAGAAAAGTGCATAGAACAGAATAGGCCTCTTTACTCAGTCTTTGTTGACCTTACCAAGGCTTTCGACACGGTCAACAGAGAAGCCCTGTGGACTGTCCTAGAACGGATTGGCTGCCCTCCCAAATTCCTAAAGATCATCCAGCTCTTCCACACAGGCATGAGTGGGCAAGTTCTTGCAAGTGGCAACATGACTGACGAATTCGAAATTACAAATGGCGTCAAACAAGGCTGTGTCCTGGCACCAGTCCTCTTCAATATCTTCTTCACCGCCATGCTTTCCCACGCCTGCAAGGATCTTGACAAGGGAATATACCTAAAGTACCGCCTGGATGGCTCCCTTTTTGATCTACGTCGCCTGCAAGCCAAGACAAAAACCAGCACAGAACTCCTTCAGGAGGCGCTCTTCGCCGATGACTGCTCCTTGAATGCTCACTCTGAAGCGGACCTGCAAACAATGCTCAATCACTTCGCAGAAGCCTCAAAGCTCTTTGGACTTACAATAAGCATCGGGAAAACTGAAGTTCTTCACCAGCCTGCCCCACAAACTAACCCACTGTCTCCAAACATCACCATCGATGGCAACAGTCTGAAGAACACCAAGAACTTTAAATACCTTGGAAGTATCATCTCTGCAGACGGCTCCATCGATCAGGAAATTGATTCACGAATCAGAAAAGCCAGCCAGGCTCTCGGTAGGCTGAAAAACAAGGTACTAAACCAGCACAATGTCCGGCTGTCAACAAAAATCAAAGTGTACAATGCCGTTGTGCT
>CM060313.1:64310316-64327816 GCA_030674185.1 Monoplex corrugatus
GTGTCGTTTAACCTGTCACATGTTTTATTGTCAGTGTCGTTTAACCTGTCACATAAGATTTATTGTCAGTGTCGTTTAACCTGTCATATACGTTTTATTGTCAGTGTCATTTAACCTGTCAGATAAGAATTATTGTCAGTGTCGCTTAACCTGTCATATAATATTTATTGTCAGTGTCGTTTAACCTGTCATATAAGATTTATTGTCAGTGTCGTTTAACCTGTCATAAGTTTTACTGTCAGTGTCGTTTAACCTGTCATAAGTTTTATTGTCAGTGTCGTTTAACCTGTCATATAAGTTTTATTCTCAGTGTCGTTTAACCTGTCATAAGTTTTACTGTCAGTGTCGTTTAACCTGTCATAAGTTTTATTGTCAGTGTCGCTTAACCTGTCATATAAGTTTTATTGTCAGTGTCGTTTAACCTGTCATATAAGTTTTATTGTCAGTGTCGTTTAACCTGTCATATAAGATTTATTGTCAGTGTCGTTTAACCTGTCATAAGTTTTATTGTCAGTGTCGTTTAACCTGTCATAAATTTTATTGTCAGTGTCGTTTAACCTGTCATAAGTTTTATTGTCAGTGTCGTTTAACCTGTCATAAGTTTTAGTGTCAGTGTCGTTTAACCTGTCATATAAGATTTATTGTCAGTGTCGTTTAATCTGTCATATAAGATTTATTGTCAGTGTCGTTTAACCTGTCATATAAGTTTTATTGTCAGTGTCATTTAACCTGTCATATAAGATTTATTGTCAGTGTTATTTAACCTGTCACATAAGTTTTATTGTCAGTGTCGTTTAACCTGTCATATAAGTTTATTGTCAGTGTCGTTTAACCTGTCATATAAGTTTTATTGTCATTGTCGTTTAACCTGTCACATAAGATTTATTGTCAGTGTCGTTTAACCTGTCACATGTTTTATTGTCAGTGTCGTTTAACCTGTCATATAAGATTTATTGTCAGTGTCGTTTAACCTGTCATAAGATTTATTGTCAGTGTCATTTAACCTGTCATAAGATTTATTGTCAGTGTCGTTTAACCTATCACATGTTTTATTGTCAGTGTCGTTTAACCTGTCATAAGTTTTACTGTCAGTGTCGTTTAACCTGTCATAAGTTTTATTGTCAGTGTCGCTTAACCTGTCATATAAGTTTTATTGTCAGTGTCGTTTAACCTGTCATATAAGTTTTATTGTCAGTGTCGTTTAACCTGTCATATAAGATTTATTGTCAGTGTCGTTTAACCTGTCATAAGTTTTATTGTCAGTGTCGTTTAACCTGTCATAAGTTTTATTGTCAGTGTCGTTTAACCTGTCATAAGTTTTATTGTCAGTGTCGTTTAACCTGTCATATAAGATTTATTGTCAGTGTCGTTTAACCTGTCACATGTTTTATTGTCAGTGTCGTTTAACCTGTCATATAAGATTTATTGTCAGTGTCGTTTAACCTGTCATATAAGATTTATTGTCAGTGTCGTTTAACCTGTCACATGTTTTATTGTCAGTGTCGTTTAACCTGTCATATAAGATTTATTGTCAGTGTCGTTTAACCTGTCATATAAGATTTATTGTCAGTGTCGTTTAACCTATCACATGTTTTATTGTCAGTGTCGTTTAACCTGTCATATAAGATTTATTGTCAGTGTCGTTTAACCTGTCACATGTTTTATTGTCAGTGTCGTTTAACCTGTCATATAAGATTTATTGTCAGTGTCGTTTAACCTGTCACATGTTTATTGTCAGTGTCGTTTAAACCTGTCATATAAGATTTATTGTCAGTGTCGTTTAACCTGTCATATAAGATTTATTGTCAGTGTCGTTTAACCTGTCATAAGTTTTGTCAGTGTCGTTTAACCTGTCATAAGTTTTGTTTTCAGTGTCGTTTAACCTGTCATATAATGTTTATTGTCAGTGTCGTTAACCTGTCATAAGTTTATTGTCAGTGTCGTTTAACCTGTCATATAAGATTTATTGTCAGTGTCGTTTAACCTGTCACATGTTTTATTGTCAGTGTCGTTTAACCTGTCATATATGATTTATTGTCAGTGTCGTTTAACCTGTCATAATTTTATTGTCAGTGTCGTTTAAACCTGTCAAGATTTATTGTCAGTGTCGTTTAACCTGTCATAAGTTTTATTGTCAGTGTCGTTTAACCTGTCATATAAGTTTATTGTCAGTGTCGTTACTGTCATAGTTTTGTCAGGGCGTTTAACCTGTCATAATGATTTATTGTCAGTGTCGTTTAACCTGTCATATAGTTTTATTGTCAGTGTCGTTTAACCTGTCATAAGTTTATTGTATGTTACTGCAAGTTATGTCAGTGTCGTTTAACCTGTCATACATGATTTATTGTCAGTGTCGTTTAACTGTCATAAATTTATGTCAGTGTCGTTAACCTGTCATAAGTTTTATTGTCAGTGTCGTTTAACCTGTCATATAGATTTATTGTCAGTGTCGTTTAACCTGTCATACATGATTTATTGTCAGTGTCGTTTAACCTGTCATAAGATTTATTGTCAGTGTCGTTTAACCTGTCATTAAGATTTATTGTCAGTGTCGTTTAAACCTGTCATATAAGTTTTATTGTCAGTGTCGTTTAACCTGTCATAAGATTTGATTGTCAGTGTCGTTTAACCTGTCATATAAGATTGATTGTCAGTGTCGTTTAACCTGTCATATAAGATTGATTGTCAGTGTCGTTTAACCTGTCATATAAGATTGATTGTCAGTGTCGTTTAACCTGTCATATAAGATTGATTGTCAGTGTCGTTTAACCTGTCATATATGATTATTGTCAGTGTCGTTTAACTGTCATATTTTTATTCGTTACCTGTCATATAAATTTATTGTCAGTGTCGTTTAACCTGTCATATAAGATTGATTGTCAGTGTCGTTTAACCTGTCATATAAGATTTATTGTCAGTGTCGTTTAACCTGTCATATAAGATTGATTGCAGTGTCGTTTAACCTGTCATAAGTTTTATTGTCAGTGTCGTTTAACCTGTCATATATATTTATTGTCAGTGTCCTTTAACCTGTCATAAGTTTTTTACTTGTCAGTTCTTTACCTGTCATATAAGATTTATTGTCAGTGTCGTTTAACCTGTCATATAAGATTTATTGTCAGTGTCGTTTAACCTGTCACATGTTTTATTGTCAGTGTCATTTAACCTGTCACATAAGATTTATTGTCAGTGTCGTTTAACCTGTCATATAAGTTTTATTGTCAGTGTCGTTTAACCTGTCATAGAAGATTTATTGTCAATGTCGTTTAACCTGTCACATAAGTTTTATTGTCTGTGTCGTTTAACCTGTCATATAAGTTTTATTGTCAGTGTCGTTTAACCTGTCATATAAGATTTATTGTCAGTGTCGTTTAACCTGTCATAAGTTTTATTGTCATTGTCGTTTAACCTGTCATATAAGATTTATTGTCAGTGTCGTTTAACCTGTCATAAGTTTTATTGTCAGTGTCGTTTAACCTGTCATATAAGATTTATTGTCAGTGTCGTTTAACCTGTCATTTATGTTTTATTGTCAGTGTCGTTTAACCTGTCACATAAGTTTTATTGTCAGTGTCGTTTAACCTGTGATATAAGTTTTATTGTCAGTGTCGTTTAACCTGTCATATAAGATTTATTGTCAGTGTTGTTTAACCTGTTATTAGTGTAGTTTAACCTGTCATATAAGTTTTATTGATTGTCAGTGTCGTTTAACCTTTCATTAGTGAAATGAACCTTTCATTTCCCCGCCCGATTCGCCAACTACTTTTACTGAATGGGTTAAATGCAGGACGCTGTCGGACTGGTCGCGGGAATTAAAAGGTTACAACGCTCGGACTAAACGAAAGAAGATAGTACTTAGTGCAAATTAAGTTAAAGGGTTAAAGGCAACGGTTTAATGCAGAAAGCGGGTAGACAGGGTGAAGGAACAATCTCAGTTATATGCAGGAACCTGTGGATAGGGTAAGAGTTAAATGCAGGGAACCAGGTGGACAGGGTAAGAGAGATAAATGCTCAGTTAAATGCAGGAACCTGGTGGATTGAGTAAGAGAGTTAAATTCTCAGCTACTTGCAATAACCCGGTGGATAGAGTGAAAGTCATTTGGATCAATTTCCTCAGTCAGTAATTTGGATTAGTTTCATCAGGCAGTATAATGTTGATTAGTTTCCTCAGTAAGTAATTTTGATTAGTTTCCTCAGTAATGTGGATTAATGTACTCAGTCAGTAATTTGGATTAGTTTCATCAGGCAATATAATGTTGATTAGTTTCCTCAGTAAGTAATTTTGATTAGTTTTCCTCAGTAATGTGGATTAATGTACTCAGTCAGTAATTTGGATTAGTTTCCTCAGTAAATAATTTGAATTAAATTCCTCAGTCGGTAGTTTTAATCAATTTCCTCAGTAAATAATCTGAATTAGTCTCCTCAGTCAGTAATTTTGATTAGTTTCCTCAGTAATTTTGATTAGTTTCCTCAGTCAGTAATTTTGACTAGTTTCCTCAGTCAGTGATTTGGATAAGTTTCCTCAGGCAGTAATTCTGATCAGTTTCCGCAGTAATTTTTATTACACGATTCCTCTGACCTACCACCAAAATAAAAGTGCCCGTTTCCTCACTCAGCAGTTTGAAGTTCAAGTTCCTATTGCTTATAGCCCAACCGACTGTAAGAGCCAAGTCAGGGCTAACACCACGTCAAAAACGACAATCAGGTTAAGATAAAAGACAACAGTTAAAAACCATGCTTACTGTTAAACTGACAAGTAAAAAATTCAATTAAACAAAAAACAAACAAACAATTCAAACTTAAAACCATATCATGTAAAATCTACTGATCTCGTATAAAAAGCGATTTCAATTACACGTTACCTGTGACGTGTTATTGAAATAAATGTACATCAGTTTCCTCACGCAGTGTTTGATTATTTTGTTCATTCAGTAATTTTGACTACAATGTGTCGCCATACAGGTGGAGCGTTACGACGACCGAGCAGAACACGAAAGGGTAAAGAGGGAAGGGGGATTCCAGTTCAACGACTACCTGGAGATTTCACACGAGAAGCCGGATTACATCGAAAAGGTATATATACACATTAGTTGAAGGAGGCAGATCATCAGATCATCAGTAAAGAAGATTAGGAAAAGACAAGCAGCATTTATTGGACATTTTATGAGGAAAGAGACATTTAGAACACCCGGTCACAACAGGAAAGCTAGAGGGAAAGAAAACACCAGGTAGACCCAGGGAGAAAATATTGGACGGCCTTGCAGGGTGGCTAAGGACAGAGAGGGTGGGAGATGGACTTGCAGCGACAGGGGATAGATTCGTGTGGAGGGCCATGATCGCCGACGCCATGCGGCAGAGCACGTGATGATGGTGGTGATGATGATGATGATGATACACACTGGTCCTGTGCTGCTCAGTGGTTTCTTTGATCTGCCGTTTGAAACCTTTATCTTTGTTTTCAGACGTTTTCACACAAACTTATATACTATGTCTTAATTTGTGGGTTTGTCTGTGAACAAAATATGTCGCAAGTATTTCATGTGGTGTGTATAATGGAGCAGTATTTCTGTGGGTCTTAGAATAGACGCAGTATTTCTGTGGTGTCTCTAGATAGGACGCAGTATTTCTGTGGTGTCTCTAGATGGACGCAGTATTTCTGTGGTGTCTCTAGATAGACGCTGTATTTCTGTGGTGTGTATAGATGGACGCTGTATTTCTGTGGTGTCTATAGATAGACGCTGTATTTCTGTGGTGTGTTAGATAGGACGCTGTATTTCTGTGGTGTCTCTAGATGGACGCTGTATTTCTGTGGTGTCTCTAGATAGACGCAGTATTTCTGTGGTGTCTATAGATGGACGCAGTATTTCTGTGGTGTCTTAGATAGACGCTGTATTTCTGTGGTGTCTCTAGATGGACGCAGTATTTCTGTGGTGTCTATAGATGGACGCAGTATTTCTGTGGTGTCTCTAGATAGACGCAGTATTTCTGTGGTGTCTATAGATGGGACGCTGTATTTCTGTGGTGTGTATAGATGGACGCAGTATTTCTGTGGTGTGTATAGATGGACGCAGTATTTCTGTGGTGTCTCTAGATGGACGCTGTATTTCTGTGGTGTCTTAGATGGACGCAGTATTTCTGTGGTGTCTCTAGATGGACGCTGTATTTCTGTGGTGTGTATAGATGGACGCAGTATTTCTGTGGTGTCTATAGATAGACGCAGTATTTCTGTGGTGTCTCTAAGATGACGCAGTATTTCTGTGGTGTCTATAGATAGACGCGTATTTCTGTGGTGTCTATAGATGGACGCAGTATTTCTGTGGTGTCTATAGATGGACGCAGTATTTCTGTGGTGTCTATAGATGGACGCAGTATTTCTGTGGTGTCTCTAGATAGACGCAGTATTTCTGTGGTGTCTATAGATGGACACAGTATTTCTGTGGTGTCTATAGATGGACGCAGTATTTCTGTGGTGTCTATAGATGGACGCAGTATTTCTGTGGTGTCTATAGATGGACGCAGTATTTCTGTGGTGTCTATAGATGGACGCAGTATTTCTGTGGTGTCTATAGATGGACGCAGTATTTCTGTGGTGCGTATAGATGGACGCAGTATTTCTGTGGTGTCTACAGATGGACGCACTATGACGGAGCCATCAGGCTGATAAAGGTCACCCAATACCCTAACCCCTATGTTCACAGGGGAGATCTTTTGGCCATAAGCAAATGACGGAGAAACGCTTAACACAAAACCCAGAAAGGAGGCAGCAGGCCTTTAGACGCCTTCTAACAAACCCTGGTACCACACAGCATAACACAGTTGTCTACCCTACATCAGCCGAAAATGGCTCTCGCCTACTGAGGTTCCTCTCAGTGTGGAGTAGGGCCTAGACCTTGTTGTTATTGTTGTTGTTGTTTAAAGCCCAGCCGACTGCGTAGAGCTATATCAGGGCTATGACTGCCTCAAAACATAGAAAATTTCTACAGGGAAAAAGTACACATATCAATGCATTTGCGCACATAATCTAAGGACATGCCCCTGGCGTTGACTATTCCGTCCAATTTATCGCACAGTCGGTTAAGAAAACTCACCTGAATAAAAATTTAAGCATACCTAAGGACGCCAAAACAAATATAAAAACGGGCATAAATTACCTAAAATTGTTTCCGCATATCTCGCCTCCCTAGAACCAAAATGCACTTAACACATGTACCCAATTATCAATCCTAAGAAAAAGCACGTACAGGTGAATTGACCAGCAAGGCAGACAATGATAGGAAGAAAAGACAGAAAGCAAAGGAGGGAAAAAAAAGAAAAAAGAGAGTGACAGAAAAGAGGACATTTTCTAGCACAGACTTTCCAGAAGATAGGGATATTATTTATACTGAAAGAGCCCCCAGCATCCCCACGAAAGGGGGGGAGGTGGACCTGTGCCTCAATAGGATCCACCTTCAGCTCAAGCTGACCATGTAGATGGAGAGCAAAAGAACAATGGAATGAACTGAAAGAATCAGAAGGAGGTACATTCACTGATTCTTTGGAATAGATATGAGTGGTTGTGAATGCATCAGTATGGACCTTGGGGGTCTCCGAATTGAAAATCCTTCCTTTACATACTTTCAAGCACAGCAAATACAAGCCAATCCATTAAAAAAAAAAAAAAAAAAAAAAAAAACGAACTACGAAACAAATGTTCAGAAAATGATGTTATAAACCAACTACCACGGCATTCCAACAGCTGCCGCACAAACCGTGACAAAGGACTGAATCAGTATGTAACAGCATAACCTTGCACAAGCAATTCAGTTCAGTTCATATTGCTTATAGCCCAGCCGACTACTAGAGCCATATCAGGGCTAACACCACGTCAAAAAAGACAACCCGTAAAGATAAAAGACAACAGTTAAAAACCATAATCACAATTAACCTTGCACTTCTAAAATGCCATTAAAGAAAAACAGACGTAAAATCAGATCAGGTGAAATCTATTGATCTCTTGTAAAAACTGGAAAATTGCATCAGGAGGGACGTCTCGGAAGAGGTTCTTTAAGGATGTAGAAGCAATGAGTACCTGTTATACACGCTCATATATTCACACGCACACACATACATTTGCACACATACCAAACATGTACAAGTTGGTTTTTGTGTTCACAGGAAAAGAAGTTTTCGGCAGAGCACCTTCACAATGACGACGAAATCCGCTTGGTGATTGCCGGCAGTGGTTACTTCGACATCCGGGACTTCCATGACAAATGGATCCGTGTGAGGATGACCGCAGGTGACCTCATCCACTTACAGCCAGGCATCTACCACAAGCTGAGCATGGACTCCAAGGTACGCCCGGCCCCCATCTCACTGTAGTAACTATTTTCTTGTCCAAAGGTTTACGCATGCGTGAATGAAGGTGGCTGGTCATACAACGTTGCCAAGGAGATAAAATTATGCTGATTTCCGAAACGTTTTTGTCGAGTAGTTGTGTGGATACTTATGTAACTGTGGTTGTGTAGATACTTCAAGTTCAAGTTAATATTGCTTATAGCCCAGCCGACCACTGGAGCCATATCAGGGCTAATATCATGTCAAAAACAACAACCAGATTAAGATGAAAGACAACAGTTAAAAACCATGCTTACCGTTAACCTTTCAAGTCTAAAATGCAATTATAGAAAAACGGCCGTAAAATCATATCAGGTGAACACTGCAACAACTATTTTCTTTTTTAAGGGTACTCAGGCGTGAAGGGACTAAGTACAAATTCAAATTCATATTGCTTATAGCCCAGCCGACTACCAGAGCCATTCAGGGCTAACACCACGTTAAAAACAACCAGGTTAAGATGAAAGACAACAGTTAAAAATCATGCTCACCGTTAAACTTGCAAGTCTGAAATGCAATGAAAGAAAACTATACTTAGATGTGATTCGTATCAGGAGAAATCTGTTGATCTCTTGTAAAAACTGGAAAGTTGGAAGGGACAAAAAAAAAAAAAAAAAAAAACGAGGGGGAGGGGGGGGGGGGGGGGGGTTGGTCATACAACGTTGCCAAGGAGATAAAGTATGCAGATTTCCCAAATGTTTTTGTTGAGTGGTTGAGTAGGTACATGGGTAGCTTATTCCAATCAGCATGACAAAAAACAAGATTAGCACGATACAAAACAAGATTAGCATGACACAAAACAAGATGGGCGAGCCATTCTTAAGATCACCCTTTCTAAACCCGAACTATTAGAAAGGAAGGAAAAGAAGAAACTATACAAGATCTGGGTCAAGTCAAAGGATGAAGAGGACTACATCAAGTACAGACTTGCAAGAAGACACAGCAAGAAAGTTGTGAGAACAGCAAAGGAAAAGTCATGGACCCAGTATGGTGAAAAACTCTGTGAAACATGCAAAGCTTCACCAAGAGAATTTTACAAGAGTGTGAAAGCGATGAGAGTGCGAGATGAACCTTTCGATCCAACCACTATCATCAATGATGCAAATGGGGAAACATTGCATGGAGAGGAGAAAATAGTGAAGAGATGGGAAAACTATTTCAAAGACCTACTCAACCCATCAGGAGTATGGGAACAAGACACACAGTCCCGGTTCACCCCCAGCCACCCAGACCACTCAGAACCTACCATCCTAGAGAGTGAAGTAAGAACAGCAGTGAAGACCAGTCCTAAAGGAAAGGCAGCTGAAGACGACGGCATAACAACTGAAGCCATCCATGTGTGCGGTGAAACCGGAATTCAGTGGCTCACCACCATCTTTCAGAAAGCTTGGGAGGAGAGAAAAGTACCAGAAGACTGGCAAAATGCAATAGTGGTGCCAATATGGAAGAAGAAGGGCAGCAAGAAAGACTGCAGTACATATCACTACTCAGTCATGTAGGGAAAATGTACACAAAGATCCTGGAGCAGCGCACTCGAGCGAAAACAGAACATCTCCTCAGTGACGCCCAATTTGACTTCAGAAAAGGAAGAGGGTGCACCGATGCAATCTTTGCACTATGACAACTGTGCGAGAGGGCGATCGAATACGACCGTGATCTCCATCTTGTATTCGTTGATCAAGAAAAGGCCTTTGATCGAGTCAACAGAGACAAGCTATGGAAGGTCCTCGAGCAGTACGACGTCAAGGGCCAGCTGCTAAACAACATTCGGGCCATCTATGCCAACAGCAGGAGTGCAGTCTGCACCGCCAGTGGAACATCTGACTGGTTCCCAGTGACATCGGGAGTAAGGCAGGGCTGTAATCTCTTCCCTCTTCTCTTCGTGATCTATATGGATCAGATTACGAAGGAGGCAAACCCAGACCCTGAGGCACTCAATGAACTCATGTTTGCGGACGACTAGGCAATGGTGAACAATGACAAGATACAGCTACAGGAGCACACAGACCAGCTCAGTGAAAGCTGCGAGACATACGGCATGAAGATCAGCGTCAGCAAGACCGAGGTCATGACTGTCAGTAAGAGACCAAACAAACTGGATATCAACATCAACGGAACCCAGTTGAAGCAAGCCAGTGAATTTAAATACCTGGGCAGCATCTTCTCTGAATATGGCAAACTAGACAGAGAAATCGAGACCAGATGCCAGAAAGCCAACGCAGTCAGCTACCAACTTGCCCCTCTCCTGAAACACCCCAGCATTCCCACCAGCACTAAGGCGAAACTCATCAACACCATTTTTCTACCAACGCTGACATACCAGTGCCAGACATGGTCCCTAACTAAAGTCCTCAAGAGAAAACTGGTCACCTGTGAAATGAAATGCCTGAGGATAGCAGTAAACAAGACAAGGCGGGACAAGATCAGAAATGAGGTGATACGAGACATGGTAGGAGCAACACCAATCCTACAACACATCGAACATATGAGGATCAAGTGGTTCGGACACCTCACACGTATGCCCCTAAACCAACCAGCTCTTCGGGCATACAACACCAGATACTCTGGCTGGAGAGCCAGAGGAAGACCAAGACGACGATGGAGAGACTCCGTGGCAGACACCTTCAGAGCTCACGAGATGTCCCTTCTCCAGGCCACCCGCCTTGCTGCTGACAGACGACTGTATCTCCCCGCGACGCCCACCGGTACAAGTGGAAGGAAAAAGTAAAAGTAAAAGTAAGTTCACCGTTGACCTTGCACGTCTAAAATGTGTTGTGTGGTGTGTGTTGTGTGTGTGTGTGTGTGTGTGTGTGTGTGTGTGAGTGTGTGTGTGTGTGTGTGTGTGTGTGTGTGTGTGTGTGTGTGTGTGTGTGTGTGTGTGTGTATACAAAAATACACATGTTTAATACGTGGAAGTTAGGCACAGTGGGGCATGTGTGAGGGAGTGGGTGTATGTGTGTGTGCGCGCGCGCGTGCGTGTTTCCCAGAAATCCAATTGTTTGATGTGTGAAAGTTATAAGACGTAATGGTTTGTATATTACAGAAATACATCCACATGTTCCGACTGTTCATGGAGGAACCCAAGTGGGCGGGGTTCCTGAGACCTGACGGAGACAAGGAACCTGCACGTGCAACCTACCTCTCTTCCATCCCTGCAGAACAGTAGATTCACCCGTTTGTTTATTTCCTAATAATGTTGTTTACGGACATCAGAACATTTTTCTGGACCACAGGGAAATCAGATATTCACAATGGATCACTGTCTATTTGGTGATTATATTCTTCAGGAAAATTCCTTCATGTTACATTCATTGTACTAGTTTGTAGTTTGTTCAAGAGGGACTCACTGCACTCGGAAAACTCCTTATGCGCTCCACCCAAATCTGCCAGCAGTTATTTGACAGACTTCCGAAGCCTGCGCAAAACCCTATGCGCTGGCAAGGCCTTGAATAATAAATACGTTCATTGGATCACAAGCGAAAAACAGAAATTTTATCAAATGCTTTTTGCTTTGGCTACTTATGTAGTGGCATTGAACTGCTTCCCTGCAAAACTTCGTGTTTTTTGTTTGTTCGTTTTTTGTTCTTTTTTGCTTTGCTTTTTCTTGCTTTTATTTTTATTTATTATTGCCAGCGGGTAATTGGCCGGTTCGATTGTTATTATGCGCACATGTTTTCGTGACATGATTGTTTTTACATTTTAGGGCGAAAGTTAAATGTCAAATTGCGTTTATGGTGTCCTTGCGGAAAAAAACAAACAAACAAACAAACTGTCAGTTACTGTATATTTTCACATCACTTGCCAGCAGATGTTTTAAATTATCCTGAATTGAGTTTGCTGAGGCTTTTATTAAACTTACTTTACACAATTTTGGTTAGTGTAGTCGTGTAATTATTTAACTGTTGTATTTGCGACAAGCAGATACACTGATCGCAAGCGTCAGCTTTCTGTTGACTCGCTGATCGTATAAAATCTCATAGTCGTATTAACTTTATTATTGGTTAGACACAATGACACTGCTCGTGACACTGGCAATGTGTATCAGTCTGCCAATGACGATCTAAAATAATGTCAGTAGGTAACACAAGAATATCCGTTATATCACTCTGTGACAATGATGTATGGTAATTATCAGTCTGTCACTGTTGATCCATAATATTCTATGGCACTGAAAATCCGTAATATCACTCTGTGACACCAGCAATACATAATATCAGTCTCTGACACCGAAAATCCGTGGTATCAGTCTGTGACAGTCCGAGTTCAGGTTCATATTGCTTATAGCCCAGCCGACTACTAGAGCCATATCAGGGCTAACAGTCCAACATCGAACAGACTTTGTTGTGTACGAACAGCATTGAATACTTTCGTCGACATCTGTAAACCTCATGTAAAGAAAACCAATATGCTTGCATTGAAAGTTCTTATACATCTCTGCCCAAAACAAATAAAACAAACTTTTTGAAAAACATATTGTCTGTCGTGCGTGTTTGTGTGTGTGTGTGTGTGTGTGTGTGTGTGTGTGTGTGTGTGTGTGTGTATGTGTGTGTGTGTGTGTGTGTGCGAGCGTGCGTGTTTGTGTGTGTGACGGGAGAGAGGGAGAGAGAGGAGCAGAGAGGAAATGAGAAAGCGTGAGCGAATATAATCCAAAAGTCAAAGGCCAATCAGACACCAATTAAATTCGAAAACAGGTCTTGTCTTGAAACACTGCTTCGTTTCATGGGGCCACACACACACACACACACACACACACACACACACACACAGAGGGGAAGGCGCCAATATGTTTAAGTAATCAGGTTTTAGTTCTTTTCTCACACTGGACAAAGCATCAGGGAAGTTTCAGTCTTTTTCTCCTAATTTTTGTATCTGGTGTTTGTTTGTTTGTGATCTTCCGCTTGACAAAAAAAATTTGCGCCTGTCTTGTCTGGTTGTATCAAATACGCGTTCTTATTCTTTTTTCGTGATTTTTTTTTTCCTTCTGGTTTCTGTTTGCTTGAACGTGGGCAGTCACACTTGGTTTGGATTTGCCGTTATGTTTGACAGCAATATACACCATTTTCAATTGCAACTGATTATTTGTAGGCAGTTGGCCATGAAGATCATCTCGGGCATGTTCTCATTAATTTTGAAAAGGCAAAAACGGATAAGACAAACAATACAGATGCTTTGTTTTGTCAGGTGTCCGTGTTTCAAATGTTTGTATTCTGTACAGTAGTAGCCTCCGACACTGAAAAAATACATATCAGGAAAAAACAAAACAAAAACAAAAACAACAAAAATCTGATGATGTGTAGGCTACTGCAGAGCGAGTTCTAAACGAGTTTGGAATATAGTGCAAAAGAAGACTGATTCATAATGTACTCACCACCGAAGGTGGTGTTTGATTTGTGGTCTACTGTGTGACGATTTAAATGCAATCGACAAAGGGTTAATAGATCCAAAACAAGTGCGCCTGCCCGCGCCCAAGCAAACAGGAACCAGAAGAACAAGAAAACCAATGCAAGCGCGTATTCAACAAAACAAGCGCAAATCCTCGGCAACTAGCTTTTGTCAAGCGCGAATGCACGGTCACAAACAGATCACAAACACCAAACAATGGATAATAAAAACAGGACTAAAAACTTCCCTGCCGCCTCGTCCAGCGGATAACTGACTGGTTCGATTATTATTATAGGGAAATGTTTTCATGACCTGATTATTTGTAAGTTTTAGGGCGAAAGGTAAATCACTAAATGTCAAATCGACGAGGCGGCAGGGAAGTTTTTAGTTCTGTTTTTATTATCCATTGTTTGGTGTTTGTGATCTGTTTGTGACCGTACGTTCGCGCTTGACAAGGGCCGGTTGGCCGAGGATTTGCGCTTGTTTTGTCTTGTTTTGTTGAATACGCGCTTGCATTGGTTTTCTTGTTCTTCTGGTTTCAAAGGGTTAATAGTTATTATTGTTTAAAGCCCAGCCGACTGCGTAGAGCCATATTAGGGCTATAACTGTTTCAAAGCAATATCTCAACAGGGTGCAGGAATGAAAGGGTTTCATAAACACGCATAGTTCTATTCTTGCTATTTTCTAGTACGTAATTAACGTCATGCCAGTGACGTCATACGTGCCATTTAACGTCATTTTGGCAAAAGCGGAACGCGGCCATAGTTCCCGTCTCCGTACCTCAGCATATGTTTATCACAGGGCTGGCCTGAATTCTGCCTGTGACCGTAAGTAATTGCCAGTCATTTTCACCTAGTTGGCAGCTGGTTACTACTGAATGTTGAGGTTTTACGAAATCCAAAACAAGTGTTGACTGTCCGCGTTCAAGCAAACAAACAAAAAACAAAACAAAAACAAACAAAACTAAAAGAACGCGTATCTTGATCTTGATGTGTAGACGTCGGCAGAATCCAATTCTGGATATACGCGCCAACGGGGGAAAAACTGGGGGAGAGCACACAGGATTCCTAACTTTAAAAAAAAAAGTTTTTTTTTTTTTTTTTTTTTGGGGGGGGGGGGGGGACTGACCGTCGGCAGGCTTCACTTCAGCTTAAAGTTGGTATAATCAGCTGGCCTAGCCGATCCCCAGCACCATCTAGTATGGTCCTGGGGCCCCCTCCTCGTTCAGCAGACTGGTTTTGGGCTGCATCTGAGGCCAGACACAGCCATCCTGAACTGGTGTGCCGACGATAAGGTGATGATATCGTCTGGCAGACCATTCCACTCTGTTGTCGTTCGAGGGAAGAAAGAATTCCAAAAGGTGGTGGTGTTTGAGCGTTCAACCACGAAGCACCTGTTGTTGTTTCTGGCCATGGTTGATACTATATTAGTTGTTTCGTGGTCCTTCTCTAAGCGTGGTATGATTTTCCTTTTTGATTTGGCCACAGGTCTGAGAAACTGCTCTGCTGGTATGGCTGGGATTTCCCCCCTGACGATCTTGAAGAACAGGGTAAGGCGTTGCTCCTTCCTCCTGGTCTGCAGTGGTGGTAAATTCTGCTGCTTCAGAATGGTTGTGATGCATCCAGGGGTGCGGTCTTTGTAATTCTGGGTGATGAAGCGAGCCGCACGCCTCTGGATGCTCTCCAGCCTATCAACATCCCTCTGGAGGAACGGGTCCCACACTGACGAACTGTACTCAAGGGTTGATCTCACCAGGGAGATGTATGCTGTGCGCCTACTTTGAGCTGGGCAGCAGCGTAGATTCCTTCGTAAGAACCCCAGGGTCGAGCTTGCTTTCTTGACGATGGTGTCAATGTGTGCCGTCCATTTGAGTTCGTCAGTGAGGGTGACTCCGAGGTATGGATTGCAGGGAACTTGCTGCAGGATCTCGTTGTTTAGCATGTAGAAGTGTGATGACCTGGGTCTGATGCTGAGGATGTAGCATTTTTTTGCATTAAACCTCATGCCCCATAGATGAGCCCACTTCTCCAGCTCCTTAAGATCAGACTGCAGGGTATTTAATACAACAAGACAAGCCCCGCGTATTTAAAACAAGACAAGGCTAGTCTTGTTGTATTAAATACGTGTTCTTATTCTTTTTGTGTGTGGCTTGTCTGGTTGTTGAATACGCGTTCTTATCCTTTTTGGTTCTTAAGAACCAGGGGGAAAAAAAAACACGAAAAAAGAATAAGAACGCGTATTTAAATACAACTAGACAAGGCGGGCGCAAGCCTTTGTCAAGCATTTGGTGTTTGTGATCTTACACTTGACAAAGGTCAGTTGGCCGAAAATTTGCGCCTGTCTTGTCTGGTTGTTAAACACGCGTTTTTAAAAATTTTTTTTTTTATTATTATATATATTTCCTGTTTGCTTGGACACGGGCAGTCACATTGTTTTGGATTCCGTTTTACATCAAGAGTTCGAGCGAGGCTGGAGAAATGTGCAAACAGCTTTCAATCCATTCAGCTGTGAGTGGGTACCTACCCAGTTCATGATTAGGAAAATTTAAATAGCAGTAAAGAAAAAAAGGGAGTGGAACTCGCTCTCCTACGTCAGTTTCAAGAGCATTGAGGTCTCTACCACCTCATTCCCCTACGACCAACGAAGGTTTACTGTTTAGATTTTATTATCTTTACTGCAAGGTCTAACAGAATGGTGCATACTCTAAAGGATGAGGACAACCAAGGAGGTCTCCAATCTGAGACGGTTCTTGGCATCATTGAAGTCTGTGTTCTGAGGTAGAAAAGTGACTTTACTTTGAAGCTACCGGCCCTTCATTAGAAACGTTTTGCAGTTGTTTTTTTTACTTTGTGTTTCTCTTGTACTCAAGTCCTTCACAGGTTATCAAGACCATGCTAGTTAAGAAATGTTTTCTAACTAGAAGAGGCAGACACAAGATGATTCATAAGGAAGATTAGGAAAAGACAGGCAACATTTATAGGCCATTTTATGAGGAAAAGGGAATTAGAGCACTTGGTTACAACAGGAAAGCTGGAGGGAAAGAGCACCAGGTAGACCCAGGGGGAAAATATTGGATGGACTTGCAGAGTGGCTGAAGACAAAAATGGTGGAAGATGTGCTTGCGGCAACACGAGATAGAAACAGCTGGAAGGCCATGATCGCCAACGCCATGTGGCAAGGCACTTGATGATGATGATGAACTAGAAGACTTTGTTGGCATAGCTCAAGGAATCATGATGACCTCAAGCCCGCCGACCTTCAACAAGGTGGCAATTCCTTTGGGAGGGCGCAGGGCTTCTAGTGCCTAAACTCTTACCATGTGTACACGCACGCAGAACATCAAATATGCATGTTAAAGATCCCGTTGAAGTCATCATCATCATCATGCGCCCTGCCGCATGGCGTTGGCGATCATGGCCCTCCATACGAATCTATCCCTTGTCGCTGCAAGTACATCTCCCACCCTCTTTGTCCTCAGCCACCCTGCAAGTCTGTTCAACGAAATATTGCACGGTGTCCAGTGGTTTATGGAAACGAAACACTCTGCATGCATGCTCACCACTGACGAAGTATAATGCAGACTGTGCAGCAATAGTCCACATGCATAGTGTGAGCAAAACAGGTCTACATGCATCCGAGAAAAATTGGAACACTAAAAATAAAAATGAACATAAAAAAGAAATCCCGGTCAGGCAAACAATACCCCTTCTACAATTTATCAATAATCAGCGCAGTATTAACC
>CM060313.1:64332816-64400316 GCA_030674185.1 Monoplex corrugatus
CTGACGGACTGAGAGAGGAAGTTTGTTCCAGGAGAGTGGACCAGAAACAGAGAAGGCTCGTGGACCATAGGTATTGAGCTTAGTGCGTGGAAAGCGAAGAGTCAGAGGATCAGAGGCAGAGCGGAGGGTACGTGAGGGAACATAGATCTCAAGTTGGCTTGACAGGTAATCGGGGGCTGCGTTATTGAGGCTTTTGTAGCACATGGTGTCTAGTTTGTACTGTATGCGCTTTGATACAGGGAGCCAGTGAAGTTGTGCCAGGAGAGGAGATATGTGGTCAGCTTTTTTCTTTTTGAGTACAAGGCGTGCAGCATTGTTTTGAATGCGCTGTAGGATGTGAATGATGGAGGCAGGAAGACCAGACAGGAGTGAATTGCAATAGTCAATGCGAGACATTATGAAGGAGAGAACGAGTTTTGCAGTTGTTTCGACAGAGAGATACTTCCTGATCAGCTTTATACGATGGAGATGATAGTAGCAGGATCTGGCAGTTTGAGAAACAAAGTTGTTCATGGAGAGGGTAGAGTCAATGCAGACACCAAGGTTTTTAGCTGAATCAGAAATTGGGACTGATGTGTTTACATAATGGGAGAGAAAGAGGAGGCAGCTGAGAAAGTTTCTGACGGGTGCCAATGAGGATAGCTTCTGTTTTGTCGTCATTAAGCTGAAGTCTATTGTGTGTCATCCAGTTCTTAATGTCCGAGTAACACTCAGTGTTGCGAGTCAACAGGCGCTGTATATTATCAGGTGAGTCACTGTCTTGAAGTTGGGTGTCATCAGCATAGAAGTGGTGTATTATAGAATGGGAGTTGGTGATGGTGGACAGGGGGGAGGTGTAAAGAGTGAAAAGAACAGGGCCAAGGACAGATCCTTGTGGAACACCACAGGTCAGGTATGCAGGTTGAGAGTAAGTGCCATTGATGAGAACGGTTTGTTTTCTGTTTGATAGGTATGAAGTGAACCAAGACAGAGCAATGTCAGAGATGCCAAAAGTATGATGAAGTCTAGAAAGGAGAATACCATGATCAATGGTATCAAAGGCTGCAGACAGATCAAGGAGTGTGAGGAGAGAGACTTTGCCAGTATCAGTTGCAAGGAGGAGATTGTTGAGAATGTGTAGTAGGGCAGTTTCAGTGCTATGGCACTGGCGCAGATATGAAATCCAAAATACACGGTTATTTGAGAAATGTCTGGCAGGAGGATTGGAACAAGCAGACAAGACAACAAACTGTTCCAAATGCGCCCCAACCTTAAAGTGGGATAATTTCTTTAAGGTTGCTATGGCTCAACGGCTCGTCACATGGTATATACACCATGGTGCTTCTTCATTTTAAAAAGTTACGAATGAGTGTAAGGTGTGTAACCGGTGTGTAACCTACATATAACACTCTTTTTCTTACGGTTCCCTGCAGCAGATGGGAGAATTTCTTTAAGGGTAGGGAAGATTTGGAGAAGATTTGTCATCTGTCTGTTCATTCCAATCCTCCTGCCACAGGTTTCTGACGTAACTGTGGACTTTGGATTTTACATCTGTGTAAGGAATAAAGGATTTAGACATCTTTTCCCTTGTGGTATTCTTGGCCAGGCATCAGCCTTTTCATTGCTTCTAATACCAACATGGTTAGGAATCCAGGCAAAAACAATCTGGTAACCTTCATTTGTAAGAATAGAAAACAGTTGGAAATACTCCAGAAGCTCAGTGACTTTATTGTTTCGGCCAGTAGATGCCCGCAAAGCGGAAAGGGAATGAGTGTAGAATGTGTGATCCGTACGTAACCTACATAACATGCTTTCCTATGTCTCCAAGAGCAGATGGGATCATTTCTTTAAGGTTGGGGCGCATTTGGAACAGTTTGTTGTCTTGTCTGCTTGTTCCAATCCTCCTGCCAGACATTTCTCAAATAACCGTGTATTTTGGATTTCATATCTGCGTAAGGAATGAAGGATTTACACATCTTTTCCCTTGTGGCATTCTTGGCCAGGCAGTCAGCCTTTTCACTGCCTTCAATACCAACATGGCCAGGAATCCAGGCAAAGACAATACCGTAACCTTCACTTGTAAGATAAGAAAAGTGTTCAAAGAACTTCAGAAGCTCTGGGGACTAATGTTTGGGCCAGCAATTGCCTGCAAAGCAGAAAGGGGGTCAGAAAAATTGAGAAAATCTTTATGCTTGGATTCGGACACCATTTTTAATGCCAATACCAGAGCAGTCAGTTCAGCAGTATGAAGGGAACTGTCAGACGGAATACGTTTTGAAAATGGCATACATTTAATCTACTTCGTAACAAATTTTGAATTAAATTTTAAAATAAGGAGAGGGGGAGAGCTGCCCAATATGTCGATCAATCCGTACCTGCTGAACCTTACACATATATCGATCGCGAAATTTGAGTTAAGTATGTGGCATAAAGCTTAGGAACATACACTTCTGTTCAGAGTCAGGTTCATATTACTCATAGCCCAGTCGACTAATAGAGCCACTTCTGTTGGGCAACCTTTATCATATGTTTTTTTTACACACAGGGGATAATACATTTAAAAGAAAAGTCGATTTTTCTTCTCAGACCCCCTCCATGAGACCTTCAACGGTGGTTCCTGTACAATTTTACACTATTCATTTATATGCACCACCAACTTTGCACTAAGCCTGCAAAAAGGATAAAAAGCTTAGACATGGGTAGATGGAGCCAAGAATTTAGCCTGTCAAGGTCGTCCGTCTAGAAATAGAAACAATGCTGGCATCAAGTTGTACTGCTTACAGCCCAGCCGACAATTTAAGCTGTAATTGTGGTATTAACACACACCAACCAGGAAGACATTACCCGCAACAGTTCAGTTCAGTTCATGTTGCTTATAGCCCAGCCGACTACAAGAGCCATATCAGGGCTAACACCACATCAACCCCCCCCCCCCCAAAAAAAAAAAAACAACAACACCCCAACAACTTTAAGATAAAAGACAACAGTTAAAAACCATGCTTACCGTTAACCTTGCAAACCTAACCGCCACGAAGAAAAACAGACGTAAAATCACATCAGGTGAAATCTATTGAACTCTTGTAAAAACTGGATTACCTGCAACAGAGCAAACAGGCGACAACATTGTGTGCAGACCACAATTACAATTTGAACAGTGCAGAACAGCTGCTATTCAACATCGAGTGACCGTCGGAAGCAGAACCCAAGGCCGCAGGAACCTTTCCCTTGCAGCATCTGTGGATGAACGGGTGTCTCCGGTATAGGTCGTTATTATTATTTTTGTTTAAAGCCCAGCCGTCTGTGTAGAGCCATATCAGGGCTATAACCGCTTCAAAACATACAAAATTTCAATAGGAAAAAAAGAATTCACACATCAATGCATTCGCGCACGTAATCTAAGGACATGCCCCTGGCGTTGACCATTCCGTCCAATTTATCGCACAGGGATTTATTAAACATCTGAAATCAAATTTAAGCACCTAAGGACACCAATATATATATATATATATATAAACAGGCATAAATTCCCAAAAATTGCTTCCGCATATTTCACCTCCCTAGAGCCAAAAATGCATTTGATACATGTACCCAATTATCAATCCTAAGAAAAAGTACCTAAGACTTTATCAAACACATACAGGTGAATGGACCAGCAAGGCAGAAAATGTTAGGAAGAAATGACAGAGAGCAAAGTAACAAGGTAGAAACAAAGAGTGACAGAAAAGAGAAAATTTCTGGCACAGAATTTCCAAGGTGGGGATTTTATCTATTCTGAAAGAGCCCCTGGCATCCCCATGAGGGGGGGGGGGGGGGGCTGGTATAGGTTCCACATGAAGATTCATCATCATCCCCATCCATACCAGGCGATAAAAGAACAATATGCCCACTCATCTGTCAGATCAATGAGAGAAATCTTTCTCTCTCTCACACAGACAGGCTTATACCATGTATTTCTTTATGTCCCCCTGCATTTTAAAAAAAACAACTAGTTCCTTGTAAACACCCCTTTAGAATACGATCATGAATATGGATGAATGCGCCGTTTCAAGTCTTGTGACATACGGAGGAGTGTCTATATTCACCATCACGGATACATTTTGACCTTGACGATAAGGTCAGGTCATTTTTTCCCCATGTCATCACCTCATCTTTCCCCCTTTTCGTCATAAACATTAAACTGCAGTAACGTCTTACCCTTACCGTCGTTTTTTGAAAAACGTTCCTTGTACAGCAGGACGCTGGTTCATGTGAACCTTGTGCATTTAACACACATACAAAAACAAAAAGCAGAGTCCTATGTGAACCTTGTGTGCTTAACACACACACACAAACATGACAAAAAGCAGGTCCTATGCATTTAACAACACACACAAACAACAAAAAGCGGCGTCTTATGTGAACCTTGTGCGCTTACACACACAACACAACACAACCACACCACACACACACACACACACACACACACACACACACACACACACACACAACAAACAGCAACCACCGATAAAAAAACCTGCGATTATTGGGATTTGTTGTCAACAGATTTGAAAAGGTATAACCAACGGGGTAGTCGAGATGTATTTGAAGCTTTAACTTGAATAGGTCTAGGGTTTTTTGTTTGTTTTGTCTTTTGGGGGGGGGGGGGGGGGGGGGCGGGGGCGGGGACGAGGTTAAAATGAAAAGACAGACCATGTCAAATTCAAACATTTCTCCAACGTTCGTCTTTTTTAATGAATAGGGTTTTTCAAACCCGTTTCTTTTACCTGCCTGACCCAAGGTAATGATTGATTATGCGCACGAGTAATTTCTTGCCGTTATTTATTAGTATTTTTCCATGTGTTTTCGATGATCTGTACTTGACCTGCCCCTGAACCCAATCTTACCTCGACCTTTTACACAGTACACAAATGAGTGCAGAAGCTTGACAGAATTGTCTCCACTTACTATGTCTGCAGATGATCCTGTAGTAATGTAACCGATTACCGATGACAATGAAGCTGATTACAAAAGAGAATTGACAAGATTTCAGATTCTGATGCTCAGCAGCTCGTCTCAGTGGTATAAACATCATGGTGCTTCTTCATTTTTTTAAAAAGATATGAACGAGTGTAGGATGTGTGACCCGTGAGTGACCTATTTTTCTCTACGCGGTTCCCTGGAATAAATGGGAAAAGTTTAAGATCGGGACGGATTTGGAAAAGTTTGTCGTCTGCTTGTTCCAGTCTTCTTGCGAAGATTAATCACGTTAAGTTTGTATTTTGCTTTCACACATGTGGGGGACCGACAGTCTACAGAGAGATGAGGTTCCCCTGCCTTTGTGTACAAACTGTTGTTCTGAATGCACTTTCTGCAAGTCGTTACAGAGAACCAAGATACTGACAGAGGCTCCTTGAAAGCGGAGTACCCTGGCAGGCTTGTTTCTTACATAAGAGTATATAAATTGAAGACCATGCCAACATCTATGACAACAGTGCTGTAATTAATATGTTAATATTCACACACGATGACGCCATATTGTATAACTAATGTTTTTCTTGATTGTCACACCGGAGAAAGTGAACGTCAGCATGACTACCTTAGTGATTTATCGCCTTGGTCCCCGCAGTGACATACCAATTGTGACATGGAGGCTACACACTGGTGTTTACTGTACTGTCAGGGCATACACTAGCCCCCTTCTTACATCTGACCCTGACAGTTTTTTGCCTCCTCCAGCGCGTACTCTTGACATTAGCTCTTTCAGTTCTGCTTGTACTAACAGCTCACTCCTGCTTCAGGTTTAGGCTCATATTGCTTATAGCCCAGCCGACTACTAGAGCCATATCAGGGCTAACACCACGTTAAAAACGACATCCAGGTTAAAAAAAAAACCCATAAGACAACGATTAAATCATGCTCACCGTTATCATGGCAAGTCTAAAAATACGTTTAAAGAATAACATGTAAAATCATATCGATCAAATCTATTGATCTCTTGTAAAAATGGAAAATTGCATCCGGAAGGACGTCTCTGAAGAGGTTCTTTAAAGAGTCCACCGTGTAGTGCTTATGTCTTACATCATACAAGTCCCAGCATTCTTAAATGAAACAATGCAGCTGAAATGCAATGAAAGGAACAAATGAACAAATAGTAAATACAAGCACAATGCTGTTTTTACTAAATTGATCATAGGTTATAACACCAGAACTACTCATGAAAGGAACAAATGAACAAACAGTAAATGCAAGCACAATGCTCTTTGTACTAGGTTGATCATAGGTTATGGACACCTGAACTACTCGTGTAGATGAGCGAGGGCTGACTAACACACGTTCTACCCGTCTGACCGATAGGGACAGGACGAATAAGTGGTCAAATGTCACTTAACGTCAATCTGCAGTTGAGATTATTCAAGTCAATACAATTGTTTATCCGTTTATGGCGATGCTCGTGTTCAGAGCTTGTCGGGATCGAGGTCAAGACTTAAGGTCGAAAATCAATTCGTAAGATCAGGATTGAATGTCAAAATTTAACCCATAAAGTCAAGATTGAATGTCAAAACTTAACCAAGCCATTAACAAGGTCAAGATTGATCGTAAAATTTTAACCCATAAGGTTCAAGATTGAATGTGGAAACTGAACTCCAAAGGTCGAGACTGTACGTCCAAACAATGTATTCTAAAAATGCCGTATGTAAATATGACTTGTTTAGCGACATGTTACGGACAGAATTCATCTCATGAGTGTTTTTACATGCACAGTCGGTTTTGCAAGAAAGAATGCCACCAATGACACATTTACAGTGGTCCACCCTAGCAGACAGAAGAAGAAAGCAAGGCTGACCACCTTCTTCAAATACCATCGAGAAGAGGTCAGCATCAACACCCCATTCAGGCCCACACCAAACACCCCAGCACGGTCGACAAGACAGTCACACAGGGAGACGTATCTCCTCCCTGCCTGTAAAACGAACTACAGGAAATACTCATTCTTCCCGAGGACTGTCAGGGACTGGAACAGTCTACCCCCCGAGATTATCTCTTCAGCCTCGGTGGAGTGTTTCAAGTCCCGAATCTGACCAGCCAGCCCCCCCCCCTCCCCCACTACCACCACCACCCCACCCCCAAAGCCAGTTCTACATACCAGCTCCTAACAGCGGAAACCCCCAGTTTCTATATACACCAGAACCATCAAAACGATGATGGTGGATGTTCCAAGAAAGAAGAAGAAGAAGCGGGTTTGACTACTGCCAGTTTCCGCGGCTGGTATCACAGAACAACAACAATGTTCTAATGTTAAAAAACGTCTATAAAATAAACTGAAAATTAGGCATAGATAGCGTAAACACAAAATACGTGTTTATTAGAAAGTGTACATGAATATTCATTGTGGTGAAAATGCATACCGATTGTGAAGCTATAAAAACAAACAACCTGGAGCGTTTCTTGAAAATAAAACTCCCGGGACGGATGTAATAAAACGAACTAAACATCCTTGTGAGAGAGGAACAATATTATGAAACTTAACATCCTGGACACACACACACACACACACACACACACACACACACACACACACACACACACAGAGAGAGAGAGAGAGAGAGAGAGAGAGAGAGAGAGAGAGACAGACGACAGACATAGAGACAGAGCAGCAGAGAAGATAGACAGACAGACAGAGAGTGAGTGAGGAGAGAGAGAGAGAGAGAGAGAGAGAGAGAAGAGAGACAGAGACAGCAGACAAAGATAGACAGCGACAAAGAGAAGATGAGAGACAGACAGAGAGAGAGAGAGAGAGACAACAACAGAAGAAAGATAGACAGGCAGAAAGATAGATAAGACAGACAGACAGAGAGAGAGAAGACAAGACAAGATAGAGACAGAGACAGACAGAGGATAGACAGAAGACAGAGGAGAGACAGACAGACTAGACAGAGACAGACAGAAGAGGCAGACAGAGACTGAGACGAGACAGAGTTGCGTCACTGAGCTTGGTCACTGCCTGTGAGCGGGTCGCTATCAAACTGTTATTCTTCCAAACGATAATGTCTTTGGGGCAGGTGTACAATAACTAAAAAATATTCGACTTTAAAGCATAAAGACAGAAATTCTGATGTTTTACTTTTTGAAAAGAAACGGATACGAGTTTCGCTCACGGCTGCCTCGCTCCCCTCTCAGCAGTAACACAGTCAATCGCTGATGAGGCCGGGTCACGCGACAGCGCTACGACACAAGTTAGTGTAAACAATGGTGCTACAGTGATTCCATACGTGTAGGTGTTATAAAGTAATAATGACTAATGGATTCAGTAAAACCTACGTGGCGGACTGCTATAATTTGTCAAAATGTAAACTCTCTCTCGAGAAACAAAAGTAGTTATCAAATAGGCCCGAGAATAAAACAATATAGACTCTGTGATGCCACTATCATACAGTGTCCAGCATTATGCACTTTTCAAACAACGCGGTTTTTCGAAGTATCGTTGAAATATTTTGTTATTGTTGCTTAGAGCCCAGCCGACTGCGAGAGCCATATCAGGGCTATAACCAGTTCAAAACATACACAATACTTCAACAGGAACAAATAAAAATTTTTTAAAAAAAGCAAAATTAAGTATGCTACACATATCGATACACTCGCGCACATAATCTACGGAGATGTCCCTGGCGTTGACCATTCCGTCCAATTTATCCGATAAGAGTTTAAAAATTGAATAAATTTAAAATAAGTAAAGCACTAAAATATAAAACGGCATATACCTAAAATTGCTTCCGCATATCTCATTTCCCTAGAGCCAAAAATGCACTTAATACACGTACCCAATTATCAATCCTAAGAGTTAGTACACAAGACTCGTTCGAAAATATACAAGTGAATGGACCAACAAGGCAGAAAATGATAGGAAGAAATGACAGAAACGAAGGAGGAAGAAAGAAACAAAGAGAGTGATAGAAAAGAGGAAATTTCTAGCACATAATTTCCAGAAGTTGGGGATACCATTTGTATTGAAAGAGCCCCGGGCACCCCCACGAGGGGGATATTTCAAGGCAAGATGACACTGCATTTCTCATTGTCGCTGTGACACGCACAACTTGTTCGTAGTTCTGTATTTCTGATAAAACGCAACTAAGGCAGAGCGCCGGTTTAAATTTTTCGGAAAAAACAAAAACAAAAACAAACAAACAAACAAAAACCCCACTTCCTCACACACGTCTCAACTGCTGTCAAATTGCTGAAACAGTTTTAACTTGCCGGAAAGTGTGAAACACTACGCCCCTAATGGTTTGTTAAATACAAAGTGCAAAAGAAAATAGGAACCAGAAAAAACAAAACAAAAAAACAAAAAAACCACGAAAAAAGAATACGAACGCGTGTTTAATACAAGACAAAACAGGTGCAACATTTTCGGTCAACTGGCCTTTGTTAAGCCTAAGATCACAATCAAACACCAGAAACAAAAATAAGGAGAAAAAGACAAACTTCCCTGCTGCTCCGTCCTGTATGGGAAAAGGCATAAACTGACTCAAAAGAAAATGTTTGAAATTATTTGAATAATGAACAGTATCGTTGTTTCGTAAGGAATACTTATTACTAGAGCAAGTAAATAAATGATACTGTTACTGATGACATACTAACTTATGGTAATCACCGTAATACGAAGGAATTTTATTACATTCTAGATATGTTGAATGCTGTATTGCTGAAATTTGATACAATCTTTTCTTCAAGGAAGTAAATATATTGTGACCAAGCTTATTGTGAGCATATTTCCCATGGGGGAACTTCGTCTTCATGCACCGATGAAGAGGTAATGTGTCGTCAGTAAACTGCCCAGCACGGAACACGTTTTGTTTAACCCTTTGACTCCCGCACCCTATCCACCAATTGCAAAACTTAATCCTTTGACTCCCTCACTCTTCCCACCAGCTTCGCGCAGGAAGCTGGTGGAAAGAGTGAGGGAGTCAAAGGGTTAAGTGCATCCTTCGGGAAGCTGGTGGAAAGAGTGAGTGGGTCAAGGAGTCAAAGGGTTAAGTTTCTTAACCTTTGACTCCTTCACTATTTCCACCAGCTTCCTGCAGGAAGCTGGAGGAAAGGGTGAGGGAGTCAATGGCTTAAGTTTTTGCAGGAAGCTGGTGGAAAGGTGTGGGAGTCAAAGGGTTAAGATTTTGCAGGAAGCTGATGAAAAAGTGAGGGTGTGAAAGCGTTAAGTTTCTTGCTTTGCTAGCATGGCTGACAGTGCAGGATGATGGTGGACAGGGTGCGGGAGTCAAGGGGTTAACCTGGTGAAAAAACAAAGGTGAGCAACCTGTAAAACGGGCAGCTGTCCTTGTGTGACGTGCAGACCTCTGTAAGATCCGGTTCAAGTTTAGTTTACTTAAGGTTGGGCTACTTCCGGGAAACGGTGTAACTAAAGTTCGTGCGTAGCGGGCGCTGGCTGTGTGTGTTGTGTGTGATGTGTGTAGTGTTGTGTAGTGTGTGTTGTGTGTGATGTGTGTGTGTGTGGTGGTGTGTGTGTGTGTGTGTTGTGTGTGTGTGTGTGTGTGTGTGTGTGTGTGTGGTGTGTGTGTGTAGTGTGTGTGTTGTGTAGTGTGTGTGTGTGTGTGTGTGTGTTAGTGTGGTGTGTTGTGTGTATGTGTGTGTGTGTGTGTGTGTGTGTGTGCTTTGTGTGTGTGTGTGTGTGTGTGTGTCGTGTGTGTGTGTGTGTGTGTGTGTATGTGTGGTGTGTGTGTTGTTGTGTGTGTGTATATGTGTGCGTGTGTGTGTGTTGTGTGTGTGTATGTGGTTGTTTGTGTGTTGTGTGTGTGTGTGTGTGTGTGTGTGTTTTGTATGTGTGTGTGTGGTTTTGTGTTGTGTGTGTGTGTATATATACAGTGTGGTGTGTGTGTGTGTGTGTACACACAGTGTGTGTGTGAGTGTGTAGGTGTGTGTGTGTGTGAGAGAGAGAGAGCGAGAGAGAAAGAAAGAAAAGAGAGAGAGAGAGAGAGAGAGGGAGGGAGAGGGAGAGAAAGTATAAATAACTCAGTTCAAATCTAGACCACTTAAGTCCAAACACATCTGCAAATCTGCACCCTTCCACGTAAATGTAATCAGCTTAAAGAAAATTACTCAGCGTTCTTAGCTGCAGAATCAACCTATTGAGGAAATATGCGTCTGAAAGCTGGCTCTCTCTCCTGACCATGACAGCTATAGTAAAACCCTGAATTCTGTACAAATATCGATCCCCTGGTCAAACGTGGCAGATCTAATGATCCATGGTAAAGTAGGAGATCATCCTTTATAAATTATGTGTGAATTTTTTTTTCCATCTGGGATGTGAAAATCAGATGAAATAAATTTTTGTCATGAGGACCGTTCAGCTCATATTGCTTATAGCCCAGCCGACTACTAGAGCCATATCAGGGCTAACACGACGTCAAAAAACGAAAACCCGTTAAGATAAAAGACAACAATTAAAAACCATGCTCATTGTAAGGTAAGTCTAAAACGTAATTGCAGAAAAACAGACGTAAAATCGTATCAGGTGAAATCTACTGATCTCTGGCAAAAACCTGAAAATTGCGTCAGGAGGGATGTCTCGGAAGAGGCTGTTTAATAAGGAATCTGCCGTGTAAAGCTTTTGTCACATCGTACAAGTCCCAGCAATCGAGGAGGAGGTGTCTGATGCTCAACAGTTCGTCACACAGTATATACCATGGTGCTTCTTCATTTTTGTAAAAAGGTACGATAAATATTAAAACCATCGGACTTTTACGGAAATCGTTCTCGTTTATTGAGATTTATCCGACCCTGTCTTCATTCCTTTCAAGTCTTTATTTAAGACGTTTTATTCCTCGCATGACTAGCCCAATCCTCCACTTTACGTAAAGTCGACGGCGATGACATGCGGCTATGACGTTTTGCAGGAGAATGACGTCACAGGCGTGGTATCGTGACGCATGTGAGCAGAAGCTGCACGAACCACACCACACAGATCCTCCACAGTTTCTGACCCCGCAACAAGTCTATCAAAAAACCGGTGTACGTTTGGAGAAGGTATGTGTACAATGATGACACAAAGGAAGATTGTCTTATATTACGAAAGTGGGGATATATGTCTGTCCGTTACTGAAAGCGAGTCGGCATAAAGTTCTCAGCTGTTTCTGCATAGATCTTAAACCAGATTTGTACAAAAGTATGGACTATTAGGGAGTCGCAAGATCAACGTGCACAAATCACCCGGAAACACAAGTTGTTTGTCCCCGTTTGTCTCATTTTGACACAACATCTGACCATAAATATTTTGTCATTTATGCAGATTGGTCAGTATGACAACGTGTAGCCACATATCTGATTTCTATCACACTGTCTCGCCACAGATATCACTTTTATTTTGTTTAAAGCCCAGCCAATTGCGTACAGCCATATACTGTTATTTTTGTTTAAAAATCCCAAAAATACACTTTATACATTTACCCAATTATCAATCCTATCAGAAAGTACCAAGACTTTATAAAACACATACAGGTGCATGGACCATTAAGGCAGAAAACGATAGGAAGAAATGACAAAAAGTAAAGGAGGAAAAAATAAATATGGTGACGGAAGTTTAAGTTCATACTGCCTATAGCACTTGACCCATATCAGAACTAACACCACGTCAAAAACGACAACCATGCTGAGATGAAAGACAACAGTTAAAAACCATGCTCACCGTTAACCTTGCAAGTCTAAAATGCAGTTAAAGAGAACCATATACAGACGTAAAATCATATCAGATGATACTGACAGAACTGAGGACATTTCAGCACAGAATTTCCAGAAGGTGAGGATACTATTTCTACAGAAAGAGCCCCCGGCATCCTCACGGGGGTCACCATAGATACTGTGCAGTGGTCTGACCCACAGTGCGATGTGATGAACGCACAGCAGCAGTCTTGCTCGTAATGTCCGTCGTTCAGACTAGACGATCAAACCGAGGTCCCGTGTACACTACACGCATGTTAAAGATCACAAGGCGTCAAAGATGGTGTCCCTGGCTGAATTATGTGGGAAAACTTCTACGAATGCACGGGTTTCATGCAGTTAATCCTTAATGACAAAAAAATATATATAGGCAATGATTCTGATCATTACGTATTGCCTTATATGGTAGAGCTGCTGTGCTGACAGTCGAGCTTAGAGCAATTTCTGAAAAATTAAAACGTGTTTACAATACGAACAGAGCATTTATTCACTACACTTGTACAACAGTGATACTTACCACAAAGTGTCGCCAAACAGGTGGAGCGTTCTTCCATCAAGCTTGTAACTTCTTTTGTCATCCAGTTTTGTTTGTTTGTTCGTTTTTTGCTTTTCTGTCTACTCTCAGGATTTGTTCACAAGCTTCATTTATCGAGTTTCTCAACTTTGTCCATTGTTGATGATGATGTGCACAACAGTGATATTGACTGCAAAGTGTCACCATACAGGTGGAGCGTTTTGACAACGAGGCAGAACAGAACAAACTTCGCAAGGAAGGCGGGTACAAATACTACGATTGGCTGGAGGTATCACGTAACGCTCTGCCCGACTACGAGGAAAAGGTAAACAAAACAAAAAACCACACACACACAAAAACAAAAAAAAGAAAATTTACAAAACATGGAAAAACAGTTCAAATTTCGTTACTACTACATGCCTTCAATATAACTGTTCAAACCCAAATCCATTGCACTGTAAATGTGACTGCCTCCATTGTCTTTCAGTCTCTTTCTCAATATGCTAAAAGCACCACTTTCGTATACTCTGCACCTTGAATGCCGTGTGATGGTATGATCCAAAATAATGTTGAATGTCATAATAATGACTTGACTGAAGTTCTGTTAAATCATCAACGTTAATGTTTCAATTTGCCAGATTGTGTCCTAAACAATGCAAAGTCCAGGTTTCACAAAATCCAAAACAAGTCTTTTTCTCACACTGGATGAAGCAGCAGGAAGTTTCAGTCCTTTTTTCCTAATTTTTTTTATTTGGTGTTTGTGTGTTTGTGATCTCACGCTTGACAAAGGCCAATTGGCCGAAACTTTACGCCTATCTTGTCTGGTTGTATTAAATACGCGTTCTGATTATTCCCTTTTCGTGCTTTTTCTGGTCCTTGTTTTACAGTTTTGCCATCGACTCTATGCTTTGCAGTTTTAAGTCGTATATTACAAATTATGCATCTGCATCACAGCATCGATGAATACACATAGCAGGGACCATATCCATTACCCACTAGATAATATGCCAGATGTTAAGTGCAAATCCCCTTTGTGGGTCATCTAATCAGATGGCTTAATTTACATGTACTGTAACATTTATCCAACCCTTGAAATAAAAGTGTTCTACTTTCTCAGCTCAAAACGTTTTACAAGGAACACCTTCACGCAGACCCGGAAATCCGGCTGATTACGGCCGGCAGCTGTTTCTTCGAGATCCGTGACAACCAGGACAAATGGATCCGTTTACATATGCAGGAAGGGGACCTCATTCATCTTCCACCTGGCATCTACCATCGGCTTACCCTAGACACCAAGGTAAAGGTCACGTCTTAGACTGTAAAAACAATTGCTGACAATTTGCAATAAAACTGATCAACAGCAACATGGTTGACGATTCTCATTTATACTGAAGCAACACAATCCAACCTGTTTTTAACATTTCAGACAAGTTCATACTGCTTTTAGCCCGGCCGACTACTAGAACCATATCAGGGCTAACACGACGTCAAAAACAACGACCCATTAAGATAAAAGACAACAGTTAAAAAACCATGTTCACCGTTAACTTTTCAAGTCTAAAATGCAAATTAAGAAATAAAGCCGTAAAACCATATCAGGTAAACTGTATTAAGCTCTTGTAAAAACTGGAAAATTGCATCCGGAGGGACGTCTCGGAAGAGGTTCTTTAATTAAGGAGTCTGTTGTATAGTACTTTTGTCTCACATCTTGCAAGTCCCAGCTTTCAATACGGAGGCAGATAGTCTGAAGCTCAGCTGCTCGTCACATGACATACACCATGGTGTTTTTTTTTTTGAAAGGCTTGAAAGTTCAAGTTCATATTGCTTATAGCCCAGCCGACTATTAGAACCATATCAGGGCTAACACCACGTCAAAAAAGACAACCCGTTAAGATAAAAGACAACAGTTAAAAAACCATGCTCACCGTTAACCTTGCTAGTCTAAAATGCAATTCAAGAAAAACAGCCGTAAAATCATATGAAGAGAAACCTATTGATCTCTTGTAAAAACTGGAAAATTGCATCAGGAGGGACGTCTCGAAGAGGTTCTTTAAGGAGTCCATCATATTAGCACTTTGCTTCTTCATTTTTTAAAAGGTACTAATGAGTGTAGGATGCAAAACAATTGCTGATACTTTGCAATAAAACTGATCATTAGCAAGATGGTTAGCGATTCTCATTTACACTGAAGCAACACACTCCAACACGAATTTAACAAATAAGAATATTATGTACCTACTACTAAATGCAGAACTTTTAGAAAACAACAGAAACCTGGCGCCTTGCAGTACAGAACAAAGCCCTGTCGCCACTTGGAGCACAATACAGATTTATTTTTTCTTCAAACAAAGACTTAATATATTCATTGTACTGAAGCAAATGATTAACCAATCGATCAATTATTTATCAGTCAGTAATTCAGTTGACCATACACAGCACCATCAAGTGAATAATCAATCAGTTCACCACCAATCAATAACTAATGAAACTGCTCACCCAGAATCAACTGGTGAATCAAATTACCGAACAACTGTTCAATTTCGTTTGAATCGGTCGCCCGATCAAGCACTTAATTAGCAGTCAATCGATCAATCAATCAACCAATCAATCAAGCAACCAACCAACGAACAAACGAAGCAACCAAGCAATCGATCCCTCACACAATACAGAAATTGGTCCAGAACACACAGGAGTGGCGGATCTTCGTTGCTGCTGCCTCACGTACCGATGACAGAGCAGACGACATATTTTGAAAATTCACCATTGAGTGAACACATTAACAGGTTCAAGTTCATATTGCTTATAGCCCAGCTGATCACTACAACCATATCAGGTTAACACCACGTTAATCACAAGTCCAAAGTTTAAAAGGCAACAGTTTACAAACCCAGCCGACGACTGTCCTTTCCAAGTCTAACATGGATTTAAAAATCTTTCCCGTAAGTAGAATTATCAGATGAAATCGACCGATTTCGTGTAAAAACTTGAAAACTGCATCCGGAGGACTCTGAAGAGGGTCTTTAAGGGATCTGTTGTATAGTACTTTGAGTTCGTTCATACTGCTTCTAGCCCAGCCGACTACTAGGGCCATATCAGGGCTAACACCAAAAATGACAACCCGGTTAAGGTAAAAGACAACAGTTAAAAACTATGCTCACAGTCAGTTAACCTTGCAAGTCCAAAATGCAATAATAATAAAAAAAAAAAAAAACCAAAAAAGAAACAAAACAAATAAAAACCTAGCCGTAAAATCATATCAGGTGAAATCTAGTGATCTCTTGTAAAAACTGGAAAATGGCATCAGGAGGGAAGTCTCAGAAGAAGTTCCTTAAGGAGTCTGTTCTGTAGTGCTTTTGCCTCACATCTTGCAAGTCCCAGCATTTAATAAACAGGTAGACAGTCTGATGTTCAGCTGCTCGTCACATGATATATACACCAAGGTGTTTGTTTTTGTTTAAAAAGGCTCGAAAGTTCAATTTTAAGTTTGTATTGCTTACAGCCCAGCCGACTACTAGAGCCATATCAGGGCTAACACCAAGTCAAAAATGACAACCCGGTTAAGATAAAAGATGACAGTTAAACACATGCTCAGACGTAGAATCTTTTCAGGTGAAATCTATTGATCTCTTGTACTAAAAACTGGAAAATTGTATCAAGAGGGACGTCTCGGAAGAGGTTTTTTAAGGAGTCCGCCGAGTAATGCTTTTGTCTCACATCGTACAAGTCCCAGTATTCAAGGAGGAGGTAAAGTCTGATGCTCAGCTGGTCGTTACATGGTATACACCATGGCGTTTGTTTGTTTGTTTTTTTTAGAAAGGCATGGAAAGTTCAAGTTTTATCAGGCCATTGCCACGCTAAAATCATACCAATCAATGACGTTCAAAATCGTATTGCTTATAGCCCAGCCGACTTCTTAAGCCATATCAGGGCTAACACCACGTCAAAAACAAGGTTAAGATAAAACACAACACTGTTAAAAACCACGATCACCGTTAACCTTGCAAGCCTACAATGCAATTGAAGAAAAAAAAAAACACGTGACCTGAACTGACCAATCAACCTCCAGTGACAATATATTTTGTAGACTGTGTCGCAGTTAAATGGACAAAATTAGGAAAAATGTAATAATAACAACAATAATAATAATAACAATAATAATAATGAACACACACATACACAAAAGTCGTGAAGAAAAATACTCTTACCCTTTTCCCCTCTCTCCTCTTCACAGGAGCTCCTTTCTTAACTACTCACCAAACATACTCAAAACATGCATTCACTTGCACTCACCTTACACAATCTACAACATTATGTATAAATATAACATACATCTCACACACAGAGAGAGAGAGAGAGAGAGAGAGAGAGAGAGAGAGAGAGAGAAGAGAGAGAGAGAGAGAGAGAGAGAACTCAGAACTCAGAATTTTTTAATGTACATCGGCCTTAGGCCACAATACAATAGTCGGTGGGAGGGGGGGGGGGGAGATAGGGTTTTTGTGTATTACACCAATATTGCAATGCGCATGATTGCATCGTCGAACATTGACACTTTCCTCGCTTTCCTCAGTTGAATACTTCGTTGGTGTAACAGTCAACAGATCTTTCTTTTGCTGACTAAATCTAACATTTAATGAAGTAATACACTAAATAGTACTTGATTATAATTAAGCTTCATCAGTGCATTAAGGCATCAAACAAGTCATAAAGATATTTAATACATATACATATATCGTTCCATTCCTCCATCTACTGATCAAGCAATTAGTCTCTCTGTATAGCCAACAGCCGGTCAAGTAATACAATCATCACACAATCAACAAATAATTGGTAAATCACCATGCTTGCGAAACATACTTCACTTTATCCATCTAATCAAACAAATACTTAGTACATTCAGTGTACCGTGGCAACGGTAATCAATCAATCAATCAATCAACTGCCATTCTATCATTTAATTAGCCATCTGAATCCGATCAGTTAAAATACTGAACCGTTTCTCTACCAGTTAAGTTTGTCGCCAAATACAATTACTCATCTATAAACCAAACTAGTTAGCGAGTCACCGAACAATTTGATCAGTTTCATATAAATCATTTTCCCGATCAGTACTTAGTCAGCAACTAATCAATGGATCAATCATTCAGTCAGTGCATCCATCAATCAATCAATGAATTAATCAAACAATCAGTTAATCAGTCAATCAATGAATCATCAATTTACCAAATATTTGTAAAACAAGTAGCAATAAACAATTCGATTTTTCAAAATTATCTTTACCCCCGCGTTTTTGTGCATAATTTACAGTCTGTACACAGTTTATATCGAAATGACTACAAAAATATATATCAGGGCCAACACCACTATATATAATATAATATATATATATATTAAGAAGAGAGAGAGAGAGAGAGAGAGTTTTAAATATACAGCTCATTTACAGCTACATTTACGATTCACAAGTACAACAAATGCTCATTTTAAGATTTTGTTTCACAGTCACACACTTCGTTTCACAGACCAGTTCTGTCGTTTCACAAGTACCAAGTTCTCCAGCACAGTTCACAGACTGTTTCACAGGATCAGTTCTGTCTGTTTCAGAAGTATCACCAGGATGCTCAGACTGTTCACAGACTGTTCACAGATCAGTTCTATCTGTTTCAGAAGTACACCAGGATGCTCTGACTGTTCACAGACCAGTTCTGTCAGTTTCAGAAGTACACCAAGATGTTACTGTTCACAGACCAGTTCTGTCTGTTTCAGAAGTACACCAAGATGTTCACTGTTCACAGACCAGTTCTGTCTGTTTCAGAAGTACACCAAGATGCTCATTGTTGTCTGTTTCAGAAGTACACCAAGATGCTCATTGTTGTCTATATCAGAAGTACACCAAGATGCTCATTGTTGTCTGTTTCAGAAGTACACCAAGATGCTCATTGCTGCTGTTTCAGAAGTACACCAAGATGCTCATTGCTGTCTGTTTCAGAAGTACACCAAGATGCTCAGACTGTTCACAGACCAGCCCAAGTGGCACGGCATCAACAGACCCGAGGGAGACAAACACCCTGCCCGTCAAGCCTACCTCCGCCTCCAAGTAGAAGACTAGTATATTTTCACAAGTAGTAGACTAGTACATTTTCACAAGTAGTAGACTAGTCTATTTTCACAAGTAGTAGACTAGTCTATTTTCACAAGTAGTAGACTAGTCTATTTTCACAAGTAGTAGACTAGTCTATTTTCACAAGTAGCAGACTAGTACATTCTCACGAGTAGTTGACTAGTACATTTTCACAATAGTAGGACTAGTACATTTTCACAAGTAGTAGACTAGTCTATTTTCACAAGTAATAGACTGTATATTTCAAAAGTACTAGACTAGTCTATTTCAAAGTAGTAGACTTGGTATATTTTCACAAGTAGTAGACTAGTATATTCACAAGTACTAGACTAGTCTATTTTCACAAGTAGCAGACTAGTACATTCTCACGAGTAGTTGACTAGTACATTTTCACAATAGTAGGACTAGTACATTTTCACAAGTAGTAGACTAGTCTATTTTCACAAGTAGCAGACTAGTACATTCTCACGAGTAGTAGACTAGTACATTTTCACATATAGGACTAGTACATTTTCACAAGTAGTAGACTAGTATATTTCACAAGTAGTAGACTAGTATATTTCAAAGTAGTAGACTTGGTACATTTTCACAAGTACTAGACTAGTATATTTCAAAGTAGTAGACTTGGTACATTTTCACAAGTAGTAGACTAGTATATTTCACAAGTACTAGACTAGTATATTTCACAAGTACTAGACTAGTATATTTCACAAGTAGTAGACTTCGTATATTTTCAAAAGTGCTATACTAGTATATTTCAAAGTAGTAGACTTGGTATATTTTCACAAGTAGTAGACTAGTATATTCACAAGTACTAGACTAGTATATTTCACAAGTAGTATACTTGGTACACTTTCACAAGTATTAGACTAGTACACTTTCACAAGAACTAGACTAGTGTATTTTCACTAGTATATTTGCACAAGTAGTAGACTACTCCAATTTCACAAGTAGTAGACTAGTACATTTTTGCAAGTAGTAGACTAGTACATTTTCACAAGTAGTAGACTAGTACATTTTCGAAAGTAGTACATTTTCACAAATAGTAGACTAGTACATTTTCACAAGTAGTAGACTAGTATATTTTCACAAGAAGTAGACATATTTTCACAAGAAGTACATATTTTCACTAGTAGACTAGTATATTTTCACAAGTAGTAGACTAGTATATTTTCACAAGAAGTAGACATTTTCACAAGAAGTAGACATATTTTCACAAGTAGTAGACTAGTATATTTTCACAAGTAGTAGACTAGTATATTTTCGCAAGTAGTAGACCAGCACATATACTATATATATATATACACACACATTGTGTGTGTGTGTATGCGTGTGTATGTGTGCGTGTGTATGTGTGCGTGTGTATGTGTTTGTGTGTGCAAATGTCTCTGTGCACGTGTGTACATGCACGCGCGTGTGCATGTGTGTGTTTGTGCGTATCAAAAGATCCCAAACCAATGTCCGGTATCTTCTCAATAAATATAAAATGCTCTGAAAATTCCAAATCTAATACAAAATGCCCGCCAGAGATTCGCGCTATAAAATCCGTCTATTCCAAACTCCTGTGTTTACACCGTGTCACTTTACAAAATTTGCAGAGCTCAAACCACGTCCGTTTACACACGTTTTGTTTAACCCTTTGACCCCCGCACCCTATACACCAACTACAAACACTTAACCCTCTGACTCCCCCGCCGTGTGAAGGAAGCTGGTGGATAGCGTGAGGGAGTCAGAGGGTTAAGTTTTTGCTTTGCTAGCATGGTTGACAATGCACGATGCTGGTGGACAGGGTGCGGGAGTTAAAGGGTTAAGTTTTTGCTTTGATAGCATGGTTGACAATGTAGGATGCGGGTGGACAGGGTGCGGGAATCAAAGGGTCACGTTTTATTCAAAACCCACACCTGCTTCGAATACATACATTTGCCTTATCACTTTTTCAAATGAAAAGTGGACGGTTGGTAATGTTCCCTTTTTAAGGAAAACTGTCGTAGTCATCCGTATGCCCATCCTTTCCAAGAGTTCAACGTTCTGTTCGTGTCCAAGTGGCAGTTACGTCTTAAGGACGATAAGCTTTATAAATATATTACTTTGACATGCTTTATGTTACACACACACACACACACACACACACACACACACACACACACACACACACACACACACACACACACACACACACACACACACGACCTGTACCATGATTTTCAGCCAAGACTTAAAGTGTACCTTGTGACATATCAAATATTCTAGTCTCTGAACAGATTCGCTATATTGGTAGTGTGGGTATTCAGATGGACCAAAAACTTCGTATCCAGTAAAATGGACCATTCCAGCGGCTTTTTTTTCGAAAGCGTCGGTTGATACACGCCCTTAACTTAATCTTGTTAAACTGTAAAAGCTTAAAGTAGAATATAAAGTTTATGTACTCCATGATCTATAGCGAAGTTATTAAATAAAACTTCCCACATCAGTTTCTTTTGTGACATGAATTGAGGAAGTCTGGGGGAGTGTGAGTGTGAGTGCGAGGTGTGTGTGTGTGTGTGTGTGTCGTGTGTGTGTGTGTGTGTGTGTGTGTGTGTGTGTGTGTGTGTGTGTGTGTGTGTTCCAAGTTCATATTGCTTATAGCCCATCCCACTACTAGAGCCATGTGTGTGTGTGTGTGTGTGTGTGTTTCAGTTCATATTGATTATAACCCAGCCGACTACCAGAGCCGTATCAGGGCCAACACCACATCAAAAACGACAACCAGGTTAAGATTAAAAAAAAACAACAACAGTCAACAGTTTAAAAATCATGCTCACCGTTAACCTTGCAAATCTAAAATGCAATTCAAGAAAAACAAATTTTCCAATCACGAAATAAAAAAGTTCCAACAACGTACTGACAATTTCTGCTCAGATACATCTTCATTCTCGAAAAAATAAATTTCCACTAGCTCATCCGTTTTTTCAATATTCTATGCAACAAAGCCTTTTTTTCAATATACCTAAAGTCAAATTATTGGATTAGTATATCCAGAACATAAGCATCCTGGCCTATGCACCAAAATGGAAACTATTGCATTTTTTAACGCTTCTAAGCAACCCTCTGCAAAACTGTCCCTTCATCTCTTCGAAATCTGTCACATGGTACACGTTTATGTTTTCTCTGAAAAAAATCAGACCTTTAACACCTTCTATGACTTCAATAACGTTCACAGTTTTGACAATCGGTCCAAAATATTGAACACCTGATCTCACCTTGTGCATCTTTACCCTTAAAAGCATCTGTCAGTCTGATGGGATGAAAATTCAGCGGGCAAATTCTTTCCCAAACTCCACCATACGTTTTGTCTAATTTTTGTGTGAATAGACACGCAATGGAAAAAGTGTACGCGCCGACAGTCTGTCAATGTGAATATCAAATTCATGCTGCTTACAGTCCAACCGACCATTAGAGCCATGTCAGGGCCAAGGTGTGAATGGCACACACACACATCAATTTAAGTTGGAGAATAAATTTCTGATTCTGACACACACAAAGAAAGAGAAAAAGAGAGAGAGAGAGAGAGAGAGAGAGAGAGAGAGAGAGAGAGAGAGAGAGAGAGAGAGAGAGAGAGAGAGAGAGAGAACTCGAACATGAATTTTATTGACTTATGGCACAAAGACCAATGTCAATAAGTGAGCTGAATATGTAGGTCATAACCAATTTAGTCTGTAATGAACATCATACTGGTTGTGTTCTTATTTCAAAACATTTATGAATAAACCATGCTACTTGTCTGGTTAAGCAAACATTTTTGAAAGACATGACTAACTAAATATTCATTTTCATAATGCAATGGGACATTTTTGAAAACATTTGGTCGTATCTTACTGTATTTAGGGCAATGAAATAATACATGTTTTTCATCCTCAACAGAGAGAGAGAGAGTGAGAAAGAAAGAGAGAGAGAGAGAGAGAGAGAGAGAGAGCGAGAGAGAGAGAGAGAGAGCGTCAGAGTAAGTTAGTGAATACATTTCTTCCGATTCTGACACACACACACACTCATACAATACATACACACACTCTCTCTTCAAACTGCCACCTTGCACTGAAAATTAGACGGCTTGACATAGCCCACATACGTACGCGCTGCCATTTCCTAACACTGAAAAAGAGACAGCTTGACAAAGCCCATCCAAGCACGTATATAACAAAAGACGCCGGGGCCAAATTCAAGTTCATAATACTGCTTATAGCCCCAGCCGACTAATTTGAAGAGAGAAGGCGGACTGCATATACACAGATACACGAATCACTAACAGGCATAGCACCTCCCTCCGTACCGCCTGATCCCCCCCCCCCCCAAACCACACGCACAAACCCCAATGTCAATATTATGTATTTAAAAATAAAGGTCTCACACACAACCCACACGGCGCACGCGCACACACATACAAAAAACATAGTATCCCACCTGAAACCCCAACCACACACACAAACCTCCATGTCAATATCTACATGTATCTAAAAATGAAGGTCTCTCCACACACACCACACACACACACACACACACACACACACACACACACACACAGTATCCAAACTGCCACCTAAACACCGAAAATTAGACGACTTGACGTAGCGGATCCATGCACATGAATAACAAAGACGCAAAACGTCATTATTAACAGTAAACAATCTGAAAGGGAGATAAACAGACTGCGTATACACAGATAAAATACCAACAGACATAGCACCTCCCTCCGTCTCGCCTGACCCACCAAATACAAACCTCCATGTCAATATTGTCTAAAAATGAAGGTCTCACACACACACACACAGGCAGTCGACTGCCGCCTATAAAAACAGGCACCTCTCACACAAGCACCATAAGTCCTTCCTGCTTGAGATCCGGTTCGCCTTATCTGTGCTTTTCTGTTCAACGGTAACTGGATTTGACAGGTAAGACTACATCATGTATGGGAAAGGAGCGAGAGAGAGAAAATACGTATGCAGTAAGATTATATCATGTATGGGGAAGGAGACAGAAAGCACGTACGTAGTAATACTAATACTGCATCATGTATGGGAAAGGAGAGAGAGAAAGTACATATGTACGAGGGTTGACAGCCAGAACCCAGTATCTCACTTTGTCAATAATCTCTATTTTATACTGAACTGTTGATTTTGATGTGATCTTTCTTTCGGTGGACTTTGTTTTTGCCATGATACTGATTTTTGATCGGTTATCGATAAAACCAAAAACCATTATCTCAAACTGTAGATATAGCCTCCCCCTAAAACCCAGTTAAAAATCGTCTCCTGTAAACTATCAGAAAATCGAGATACTTGGTTCCGGTTGTCAGCCCTCGTATGTAGTAATACTGTATCATTTATGAGAAAGGAGAGAAAGAAAGAAAGTACTATGAGACTGTCGTGTATGGGAAAGGCGAACACCACGTCAAAAACGACAACCCGGTTAAGATACACAAGTCAAAAACCATGCTCACCGTTAACCTTGCAAGTCTAAACTGCAATTATAGAAAAACAGACGTAAAAACGTATCGTAAAATCTTATCAGGTGATATCTATTCATCTCTTCAGTTCAGTTCATATTGCTTATAGCCCAGCCGACCACTAGAACCATATCTGGCCTAACAAAAAACCATTAAGATAAAAGACAACAGTTGAAAACCATGCTCATCGTTAACCTTGCAAATCTAAAATGCCATTAAGGAAAAACACGTAAAATCAGATCAAGTGAAATCCATTGATCTTTTGTAAAAACTGGAAAATTGCATCAGGAGGGACGTCTCGGAACAGGTTCTTTAATGAGTCTGCGGTGTAGTGCTTTTGTCTTACATCGTACAAGTCCCAGCAGTCGTGGAGGAGGTGTCTGATGCTCAACCGCTCGTCATACGGTATACACCATGGTGCTTCATTTTCTTTTAAAAATACGAATGAGTAGGATGTGCGACCCGTGTGTAACCTATATCGGGGCCATTGCCACGATAGAATCATAAGAATCATATCAATCAATACTTAAAAACGAGTGAAACACCTTCAAAGGCAAAGCAGTTTATTATTGTCCAAAACCAAACTGTACTTAGTTACAATGCGGAAAGATGCTACTTTAGTCTAATTACTAAAAGAACTAAGTCTTTTCTGGGTTGTGCTCAAAGCAAGTTAGATATCCCCTTGTCTCTCAGGACAGCAAAAATATGCTCACGAAAGATGATCTTCGCGACACTGCTGTGAAAATGTCTGGTGTCATTCAAACAAGATCTTCGCGAGTTTGCTGTGAAAATATCTGGTGTCATGTGAACAAGGTTCAGTTCAGTTCATATTGCTTATAGCCCAGCCGACTACTTCAGCCATATCAGTTCAGTTCATATTGCTTATAATAGTAGATTTGTACCCCCCCTCTGACAAGTGTTTCATTTGTATAATTTTATGCAGTTTTTTGATTGAATGCTGATCTCTCTTTAAGAATAGTGGTTGTTACAAGCTATTGTTTGCTTTATTTATGGCGCTTTGTCTTTCGTCATAAATACGCTTAGAATTCGTGTTTATTTGTGTGCTGCTTACTTTTCTTAACTTTGACATTTTTCTTTTGACAATTTTATTTACCCCAGATTGTAAAAATGGATAATTTTGATAAATATTTTGATCAAGCTCAGCGCTTGCAATTTTCTGTGGAACAAATAAATAACTATGTACAACAATGTGTTGAGCACGATGAGCGCCAAAAACAAAGAGAATACGAAAAAGAAATGAAGGAAATAGAAGACAGAAAGGAAGAACGTAGCTTTAAGTTGCGTCAACTGGAATTAGAAGCAGAAATAGAATTAGAGAGGCTAAAATTTCAAAAAGAAATCAAAGATTCGCCCTCTAAAACTTCATCCAGTAGCTCTCAGCCCAAGTCCTCCTATATCCCAAAACTCACTCCATTCGATGAGCATAGGGACGACATCGATTCGTTTCTTTTTCGGTTCGAGAGTCATGCAAATTCTTGCGGTTGGGCCCGTGACAAATGGACTCTATACGTCGCGTCACTTTTTAAGGGAACCGCATTAGTGCTATATCATACCCTTGCGGCAAAAGACGGACTGACATGGGACCAATTGAGAGAAGAACTTTAAAAAAAATTTCAGTGCACCGCAGATGGTTTCCGTGACAAATTTCGCGCAGTCCGTCCTGAAAAGGATGAGTCTTTTCCATCGTTCCTTATCAGAATGTCCCATTATCTGGATCGATGGATCGAACTTTCGCAAACGGATAAAGATTTTGATAGTCTTCGGGATCTCCTTTTGAAAGAACAGCTTTTACAAAGTGTCAGTAAGGATCTCGCTGTCTTTCTGCGCGAAAGAGAAATTCACACTGCAGAAGGAATGTGCCGGGCCGCGGATCAGTACCGAGTTGCTCATCCAGAAAAAAACACTGCCCGAAAGGGTGATTTTTCTGTTTTTGACGCAAATGTCTTGTCTATTCGCCAAATAAAAACCCATTTGTCCGGAACTTTGGTCGCGGTGGGTATCACGCTCCACCACCTCGTTATCAAAAACCATCGCCTCGTTTTGGCAATCCATCTCATTTTGATAACGGAACACCTCAACAGAGGACGTATGGCCCTCATACAAACCATTTCGGTCATGGTGAATACAAAGGACAATCCTTTTCCAGACCTAACCCCGGTGAGAGACAACTTTTCCCCCACCCGACGTTCTCCCGTTGCTACTGGTAAATCCCATACCAGTAGACAAAAACAACAGAACTGGTCCAATGTAGACACTTCTTGCTGGCACTGTGGATGTGCGTTTCACAAACGAAACAATTGTCCTTATTTTGGCTCAAATCAAAATGTAGCCTCACAGGTTGATGAAAATGTAGGGGCAGTGAATGTAGCTTCACATGGAGTGAGTGACAATATTACACAGCTGGAGGGGCATCAGACCTTAGTTTCACAGGCATCTACTGCTGGATTGTGCGTAGAAAATGCAATGTGAACGGGTATGATGCTACTCTTCTGAAAGATACAAGCTGTACTACAGCAGGGGTCAGGAAATCTCTTGTGCGACCAGAGCAGTACACAGGTCAAATACAGACATGCCGTTCTTTCGGGGGCAAAATTGAAAAATTTCCTGTAGCAGACATTGGAAGTCTCAACCCCCTATTTCACAGGTACACTTCTGGCCTGTGTCATTAAAGACCCTGTCACCGATTTAATTCTAGGTAACTTACCTGGGGTGGCAACTATGCACGGAGGTCACAGAGGATCATTTGTTCCATGTAATGTATCCACTAGACGACAGGTACGTATTTACCATTGTGGATGTAGCCACTTGCAATCCCAAAGCCATACCACTCAAAAATATGGACACAATCTTGGTCGCAGAAGACTTGGTAACCGTTATCAATTGCATGGGTTTGCTAAGGAAAGTCCTCTCAGATTGTGGGGCACAGTCCACTCCAGATGTAATGAAAGAAATATGCACATTTCCTCTCGAGGGAATGGGTAGCTGACATACATGTATGATTTAGCATCATAGACCACTGGTGTTGATTTTGGCATACGAATGCAGTTACGTCAGACTTCTGTTCATACCTAAGAATGTGAGAAATAATTTTGTTTTCTTATGGGTGTGAATGTGTTAATTATTGGTACGCGTTTCATCCTAATGAAAAATATAGATTTCTCTTATAGACAGAGTGTGATGCTTTTTGTATTAAAGGATGAGAGGCGAGAATTTTGATCTGTGCGACTTGAGGAGGCACAGGTTTTGTGCCCATGGTTTGTTTGGGATGTAACCTGATCACTGTATTGTCCATTGTGATTTTGATTATATGGCATTCAAGATTTTGGAGTTAGTTGTGAGTGCAGCTGGCACTTTGACGATATTGTCCATTTTGCTCCTTTTTGAGAGTATGTCAGTGATTCTGATATTATTTTTCTTTGGATTTTGTACAAACCTTGTGAGGTTTGTTTGGTGCTTAATGTGTGAATGGATCATTGCAGAAAATACATGTTTCATTCTGTTGTGAAAAAACACATCTTAAGATTTGATGATTTTGGAGTGCAATTATGAATGAATTTTTGAAATATCAAAAGCATGACAACAACCCGTTAAGATCAGATACAACAGTTAAAAACAGTGCTCACCGTTAACCTTGCAAATCTAAAATGCAATTAAAACCACACCTGGACGTAAAATGATATCAGGTGAAATCTACTGATCCGTTTTTAAAAAAAAAAAAGGAAAATTGCATCAGTGAGGGTTTATCCGTAGACTGTGGCTTGTGCCGTACACACACTCTCTAATCAAAAGGCATTTGTAACGTTGCTGCATAACTACTAAACTACGACGAGTGTGTTGTAGCCGTCTTGAGAAAAAGTGAAGACACTGACGTTGCATTGCAGGAGAATGACGTCACAGGCGTGGTATCGTGACGCACGTGAGCAGGAGCTGCACGAGCCACACTACACAGACCCTCCACAGTTCCTGACCCCACAACAAGTCTTTGACAAAACTGGTGTGCGTCTGGAGAAGGTATGTATAATTATTATTAATAGTAGTAGTTGTAGTAGTAGTAGTAGCAGTAGCAGTACCAGTAGGTGGTGGTGGTCTTTCATTTAATGTCTATTCAGTAGTAGGTGTGCGTCTGAAGGTGTGTACAGTGAAACTCTGTTATAGCGAGAGCGGACGGCCCAGGCACATTTTCTCGCTATTGCCGAGTTCTCGTTATTCCCAAATGACGAATTTACCAAGGGAAACAAAGAGAAATAATCTTGGCACCGGCGCCGTCGATGTGTTCATAATTAATCGATAGTTTCCCTTGATTACACACCGCACAAGGACGCGCCTTTCGTTGTTTTTCTTTGTTACCGGCCACCACGAGATGTGCCCTACCGGGAACTTGACGACGAGGTCGGGGTGGGGCGAGTGGCGAGAACTTTTGTGACCAGGAAGGATAGAAAATCGTTATTACCGAGATGATTATCCACTAACTCTCGTTAAACCCAATGGTTTATTCTTAAAGATTAAGAAGGATAAAAAACGGGGATTGAAAAATGTCTCGTTACTACAGTGTTCTCGTTATTACAGTTATTAATGGACTCCACTGTATTATTATTAATAGTAGTGGTAGTAGTAGTGGTAGTAGCAGTGGTAGTGGTAGTAATAGTGATAGTGGTAATAGTAGTGGTAGTGATAGTAATAGTAGTAGTGAGTAGTAGTGTGAGTAGTAGTGAGTAGTAGTAGTAGTAGTGGTAGTAGTAGTAGTGGTAGTAGTAGTAGTGGTAGTAGTAGTAGTGGTAGTAGTAGTAGTGGTAGTAGTAGTAGTGGTAGTAGTAGTAGTGTGTAGTAGTAGTGGTAGTAGTGGTGGTAGTAGTAGTAGTGTAGTAGTAGGTTAGTAGTGGTGTAGTAGTAGTAGTGGTAGTAGTAGTAGTAAGTGGTAGTAGTATAGTAGTGGTAGTAAGTAGGTAGTAGTGTAGTAGTATAGTAGTGGTAGTAGATAGTAGTGGTTAGTAGTAGTAGTAGTGGTAGTAAGTGTGGTAGTAGTAGTAGTGGTAGTAGTTATAGTAGTGGTAGTAGTAGTAGTAGTGGTAGTAGTTAGTAGTGGTAGTAGTAGTAGTGGTAGTAGTATAGTAGTGGTGTAGTAGTAGTGGTAGTAGTAGTGGTGGTATAGTATATAGTGGTGTAGTAGTTATAGTAGTGGTAGTAGTATAGTAGTGGTAGTAGTAGTAGTAGTGGTAGTAGTATAGTAGTGGTAGTAGTATAGTAGTGGTAGTAGTGTAGTAGTAGTAGTGGTGGTAGTAGTAGTGGTAGTAAGTAGTATAGTAGTGGTAGTAGTAGAAAGTAGTGGTAGTAGTAGGGTAGTAGTAGTATAGTAGTGGTAGTAGTAGTAGTGGTAGTAGTAGTAGTATAGTAGTGGTAGTAGTATAGTAGTGGTAGTAGTAGTGGTAGTAGTAGTAGTATTAGTAGTGGTAGTAGTAGTGGTAGTATAGTAGTGGTAGTATTAGTAGTGGTAGTAGTGGAAGTAGTAGTAGCGCCTGTTTTTACCTGAGGGGTTTCTGTGACAGTATCATCATTTACATTATCATTATTATTATCGGTTTTATTGCTTCATCTTCAGTGCCACTTCTATTGATTGTGCTCCAATATTCTATTGAACAGTAAGAGGAAAAACCCCTTATAGCAGCCGCCATGAGACTACCAACCAGAGAAGGCTGCACTGCTGCAGGGTCACTTCAGTGGAGTTCATTTGTCATTGTTTAAAGCCCAACCGACTGTGTAGAGCCATATCAGGGCGATAACCATTTTAAATTATACAAAACTTCAAAAGGAAAAAAAATTAAGTACACACATAATCTAAGGACATGCTTCTGGCGTTAACCATTCCGTCCAACTTATCGCACAGGGGATTTAAAAACACACCTGAATACAAACTTAAACATTACTAAGGACACTAAAACATATCTCAAGAACGGGCATAACCTACCTGAAATCGCTTCCGCGTATCTCATTTCCCTAGAGCCAAAAATGCATTTAATATATGTACGAAATTATCAGTCAATCCAAAGAAAAAGTACGCAAGACTTCATCGAACACATACAAGTGAATGGACCAGCAAGGCAGAAAATGATAGAAATGACACAAAGCAAAGGAGGAAGACAGAAACAAAGATAATGATAGAAAAGAGGAAATTTCTAGCACAGAATTTCCAGAAGGTGGGGATACTATATTTATATTGAAAGAGCCCCCGGCATCCCCACGGGTAATTTTGTTGATCGATGTAAAAGTAAAAATAAAATACGAAAATAAAGAACAAAAACAATGACTACCCACTGGGCCACATTTACCGGTATTATAGTAATTCAATTTCAATTCTTTTTGCTTAACCCTTTGACTCCCGCATTCTAGCCACCAACTGCAAAAACATAACACTTCGATTAGTTCGAATCCCTCACCCTACCCACTAGCTTCTAGCAGGAAGCTGGTGAATAGGGTGAGGGAACCAAAGGTTAAGATTTTGCTTTGCTAGCATGTTGACAGAGATGCTAGTGGACGTGGTCCGGGAGTCAAAGGGTTAAGAGCCCACCCACCGTTGATGGCCACGTTACCATGTCACTGATGAAAGAAAACTATAAACACGTTAAGATATTGTCGGTCGGTGTTCGATAAACTAATAAAAATTACACACACACAAAGAGAGAGAGAGAGAGAGAGAGAGAGAGAGAGAGAGAGAGAGAGAGAGAGAGAGAGAGAGAGAGAGAGAGAACAAACAAACCCACTCGATCCAAACCAGTGGGGATTCAACCAAGATCAACGCTTTGTACGCTGAAATCTAAAGAGTTTTGTTGTTAGGAAAGCACAAACGTGTGACAAACATGAGGTGTTAAAGTAGGTCAGCTTAAAATGTGCCGTGTCACCATTCCTATGTCGCCATTCCTAGCGATCCGGCATTTGATACATGTGTTTATGTTCCTATTGCTTTATAGCCCGGCCGATGACTACAGCAGTATTAGTCTGACACCACCTTACAAACAACTGCAAGTTTTAGTTAAAAAAAAAAAAGAAAAAAAAAGTGCATTTTGTATTCCGAGAGCGGAGACGTTATCTTGAGAAACTCGAGATGAAACCAATACCACGACACACCAGAAGACATACAACAGTTTATAATGAAAAGCAAGCTCAGCTCCTACATAACCTATAAGGCACGCAACATTCCGTAAAAACCCCCCAACTGTTTACAGACTGCTAAACGATCAGAGCAACTCACTTCTAAGTGTCTTGAGAGTGAAGTTATCAGATCCAGCAATAGCTGCCATTCCGACAAAATGTGTGATTAAGGACAAGGTTGTTGTTATTGTTGTTTAAAGCCCAGCCGACTACGTAGAGCCATATCAGGGCTATAATCAGATCAAAAATATACACAATAATGCAACAGGACAAAAAAGTTAAAAGATACACATAATGCATTCGTGCATATAATCTAAAGGAGATGCCCTGGTATTGACCACTCCTTCCAATTTATCGCACAAGTGATTTAAAAAGCATACCTGAATACAAATTTAAACACAAGGACACTAAACCATACATAAAAACGGGCTGAATTTACCTAAAATTGCTTCCGCATATCTCATTTCCCAACAGCTAAAAAATGCACTTAATACATGTACCGAATTATCAATCCTAAGAGAAACTATTTTTACTGAAAGAGCCCCCGGCAACCCAACATGGGTCATATCAGGGCTAATGCCACGCTAAAAACACCCAAGTTTAAATTTAAAAGACTTAAAACCCGATCATTATTATCCTTCGAAGTTTAAAGTGCATTTAAAAAACTCTTTCCCATACTTATATCTGTTCTTGCTAGTCGGTGTCCATATAAATAAAATACTATGCCTAATCAAAACTATCCTGTGGGTATAACCACAAATCGCCATACATATTAAGCATTTTTAGTTTGATCATGTTACCATATGTATTAAGAAGAGACATGAACTACAAAGTGTCACCATACAGGTGGAGCGCTGTGATGACGAGGCAGAACAGAACAAACTTCGGCAGGAAGGCGGGTACAAGTATCACGATTGGCTGGACGTGTCACGTGACGTACTGCCGGACTATGACGAGAGGGTAGGTAATACCGCCGGCCATTTGTTATTCCAGGCTGTCGTTTCATTTTCGTTTGGACAGATTCCAAGGATGTAAAAAAGCACATCTGCGTTTGCCATTGCTCTCTCTCTCTCCCCGTGTATTGTGTGTGCTGAGTGCGTGTGTGTGATTACACGCGCGCGGGCTCGTGTGTGTGCGTGTGTGGTATGTATGTGTGTATATGTGTTGTGCGTGCGTGTGTGTTTGTGCTTTGTTGCGTGTGTGTTTGTGTGTCTGTGTGTGCGCGCGGGAATGTGTGTATGCATGTGTGTGTGTGTGTGTTTGTATACAAGTGTGTGTGCGTGCGTGCGTGCGTGCGCGTGCTTAACAAAAGTTGAACTTTAAACCGATCTAATCAGGATCGTGTTCTGCGTGTGTTGGTTCGCTCTAAAAATAAAAAACAAAACAGACAAAAAAAACATTACCATGATAACGACAATGAATCAATATTTGTTAGCGTGTTTAAAGCCCACACAACGCTTCAAAAGACAAAGCTATAACCATCTCAGTTCAGTTCAGTTCAGGTGTTGCTTATAGCCCAGCCGACTACTAGAGCCATATCTGGGCTACAACGCGTACACTTGAAGCAGGAGAAAAGGGTTTGGCAGTGGCTAAGCACTTGTGTTAACGTCCTATCGGGTAACATCAGCCTTATCGGTACATTTCGTTGAAAACAGCATAGACAACAATATTAACGAAATCTAATGTTTAACGTTTGAACGTAGTACTTCGGAAGATTTATGTGTGCACAATGAAAATTAAAAGGTCACGGTTAAGTTAGAAACGCACCGATTTCAAATTCCTTGGTACAGTTTGGCCTCCCTATTCCCACCTACTTTTGGTTTCGTCTGCTTTTACGACGAACGGTAACACGTTTTTTTGGGTTTTTTTTTTTTGCACCCCCAACAAATTAATCAAAGCCATCCTATCATTTCCGTATACAGTCCTACTTCGATCTAATGTGCACTATAGAAAACATTTAATTCATTCTGCGTTAAGAAGTTTGTGATTATTTCCAGAACGGAATGAATGTACATAAAATAAGTTATGCATACATTTTGCATGGCTATGCGCGTTGGCCGACCACCGGTGTCAGTGCTGAGATACATTAACAGAGGACCGGATTTGTAAATGCCCAGTTTCTCTTGGGAAGGGATATGATAGTGGTGTGTTCGTGCATTCAGTTATATATGACCCAGGTAACACCATACGCCAAGAAGATAAGCACCAAAAACCGATACGCAGTCATAACAATGCCAAAGTAGATAAAAACCACGCTAAAAAGAAACAACAGTAACCTCACAACTGAAAAACTGAATAAAGAAAACTAATACAGACGTTTAATAAATCAATTAAAAATCAGGTAAAAAATTGAATTAGAGCGTTAACACGCGATTGTGTGTTCAATGTTTATGCCGTCTTATCAGTTCTACACATTCTTTTCAGTGTAGACGTACATGCGCTGCACACACAATATATCCATTTTCACGCTCACACAATATCCATTTTCACGCTCACACAATATCCATTTTCATCACACAATCACACCACAATATACAAATTCACACTCGCACAAAATACAATTCACACTCGCACAATATACAAATCACACCACAATATACAAATTCACACTCACACAAAAATAATAATAATTACAATATTTATATAGCGCAAAACCTTGATAAAATCAAATCTAAGCGCTGAAACAGACACGCACGCACGCACACACACGCACGCACGCACGCACGCACACACACACACACGCATGGCTATAAATGGGGAGAAAGAATAAAAGCAATAAAAGCAAGAATAAAAGTAATGGAAAATTATAGAGAGCATATCATATACAATAACAATGCGATTCCCCTCCGAGCGGAGACAGGCTGCAGAGGGGGGTTGAGTGAGGTTAGGATTTTATGCAGAGGAGAAAAGGTGAGTTTTGAGAGCGGACTTGGAGACAAAAGTAGGTTGCTGACGGACTGAGAGAGGAAGTTTGTTCCAGGAGAGTGGACCAGAAACAGAGAAGGCTCGTGGACCATAGGTATTGAGCTCAGTGCGTAGAAAGCGAAAAGTCAGAGGATCGGAGGCAGAGCGGAGGGTACGTGAGGGAACATAGATCTCAAGTAGGCTTGACAGGTAATCGGGGGCTGCGTTATTGACTTTTGTAGCACATGGTGTCTAGTTTGCCAATGAGGATAGCTTCTGTCTTATCGTCATTAAACTGAAGTTTGTTTAACGTCATCCAGTTCTTAATGTCCGAGTAACACTCAGTGGTGCGAGTCAACAGGTGCTGTATATTATCAGGTGAGTCACTGTCTTGAAGTTGGGTGTCATCAGCATAGAAGTGGTGTTTTTAGAGTGGAGATGACGGTACAGGGAGGTATAAAGAGTGAAAAGAACAGGGCAAGGACAGATCCTGTGGAACACCACCACATAACAAATTCACACACACACAAATACCATTTCACGTGAACATCACATTTCACGACACAATACAAATTTTCACTACACATTACACCAGTACACAATACACACATTTTCACGTTGACACAATATAATCACCCACCATTTCACGTTCCACAGTACACATCATAACAATACACATTTTCACGCTACACAATATACACATTTCACGCTACACAATACACACATTTTCACGCTCACACAATACACATTTTCACGCTCACACAATATACACATTTTCACGTCACACAATATACACATTTTCACGCCACACAATATACACATTTTCACGCTCACACAAACACATTTACACACATATTTTCACGCTCACACAATACACATTTTCACGCTCACACAATACACATTTTCACGCTCACACAATAACACATTTTCACGCTCACACAATACACATTTTCACGCCCACACACATTCATACCACATTTTCACGCCCACACATATAATTACCACACATATTTCACGCTCACACAGTATACACATTTTCACGCCCCCACCACAATATACACATTTTCACGCCCACACAATATACACATTTTCACGCCCACACAATATACACATTTTCATGCCCACACAATATACACATTTTCACGCCCACACAATTACATTTTCACACTCACACAATATACATTTTCACACACACAATACACATTTTCACGCTCACACAATCATACAGTATATCTGAATTCATCTCTCCACTTACAAGTTATTGTATATATAAATGTATGTTCTCTGTTTAGGTCAAGAAGTTCTATACAGAACACCTACACCAAGACCCGGAAATCCGGCTGATCACAGTCGGTAGCTGTTTCTTCGAGATCCGTGACTTCCAGGACCGATGGATCCGGTTGCACCTGCACAAGGGAGACCTCATTCACCTGCCACCTGGCATTTATCACCGGATGACCTTGGACATCAAGGTAGGTCATGTCTCCTTGAAAGTCGTATGTAGACGTGAATTGTTTGTCATTGGTTAAAGCCCAGTCGACTGCGTAGAGCCATATCAGGGCAATAACCGCTTCAAAACATACAAAACTTCAACAGAAAAAAAAAGGAGAAAAAAAATCAAACACACATATCAATGCATTCGTGCACATAATCTAAGGACATCCCCTCCCGCATTGACAACTCCGTCCAATTTATCGCACAGGGGAGATTTAAAGAGACACCTGAATACAAATTTAAGCATACCTACGGACACCAAAACATAAAACGGGCATAAATTACCTAAAATTGCTTCCGCACATCCCACCTCCCCAGAGCCAAAAATGCACTTAATACGTGTACCCAATTACCAATCCAAACAAAAAGTACGTAAGACTTTAATCCAACACATACAGGTGAATGGCAGGTGAATGGCAGGTGAATGGACCATTACGGCAGAAAATGATAGGAAGAAACGACAGAAGAAAGCATCAGAGCTCCGAAAACTCAAAAAAAAAAAAAAGGTGTTTTCGTGTTTTTATTCGATTATATAGAAAAAAGCAACAAGGCAGAAGAACAAAGAGTGACAGAAAAGAAGAAATTTCTAGCACAGAATTTCCAGAAGGTGGAGATACTATTTATACTGAAACAGCCCCCGGCATCCCAGGGGGGGAGGGGGGCCGGGGGGGGGGGGACAGACATGAATTAGGAAATTCATTTCGTTTTCATGTGGAAAACTAATGTTTTGAGCACCGTCCTTTGGGAAATTCTGCATCTTGACGTTTCACTGCACGCTGTATATTTTCAATGTAATTTTCGTCTACTGTGGGTTCAAACAGAAATGTACACACAATGGACAGACGACAGAACAGGAAAAAGACCCCGGGTGGCTACAATGACTACAACGTATCACGTACGTTCAAGTTCGTGTTCATATTGCTTATAGCCCAACCGACTACTAGAGCCATGTCAGGGCTAAACACCATGTCAAAAGTGAACCAGGTTAAGCAAAAAAAAAAAAAAAAAAAAAAAAAAAAATTTAAAAAGCTCATATTGCTTTTAGCCCAGCCGACTACTAGACTCATATCGGGGCTAAACACCACGTCAAAAACGACAACCAGGTTAACATTAAAAGTTAAAAACCAAGTTCATATTGTTTATAGCCCAGCCGACTACTAGAGCCATATCAGGGCTAAACACGTCAAAAGTGACAACCAGGTTAAGATAAAAGACAACAGTTAAAAACAAAGTTCATATTGCTTTTAGCCCAGCCGACTACAAGAGCCATATCAGGGCTAACACCACGTTAAAAACCAGGTTGAGATAAAAAAAAAAAAGTTAAACACCAAGTTCATATTGCTTATAGCCTAGCCAACTACTAAAGCTATATCAGGGCTAACACCACGTCAAAAACGACAACCAGGTTAATTAAGGTAAATGACAACAGTTAAAAACCATGCTCACCATTAACCTTTCAAGTCTAAATGCAATTAAAGAAAAACAGGCGTAAAATCATATCAGGTGAACTCTACTGTTCTCTTGTAAAAACTGGAACATTGCGTCAGGAAGGACGTCTCTGAAGAGAGGTTCTTTAAGGACGGTAGATCACGTCTTGAATGTCGTATGTACATCCTGGATATTCTGTATGTTATATGTAGTTGATACGTCAACGTTGTCTTTTCATATGTGTACAATTTTTTGTTCATTTTTTGTTGCCACATGGCGTGTTTGATGCCCGTTTGTTGTAAAGCAAAAGATGAATTAAAAAAAAAAGTTTAAAAAGTAACATCCGAGTCCATAGGTCTGGATGGACTGGACTCAACTAATCCTTGCTCCTCTACATGTAGAATATGAAAGGAAAAAGATGAACCATAACAGAATGAGAATGTTTTTTAAAAAAGTGAATTATGACGAAATCGCGACATTTACATAAATTGATCAGAGAAAGAGACGGAGAGAGACAGACGGGGAGAGAGAGAGACAGACGGACAGACAGAGATTGTAGATTTGGCGCTATTTGATTAATTTTGATTCGTTTATCATTTTTATCGTCATATTCATAATCTAGTGTGAGAATAATGGCGATAGTAATTTCAATTCGATTACATCAGCTTTAAGTTGACGCTAGTCATTTTCTTGTTTGAATTCTTACCTTTTCCATTTGGCCGTGTGCGCTTTTCTTGTTTTATTGGTTATTATGGTTATTGTTTACAGCCCAGCCGACTGTGTAGAGCCATATCAGGGCTATAACCGTTTCAAAACGTACAGTACAACAGGGAAAAAAAAAAAAGAAAATTAAGTACACTTAATACATTCACGCACATAATCTGAGGACATACCACTGGCATTGACCAATCCGTCCAATTTATCGCACAGACAGTTTCAAAAAGATACCTGAATACAATTTTAAAACATATCTGAGAACACTAAAACATAGAACGGGCCTAAATTACCCTAAACTGTTTTCGCAGATATTTCCCTAGAGCCAAAAATGCACTTAATACACATGTACTCAATCATCAATCCTAAGAGAAAGTATTAAGGGGGCAGACCTACCCAGATTTGGGTACCAAGATTGTGATGTTCAGTGTTGCAGTTCTAATTAACCAATTACCATGATATTTGGCAAGAAGATACCTCAGTTGACAAAAATTAATAAAGAAATGTTCTCGCCAAATATCATGGTGCCTGGTTAATTTGAACTGAAACACTGAACATCACAATCTTGGTACCCAAATCTGGGTAGGTCTGCCCCGGTGAGACTTTATCGAACACACAGATGAATGGACCAACAAGGCAGAAAATGATAGGAAGTAATGACAAAGCAAAGGAGGAAGAAACAAAAAGAATGACAGAAAACAGGAAATTTCTAGCACAGAACTTCCAGAAGGTGGGGATGCTATTTATACTGACAGATCCCCTGGTATCCCCACAGGGGTCGTGTTAACTTGCCCACACATCGTGACGGTGATGAGCCGTCCGTAAGCTAGCCCTCGCTCCGATACTTTTAAAATGTACAACATGTTATTTGTTATTGTTATTTTTGTTTAAAGCCAAGCTGTGTGGAGCCATATCAGGGCTATAATCGTTTCAAAACAGACTACTTCAACACACACACAAAAAAAAAAAAAAAAAAAAGAAAAATTTGAGCACAGGTCTTAATGCATTCGCGCACATAATCTAAGGCGTTCCTCTGGCACTGACCACTCTAATTTATCGCACAAGAGATGTTTAAATCTGTCCGTCTTAAGACACACACACACACAGAGAGACAGACAGACACAGAGACAGACAGACAGACAGACAGACAGAGAGACACAGATTTAAACATAACTGATGACACTAAAACATACATAAAACGGGCCAAAATATCAAAATTGCTTTTGCATGTCTCATTTCCCTAGAGCGAAAAATGCATCTTCGCATGCACCCAATTATCAATCCTAAGAGACAGTGCGTTAAGACTTTATCGAACACACACAGATGAATGGATCAGCGAGGCAGAAAATGACAGGAAGCAAAGGAACAAGGCAGACAATTCAATTCAATTCATATTGCTTATAGCCCAGCCGACCACTAGAGCCATATCAGGTCTAACACCACGTCAAAAAGAAAAACCCGTTAAGATAAAAAAAAAAAAACCCAAAAAACCATGCTCACCGTCAACCTTGCAAATCTAAAAAATGGCATTAAAGAAAAACACGTAAAATTACATCAAGTGAAATCTATTGATCTCTTGTAAAAACTGGAAAGACAGAAACAAGAGTGACAGAAAAGAGGAAATTTCTAGAACAGAATTTCGAAAAGGTGGGGATACTATTTATACTGAAAGAGCCCCCAGCATACCCACCGGGGGTAAAATGTATTTGCTTAAAACAAATCACTTATGTACTCAACATGTGTATGTGCTGGTGGTTTCAGAATTACGTGAAGATGCTAAGGCTGTACAAAGACCATCCCAAGTGGATGGCCATCAACAGGCCCGAGGGAGACAAGCACTCTGCACGTGAACTGTACCTGCAGTCTATCCCTACCATGGAACAGTAAGGCATCTGGTATCAACCTGCAGTGGACAAACAGTTCGTCTTCATACTTTTTGTTTGTCGATCTTTCTTCTTTAAGTCTCTGTCTTAGGTCATTTTGCTTTGCAGTCAGCAACACACACACACACACACACACACACACACACACACACACACACACACACACACACACACACACACACAGAGAGAGAGATAGAGAGAGAGAGAGAGAGAGAGAGAGAGAGAGAGAGAGAGAGAGAGAAATATGTTAACCCGTGCATTTTAGCATTTTAGCTACGGAACTACTAAACTGTACTGACTTTTTGTTATTAAAAAACAACTGAGAAACTGATAATTCCTTTGCTTTGAGAAAGCGAGAATGAGTGTGCGTGTGTGTTTGTGTGCGTGTGTGTGCGTGAGCGCTCGCGTGCATGTGTGTGTGCATGTGCGCGTGCGTTCGTGTGTGCGAGAAACATCTTGGTATTGTGTACACATTATCTGGTAGACTAAACGGGATGAAAACCCTGCAGTAAAGAAATCAAGCATTGTTTGCTAGATACCTGCAGCATGTTCCTAACAGTCAATCTCTCTCCCTTCCCCCTCCTCCTCCCCCCCCCCTTCAGTTCAGTTCATATTGCTCATAGCCCAGCCGACTACTAGAGCCATATCAGGGCTAACACCACGTTAAAAAAACAAAAACAAAAAAAAAAAACCAAAAAACCCCCCTCTTTTTCTTCAAATATATCTGACCAATAATATCTATTTTATCTAAAGTACAAGTTATGCGTAGTGTGATGTAGACCCTACTTAAAACGAGGGCTGGTTGTAAATAATCACATTTTGCTTAGTTTTGACCCTTTGTTCTTGCTCTCTCTTGTCTCAAATGTACTTCTTTGACTGAAGATGTAATGATTTTGTTGTTGGAGTATCAATGTTATCTAAGGTATAATGTATGTGTAGTGTGATGTAGACCCTCTTTGGGTGAGGACTGGATGTAAAAAAGCATACATTTTGCTTAATTCATACCCTCGTAAAATTCAATTTGTTCATTGTTAATATCAAGGTTAAAGCTTTATTTTTAAAACCCAGCCGACTGCGTAGAGCCATATCAGGGCTATAACCAGTTCAAAACAATACAACATGAAAAAAAAAGTTAATGCATTCGTGGAACACACACACACACGTATACTTGCACTCGAACATGCGCGGACACACACACACACACACACGTATGTATATTTGCACTCGCGCATGCACACGCACACATATACTTGCACTCGCACATGCACATATACACACACACGTATACTTGCGCTCGCACATGCACACACACACACACGTATACTTGCACTCGCACACACACGCGCGTGCACACACACACACACACACACACACACACACACACACACACACACACACACACACACACACACACAGACAGAGACAGAGAGAGAGAGAAATGTTAACCCGTGCATTTTAACCTTTTAGCTACGGAACTCGGCATTTTCCCGATTTGATATTAAAAAAAACCGAGAAACTTAATTCGTTTGCTTTAAGGAAGCGAGAATGAGCGTGCTTTTGTGTTTTGTATGTATGTGTGTGGGGTGTGTGTGTGTGTGTGTTGTGTGTGTGTGTGTGTGTGTGTGTGTGTGTGTGGTGTGTGTGTGTGTGTGCGCGCGCGTGTGTGTGCGCGCGTGTTGCGGGGTGTGTGTGCGCGTGTGCATGTTGTGCGCGTGTGCATGTGTGACATGTATGTGCGAGTGCAAAAATACATTGTGTGTGGTATGTGTGTGTGCATGCGTGTGCGTGCGTGCGTGCTTGCATACGTATGTGAGAAACCTATGTTGGTACTGTGTATGCATTATCTGGTAGACTAAACGGGATTAAAACCCTGTGGTAAAGAAAACATTGCTTGCTAGATAACTGCTGCATGTTCCTAACGGTCAACTAATATTAAAGTTAAACCTTTGTTATTGCTTAAAGCCCAGCCGACTGCGTAGAGTCATATCAGGGCTATAACAAATTCAAAAATATTTTAAAAGGAGAAAAAGGAAAATAAAATTAAGTACACAGTCCATTCGCCCACGCACATAATCTAAACAGATGGCCCTGGCGTTGCCATTCCGTCCAATGTATCGTACAGGGGACTTAAAAAAACGGCCTACCCGAGTACAAATTTAAGCATTCTTAAGGACACCACTACATATATAAAAATAGGCCTAAATTACGCAAAATTTCTTCTGCACATGTCACTTCCTGAGAGCCAAAAACGCACCCAATACAGGTACCCAATTATCAGTCCTGAGACAACGTAAGATTTTATGGAACACATACAGGTTACTGTTGTTAGTTTTGTTTAAAGCCCAGCCGACTGCGTAGAGCCATATCAGGGCTACAACCGCTTCAAATCACTATACTTCAACAGGAAAAAAAATGAAAAGAAAATTAAGTGCACATATCAATCCATTCGCGCACGCACATAATCTAAGGACATGCCCCTGGCGTTGATCAGGGGATTAAAAAAAACATACCTCAATACAAATTGAAACATAACTAAGAATACCCAAAACATACAAAAACGGACCTTTATTACTTAAAATTGTCGCCGTATCATTTCCCTAGAGCCAATTATCAATCCTAACAAAGTATGTAAGACTTATACAGGTAAATGGACCAGTGAGGTAGAAAATGATAGGAAGAAATGACAGACAGGAAAGCAACGAGGCAGAAAAACGGAGCGACAGAAAACATTTCTAGCACAGAATTTCCAGGTGAGGATACTATTCATACTGAAAGAGCCCCCAGCATCCCCACAGGGGAATGACTGTCGGTGCCTTATACAGAGGGAAGCAAGCATTCCCCCTCAGCACACACACTCTCCCCCTTCTGTCACTTTCACCTCGACTGGCAACAGGTAACATGTGTGAATTGATGGACTTCATGCATTTTCTCGATACAAGGTTTAAAATAATAAATTTGAAGAACATCTATTGGAGAATCATTCAGTTGCTTAATCCTTCGAATCCCGCCACGCTGTCCACCAGCATCCTGCATTGTTAACCATGCTAGCAAAGCAAAAACGTAACCCTTTGACTCCTTCACCCTATCCACCAGCTTCCTGTACGAAGCTGGTAGATAGGGTGAGGAAGCCAAAAGGTTAAGTTTTTGCAGTTGGTGGATAAGGTGCGGGAGTCAAAGGTTTAGATAAAGAATTGAATCCAATCCATGGTGTTTTTTTCAAACCAGTTATTCCCATAGATCTAGTAGTCCACAGTGGAAACAGAAGTGTAAAGTAAGTATAACATCTTTTATATTGCTCCTGTAGAATGGATGGGTATGTTCATGTTGCTTAGAGCCCAGCCGACTGCCGAGAGCCATATCAGTGTTGTAACTATGTCAAAAAGCGAAAAACAAATTCCATGATTAAAGCCACTACACCTTGACAGCCATTGTCAATGTTGAAATACAAGTCAAGATAATGATCCAGACCACGAAAGGGTCCAGCTATTGTTATTGTCATTGTTTAAAGCCCAGCCGACTGCCTAGAGCCATATCAGGGCTATAACCGCTTCAAAACACACAAAACTTCAACAGGAAAAAATAAAGAAAAGTACACACAATGCATTTGCGCACATAATCTAAGGACATACCCACCGCGTTGACCACTTCGTCCAATTTATCGCACAGGGGATTAAAAAAAAAAACGCACTGGAATACAAATTTCAATTGAATTGATACTGCTTATAGCCCAGCCGACCACTAGAGCCATATCAGGGCTAACACCACGTCAAAAAAGGAAAGAACAACCGTTAAGATAAGACAACAGTTAAAAACCATGCTCACCATCAACCTTGCATATCTAAAATGCCATTCAAGAAAAACACGTAAAATTACATCAAGTGAAATCTATTGAGCTCTTGTAAAAACTGGAAAATTGCATCAGGAGGGACGTCTCGGAAGAGCTCCTTTAGGGAATCTGCCGTTTAGTGCTTTTGTCTCACATCGTACAAGTCCCAGCAATCGAGGAGGAAGTGTCGGATGCTCAACGGTTCATCACACGGTGTACACCATGGTACTTCTTCATTTTTCAAAAGGTACGAGTGTAGGATGTGTGACCCGTGCGTAATCTACATAACACTGTCTCTTTTACGGTTTCCTGCAGCAGATGGGAGAATTTCGTTCAGGTTAGATCGGATTTGGAAAATTTAATTCCAATTTTCCTGCCACAGATTTCTTACGTAACTGTGACCTTTCGATTTGACATCTGTGTAAGGGATCAAGTACTTAGACATCTTTGTCATTGTAGCCTTCTTGGCCAGGTAGTCAGCCTTTTCATGGCCTCCAATACCAACATGGCCAGGCTGTCAGCCTATTCATGGCCTCCAATACCAACATGGACAGGTAGTCAGCCTATTCATGGCCTCCGATACCAACATGGCCAGGTAGTCGGCCTATTCATGGCCTCCAATACCAACATGGCCAGGTAATCAGCCTTTTCATGGCCTCCAATACCAACATGGCCAGGTAATCAGCCTTTTCATGGCCTCCAATACCAACATGGCCAGGTAATCAGCCTTTTCATGGCCTCCAATACCAACATGGCCAGGTAGTCAGCCTTTTCATGGCCTCCAATACCAACATGGCCAGGTAATCAGCCTTTTCATGGCCTCCAATACCAACATGGCCAGGTAATCAGCCTTTTCATGGCCTCCAATACCAACATGGCCAGGTAATCAGCCTTTTCATGGCCTCCAATACCAACATGGCCAGGCAGTCAGCCTTTTCATGGCCTCCAATACCAACATGGCTAGGTAGTCAGATTCATGGCCTCCAATACCAACATGGCCAGGTAGTCAGCCTATTCATGGCCTCCAATACCAACAAGGCTAGGTAGTCAGCCTATTCATGGCCTCCAATACCAACATGGCCAGGCAGTCAGCCTATTCATGGCCTCCAATACCAACATGGCTAGGTAGTCAGCCTATTCATGGCCTCCAATACCAACATGGCCAGGCAGTCAGCCTATTCATGGCCTCCAATACCAACATGGCCAGGTAATCAGCCTTTTCATGGCCTCCAATACCAACATGGCCAGGCAGTCAGCCTATTCATGGCCTCCAATACCAACATGGCTAGGTAGTCAGCCTATTCATGGCCTCCAATACCAACATGGCCAGGTAATCAGCCTTTTCATGGCCTCCAATACCAACATGGCCAGGTAATCAGCCTTTTCATGGCCTCCAATACCAACATGGCCAGGCAGTCAGCCTTTTCATGGCCTCCAATACCAACATGGCCAGGTAGTCAGCCTATTCATGGCCTCCAATACCAACATGGCCAGGTAGTCAGCCTATTCATGGCCTCCAATACCAACATGGCCAGGTAGTCAGCCTTTTCATGGCCTCCAATACCAACATGGCCAGGTAGTCAGCCTATTCATGGCCTCCAATACCAACATGGCCAGGTAGTCAGCCTATTCATGGCCTCCAATACCAACATGGCCAGGTAGTCAGCCTATTCATGGCCTCCAATACCAACATGGCCAGGTAGTCAGCCTATTCATGGCCTCCAATACCAACATGGCCAGGTAGTCAGCCTTTTCATGGCCTCCAATACCAACATGGCCAGGTAGTCAGCCTATTCATGGCCTCCAATACCAACATGGCCAGGTAGTCAGCCTATTCATGGCCTCCAATACCAACATGGCCAGGTAATCAGCCTTTTCATGGCCTCCAATACCAACATGGCTAGGCAGTCAGCCTTTCCATGGCCTCCAATACCAACATGGCTAGGTAGTCAGCCTATTCATGGCCTCCAATACCAACATGGCCAGGTAGTCAGCCTATTCATGGCCTCCAATACCAACATGGCCAGGTAGTCAGCCTATTCATGGCCTCCAATACCAACATGGCCAGGCAGTCAGCCTATTCATGGCCTCCAATACCAACATGGCCAGGCAATCAGCCTTTTCATGGCCTCCAATACCAACATGGCCAGGTAGTCAGCCTATTCATGGCCTCCAATACCAACATGGCCAGGTAGTCAGCCTATTCATGGCCTCCAATACCAACATGGCCAGGTAGTCGGCCTATTCATGGCCTCCAATACCAACATGGCCAGGTAATCAGCCTTTTCATGGCCTCCAATACCAACATGGCCAGGTAGTCAGCCTATTCATGGCCTCCAATACCAACATGGCCAGGTAGTCAGCCTATTCATGGCCTCCAATACCAACATGGCCAGGTAGTCAGCCTATTCATGGCCTCCAATACCAACATGGCCAGGCAGTCAGCCTATTCATGGCCTCCAATACCAACATGGCCAGGTAGTCAGCCTATTCATGGCCTCCAATACCAACATGGCCAGGAATCCAGGGAAAAACAATCTCATAACCGTCATTTGCAAGAGTAGAATACAGTTCAAACAACTTAACAGGGCTATAATTAGCTCAAAACACACTACTTCAACTTAAAAAAAAAAAACAGGAAAAGAAAATTAAGTACACATATCAATGCATTCACGGAAAACACACACACACACGCGTATACTTACACTCGCACACATACACACACACATACGTATATTTGCACTCGCGCACGCACACGCACACGCACACATATACTTCCACTTGCACATGCACACACACACACACACACACACACACGTATACTTGCACTCGCACATGCACACACACATACATACATACATACACACACACACACACATACATACATACATACACACACACGTATACTTGCACTCCCTCACACACACACGTGCATACCACAGAGAGAGAGAGAGAGAGAGAGAGAGAGAGAGAGAGAGAGAGAGAGAGAGAGAGAGAGAGAGAGAGAGAGATTAACTCATGCATTTTTACTTTTTCGCTACAGAACTACGACATAGCACTGACTTCCTGATATTAAAAAAAAGAACTGAGAAACTGATAATTCGTTTGCTTTGAGGAACAAGAATGTGTGTTTGTGTTAGTATGTGCGAGTGTGCATGTCCGTGCGAGTGCAAGTATGTCTGTGTGTGCATATGTGTGTGTGTGTGTGGGTGAGTGAGAGAGAGAGAAAGAGAGAAAGTGTGTGTGTGTGTGCGAGTGAGTGTGTGTGTGTGTGTGGGTGAGAGAGAGAGAGAGAAAGAGAGAAAGTGTGTGTGTGTGTGCGAGTGAGTGTGTGTGTGTGAGTGTGAGTGTGTGTGTGTGTGTGTGTGTGTGTGTGTGTGTGTGTGTGTACACGAGTGCGTGCTTGGGTGTGTGTGCGAGAGAAAGAAACATCTTGGTATAGTGTATACATTATCTGGTAGACTAAACGGGATGAAAACCCTGTGGTAAAGAAAACTGTTTGCAAAGATAACTGCTGCATGTTCCTAACGGTCAATTAACATCAAGGTTAAATCTTTATTGTTTAAAGCCCAGCCGACTGCGTAGAGCCATATCAGGGCTATAACCACTTCAAAACACACAACAGGAAAAAAAGGAAAATAAAATTAACTACACAATCCATTCGCCCACGCTCCATAATCTAAACAGATGGCCCCAGTGTTGCCATTCCGTCCAATTCATGGCACAGGGGACTTAAAAAAAACGGCCTACCCGAGTACAAATTTAAGCATACTTAAGGACACCACTACATATGTAAAAACGGGCCTAAATTACGCAAAATTCCTTCTGCACATGTCACCTGCCCAGAGCCAAAAATGCACTCAACACATGTACCCAATTATCAATTCTAACACAAAGTACGTAAGATTTTATGAAACATAGGTTACTGTTGTTAGTTTTGTTCAAAGCCCAGCCGACTGCGTAGAGCCATATCAGGGCTACAACCGCTTCAAAACACTATGCTTCAACAGGAAAAAAAAATAGGAAAAAGAAAATTAAGTGCACATATCAATGCATTCGCGCACGGACATAATCTGAGGACATGCCCCTGGCGTTGATCATTCCGTCCAATTCATCGCATAGGGATTAAAAACATACCTCAATACAAATTGAAACCTACATGTAACTAAGAACACCAAAACATACAAAAACGGACCTTAATTACCTAAAATTGCTTCCGTATTATTTCCCTAGAGCCAGTTATCAATCCTAACAAAGTACGTAAGACTTATACAGGTAAAGGGACCAGCTAGGCAGAAAATGATAGGAAGAAGTGACAGAAAGCAAAGGAACAAGGTAGAAACAAACGGAGTGACAGAAAAGAGAATTTCTAGCACAGAATTTCCAGGTGGGGATACTATTTATATTGAAAGAGTCCCCGGCATCCCCATGGGGGAATGACTAAGTGCCTTGACACAGAAGGAAGCAAGCATCCCTCCCCCAGCACACACACACACTCCCCCTTATTAACATACATTGGCAACAGGTAAAATGTGTGAATTGCTGGTGTTCTGGCATTTTCACGATACAAGGTTTAAAATCATAAATTTGAACATCTATTGGAGAATCATTCAGTTGCTTAATCCTTCGAATCCCGCCACCCTGTCCACCAGCATCCTGCGTTGTTAACCATGCTAGCAAAGCCAAAACGTAACCCTTTGATTCCTTCACCCTATCCACCAGCTTCCTGCACGAAGCTGGTAGATAGGGTGAAGAAGCCAAAAGCCCAGCCAACTGCCGAGAGTCATATCAGTGCTGTAACTATGTCAAAAAGCGAAAAACAAATTCCAAGATTAAAGCCACTTCACCTCGACAGCCATTGTCAATGTTGAAATACAAGTCAAGATAATGATCCAGACCACGAAACGGTCCAGTTATTGTTATTTCCATTGTTTAAAACCCAGCCGACTGCGTACAGCCATATCAGGGCTATAACCGCTTCAAAACACACAAAACTTCAACAGGAAGAAAATTAAGTACACACAATGCATTTGCGAACAAAATCTAAGGACATACCCACCGCGTTGACCACTTCGTCCAATTTATCGCACAGGGGATTTAAACAAAAACGCACGTAATACAAATTTCAATTCAATTTATATTGTTTATAGCCCAGCCGACCACTAGAGCCATATCAGGGTTAACAGCACATCAAAAAAGGAAAGAACAACCGTTAATATAAAAAAACAACAGATAAAAACCATGCTCACCATCAACCTTGCAAATCTAAAATGCCATTCAAGAAAAACACGTAAAATTACATCAAGTGAAATCTATTGATCTCTTGTAAAAACTGGAAAATTGCATCAAGAGGGACGTCTCGGAAGAGCTCCTTTAGGGAATCTGCCGTGTAGTGCTTTTGTCTCACATCGCACAAGTCCCAGCAATCGAGGAGGAAGTGTCGGATGCTCAACAGCTCATCACATGGTATACACCATGGTGCTTCATTTTTCAAAAGGTACGAGTGAGTGTAGGATGTGTGACCCATGCATAATCTACATAACACTGTCTCTTGCGGTTTCCTGCAGCAGATGGGAGAATTTCGTTCATGTTAGGTCGGATTTGGAAAAGTTCATCTGTCTGTTCATTCCAATTCTCCTGCCACAGATTTCTTACGTAACTGTGAACTTTCGATTTGACATCTATGTAAGGGATCAAGGACTTAGACATCTTTGTCATTGTAGCCTTCTTGGCCAGGTAGTGAGCCTTTTCATTGCATCCAATACCAACATGGCCAGGAATCCAGGCAAAAACAATCTCGTAACCATCATTTGCAAGAGTAGAATACAGTTCAAAGAACTTCACTGGGCTATAACCAATTCAAAACACACTACTTCAACTTTAAAAAAAAAGTTAAAGAAAATTAAGTACACATATCAATGCATTCACGGAACACGCACACACACACACACGTATATTTGCACTCGCGCATGCACACACACGTATACTTGCACTCGCACATACACACACACACTTGCACATGCAAATACACACACACGTGTACTTGCACTCGCGCACACACACACGCGCGCACACAGACAGAGAGCGAGAGAGAGAGAGAGAGAGAGAGAGAGAGAGAGAGAGAGAGAGAGAGAGAGACAGACAGACAGACAGACAGACAGACAGACAGAAAGAGATTAATTCATGCATTTTAACTTTTTCGCTACGGAACTACGACATAGCACTGACTTCCTGATATTAAACAAAGAACTAAGAAACTGATAATTCATTTGCTTTGAGGAAGCGAGGATGTGTGTGTTAGTATGTTTGAGTGAGTACATGTACGTGCGAGTGCAAGTTTATGTGTGTGTGTGCATGTGTGTGTGCGGGGTGCGCGTGTGTGCGTGCGTGTGTGCAGTGTGTGCGTGTGTGTCTGTGTGTGTGTACGTGTGGTGTGTGTGTGTGTACGTGTGTGTGTGTGTATGTGTACGTGTGTGTGTGTGTGTGTGTGTGTGTGTGTGTGTGTGTGTGTGTGTGTGTGTGTGTGTGTGTGTGTGTGTGAGAGAGAGACATATCTTGATACTATGTATACATTATCTGGGATGAAAACCCTGTGGTAAAGAAAACATTGCTGCAAAGATAACTACTGCATGTTCCTAACGGTCAGTTAATATCAAGGTTAAACCTTTGTTATTGTTTAAAGCCCAGCCGACTGCGTAGTCATATCAGGGCTATAACCACTTCAAAAATACTTTAACAAGAAAAAAAGGGGAAAAATTAAGTACACAATCCATTCGCCAACGCACATAATCTAAACAGATGGCCCCGGCGTTGCCACTCCGTCCAATGTATCGCACAGGGGATTTAAAAAACAGTTGAATACAAATTTAAGCATACTTAACGACACTACATATATAAAAATAGGCCTAAATTACGCAGATTTCGTTCTGCACATATCTCCCGAGAGCCAAAAATGCACTCAATACAGGTACCCAATTATCAATCCTAAGAGAAAGTATGTAAGATTTTATGAAACACATACAGGTTACTGTTGTTAGCTTTGTTTAAAGCCCAGCCGACTGCGTAGAGCCATATCAGGGCTATAACCGTTTCAAAACATGCAATCATTTGACATGAAAAAAAGAAAAGTACACATATCAATGCATTCTTGCACGCACATAATCTAAGGACATGCCCTGGCGTTGATCATTCCGTCCAATTCATCGCACAGGGGATTTAAAAAACACACCTGAATACACATTTAAGCATAACTAGGAGCACCAAAACATTAAAAACGGGCGGAAATTACCTAAAATTGCTTCCGCATCTCTCATTTCCCTAGAGCTAATTATAATCCTAACAGAAGCATGTAAGACACACAGGTAAAGAGACCAGCAAGGCAGAAAATGATGGAATGAAATGACAGAAAAAGGAATAAGGCAGAAACAAAAAGCGACAGAAAAGAGGGAATTTCTAGTACAGAATTTCCAGAAGGTGGGGATACTACGCTCGTATGTATACTGAAAGAGCCCCCGGTATCCCCATGGGGAAATGACTGTCGGTGCCTTGACACGGAAGCAAGCATCCCCCCCCCCAGCACACACACACACTCCCCCTTATTAACATACATTGGCAACAGGTAAAATGTGTAAAATTGATGGAGTTCTGGCATTTTCACGATACAAGGTTTAAAATCATAAATTTTAAGAACAACTATTGGAGAATCACTCAGTTGCTTAATCCTTCGAATCCCGCCACCATCATCCTGCATTGTTAACCATGCTATTAAAGCCAAATCGTAACCCTTTGACTCCCTCACCCTATCCATCTGCTTCCTGCAGGAAGCTGGTAGATAGGGTGAGTGAGTCAAAGGGATATGTTTCAACAGTTGGTGGATAAGGTGCGGGAGTCAAAGGGTTAAATATAGAATTAATCCAATCCATGGTGGTTTTTCCAAATCGATTATTTCAATAGTAGTCCACAGTGGAGAAAGACAAGTATAACGTCTTTTGTATTGCTCCTGTAGAATAGATAGGTATATTCATGCTGCTTAGAGCCCAGCCGACTGCCGAGAGCCATATCAGTGCTGTAACCAGTAAAAGTTTAAAAATAAAATTTCAGGATTAAAGCCACATCTTACCATCCATTGTCAATGTTCAAATACACAGGTTAAGATAACGACACGGACCACAGAAGGGCCAATTAAAATCAGTTACTTTCCATTACACACATAAGGAATCAAGAGTTGTGTACTGTTACTGTTTAAAGTATAGCCGACTGCCCAGAGCCATACCAGGGCTTAAAACAAAATCACACCACACCCAACTGCAGGGGAAAAAGCTAGTTAAGTATTTATTAAGCAAACATATCAATGTTTACGTGCACGTATCTTAAGATGTCCCTGGCGTTGACCACTCCGTCCAGTTCAGTTCATATTGTTTTTAGCCCAGCCGGCCACCAGAACCATATCAGGGCTAACACCACGTCAAAAAAACAACAAAAAACAACCCCCCCAAAAAAAAACAACAACAACACAACAACAACAACAAACCAACCTGTTAAGATAAAAGACAACAGTTAAAAAGACATGCTCACCGTTAACCTTGCAAATCTAAAATGCCATTCAAGAAAAACAGTCGTAAAATCATATCAGGTGAAATCTATTGATCTCTTGTAAAAACCGGAAAACCGCATCAGGAGGGACGTCTTGCAAGAGGTTCTTTAAGGAGTGACCACTCCGTCCAATTTATCATCAAGGAGTCTAAAAAACCTGAACACAAATCTTAAGGACCCTAAAATATGAAAACGGGCCTAATTTACCTGAAAACTGCTTCTGCACATAACATTCCCTTAAAGCTAAAAATGCACTTATTACATGCATCCAATTATCAACCGCAAGTATTTAAGGCTTTATATCATACAAATGAATGGACCAGCAAGGCAGAAAAGGATATGAAGAGATGACACACAGCAGAGGAGCAGGGCAGAACCAGAGTGACAGAAAAGAGGAAATTAATAGCACAGAATTTACATGTACCCAATTATCAATCCTAAGAAACAGTAAGCAAGACTATCGAACACGTACAGGTGAATGGACCAGCAAGCAGAAAATGATAGAAATGACAAAGCAAATGAACAAGGCAGAAACAGAGTGACAGAAAAGAGGAAATTTCTAGCACAAAATTTCCAGAAGGTGGGGATATTTATACTGAAAAAAGCCCCCGGCATCCCCCAAGGCCCCTTGCCGATCCATTCACCTGTATGTGTTTGTCATGTGCGCAGGGTGGTGCGTGCTCTTGATTTTTGTGTCGTGTGCGTGGAGTGATGTATGCACGAGTTCTATGTTGCGTGCGGAAGGAAATTTTGTGTGTGCATGTGTGGTAGGATTGAGTTTTCGGAAAACAGTTCACCCAAGTTGAAAACTAAAGGCGGAATAGGTTTTGCTAGTCAGTCTCCAAAACAACCGCCTATAGAAAGGAGAAGCAGAAGAAAAAGAACAAGAAGAACGCGAAAAAGTTAAGAAAAGAAGGCTAAACAAATAAAAAGAGAAGAAAGAAAGAATTAGATAAAGGAGAAGAAGAGGAAGGAGAAGAAAACGGTGAGAAAGAAAAAGAAAAAGAATAAAAAAAGAAAAGGCGAAAAATAAGGATAAGGAGGAAAAGACGAGGAAGAAGGAGACGAGGAAGAAGGAGACGAGGAAGAAAGACGAGGAAAAGGAGACGAGGAAAAGGAGACGAAGAAAAGGAGACGAGGAAAAGGAGACGAAGAGGGAGACGAGGAAGAAAGATGAAGAGGAGACGAGGAAGAGGAGACGAGGAAAAGGAGACGAGGAAAAGGAGACGAAGAGGGAGACGAGGAAGAAAGACGAGGAAGAGACGAGGAAGAGGAGACGAGGAAAAGGAGACGAGGAAGAGGAAGAGGGAGACGAGGAAGAAAGACGAGGAAGAAGAAAGAAAAGGAGAATAAGAAGGAAACGAGGAATAGGAGATGAAGAGGGAGGAGAAAACGAAGGAGGAGAGAAAGAGTATGAAGGTGCGTGGTTGTGTATGTTGTATGAGTGGTGGGTGAAAGTAATAATAAATGTAAAAAAAAAAGAATATATCGCAGTTTTAGTGCCATTGGTTGGAAGGAGTGCGTGCTGTTGCGTGACGGACGAATGCTTTTTTGCATGTGTTTGAGTGCGTGAACATGTGTACAACAAAAGCATGACAGTGGTGACCCCGACATCAGAATAGGTGAGTTTGATTTAACCCCCTGACTTAAGGATAGGCTAGATTGGGATTTCACCCCCTGATAAAAAATTTTTTCTTTGGATACTGATTTGTATACGTTGGTGAAACATTGGGATTTGTATCCCCTCTGACAAGTTTCATTTGTATAATTTATGCATTTTAAAAAATTTTTTTTATTGAATGCCGATTTCTCTTGAATAGTGGTTGTTACAAGCTGTTTGCTTTATTCATGGCGCTTTGTCTTTCGTCATAATTACCTTTAGAATTCGTGTGTTTGTGTGCTGCTTAATTTTCTTAACTTTGACATTTTTCTTTTGACAATTTTATTTACCCCAAATTGTAAAAATGGATAATTTTGATAAATATTTTGAACAAGCTCAGCGCTTGCAATTTTTTGGGGAGCAAATGCATAATTATATACAACAATGTGTTGAGCGTGATGAGCGCCACAGAGGAAAACGAAAAACAGAGAACATGAAAACGAAATGAAGGAAATAGAAAGACAAAAAGAGAGGAAAGTGAAAAACAGAACATGAGGAAAAACAAAGAACATGAAAAAGAAATGAAGGAACATAGTTTTAAGTTGCGTCAATTGGAATTGGAGGCAGAGGTAGAGTTAGAGGCTAAAATTTCAAAAAGAAAGCAAAGATTCGTCCTCTAAAACTTCTTCCAGTAGCTCTCAGCCCAAGTCCTCCTATATCCCAAAACTCCATTCGATGAGCATAGGGACGATATCGATTGTTTCTTTTTCGGTTCGAGAGTCATGCAAATTCTTGCGGTTGGGCCCGTGACAAATGGACTTTATACGTCGCGTCACTTTTTAAGGGAAGCGCATTAGTGCTATATCATACCCTTGCGGCAAAAGACGGACTGACATGGGACCAATTGCGAGAACTTTAAAAAAAATTTCAGTGCACCGCAGATTGTTTCCGTGACAAATTTCGCGCAGTCCGTCCTGAAAAAGGTGAGTCTTTTCCATCGTTCCTTATCAGAATGTCCCATTATCTGGATCGATGGATCGAACTTTCGCAAACTGACAAAGATTTTGATAAGTCTTCGGGATCTCCTTTTGAAAGAACAGCTTTTACAAAGTGTCAGTAAGGATTTCGCTGTCTTTCTGCGCGAAAGAGAAATTCACACTGCAGACGAAATGTGCCGGGTCGCGGATCAGTACCGAGTTGCTCATCCAGAAAAAAACACTGCCCGAAAAAGTGATTTTTCTGTTTTCGACGCAAATGTCTGTCTATTCGCCAAATAAAAACCCGTTTGTCCGGAACTTTGGTCGCGGTGGGTATCACGCTCCACCACCTCGTTACCAAAAACCATCGCCTCGTTTTGGCAATCCATTTAATTTTGGTAACGCAACACCTCAACAGAGGACGTATGGCCCTCATGCAAACCATTTCGGTCATGGCGAATATAAAGGACAATCCTTTTCCAGACCTAACCCTGGTGAGAGACAAAACTTTTCTCCCACCCCACGTTCTCCCGTTGCTACTGGTAAATCCCATACCAGTAGACAAAAACAGAACAGGTCCAATGCAGACACTTCTTGCTGGCACTGTGGATGTATGTTTCACAAACGAAACAGTTGTCCTTACTTTGGCTCAAATCAAAATATAGCCTCACAGGTTGATGTAAATGTAGGGGCAGTGAATGTAGCTTCACATGGAGTGAGTGACAATATTACACAGCTGGAGGGGCATCAGACCTTAGTTTCACAGGCGTCTACTGCTGGATTGTGCGTGGAGAAATGCTATGTGAACGGGTAGATGCTACTCTTCTGAGAGATACAGGCTGTACTACAGCAGGGGTCAAGAAGTCTCTGGTGCAACCAGAGCAGTACACAGGTCAAATACAGACATGCCGTTCTTTCGGGGGCAAAACTAAAAAATTTCCTGTAGCAGACATTGAAGTCTCAACCCCCGATTTCACAGGTACACTTCTGGCCTGTGTCATTAAAGACCCTGTCACTGATTTAATTCTAGGTAACTTACCTGGGGTGGCAACTATGCACAGAGGTCACAGAGGATCATTTGTTCCATGTAATGTATCCACTAGACGACAGGTACGTACTTACCATTGTGGATGTAGCCACTTGCAATCCCAAAGCCATACCACTAAAAAATATGGACACAATCTTGGTCGCAGAAGACTTGTTAACCGTTATCAATTGCATGGGTTTGCTAAGGAAAGTCCTCTCAGACTGTGGGACACAAACCAGAAGAACAAGAAAACCAATGTAAGCGCGTCTCCAACAAAACAAAACAAGCGCAATTTTTCGGCCAACTAGCTTTTGTCAAGCGCAAACGCACGGTCACAGACAAATCACAGACACCAAACAATGGATAATAAAAACGGGACTAAAAACTTCCCTGCCGCCTCGTCAGGCGGCAGGGAAGTTTTTAGTCCCGTTTTTATTATCCATTGTTTGGTGTCTGTGATTTGTCTGTGACCGTGCGTTCGCGCTGGTAAGAGGCGGCAGGGAAGTTTTTAGTCCCGTTTTTATTATCCATTGTTTGGTGTCTGTGATTTGTCTGTGACCGTGCGTTCGCGCTTGACAAAGGCTAGTTGGCCGAAAATTTGCGCTGGTTTTGTTTTGTCTTGTTGGAGACGCGCTTACATTGGTTTTCTTGTTCTTCTGGTTTGTGTTTGCTTGGGCGCGGGCAGTCAGTCTTGTTTTAGATCTTGTGGGACACAGTTCACTCCAGATATAATGAAAGAAATATGCACATTTCCTCTCGAGGGAATGGGTAGCTGACATACATGTATGACGTAGCATCATAGTCCACTGGTGTTGATTTTGTCTTACGAATGTAGTTAGACTTCTGTTCAAACCTAAGAATGTGAGAAATAATTTTTTGTTTTCTTAAAGGGTGTGAACGTGTTGGTTACTGGTTCGTGTTGTATCCTGATGATAAATATAGAATTCTCATGTAAACAAAGAGTGTGATGCTTTTTGTATTAAAGTTATGAGAGTTAAGAAATTTTGATCTGTGTGACTTGAGGAGGCACAGGTTTTGTGCCCATGGTTTGTTGGGGTGTAACCTGATCACTTTATTGTCCATTATGATTGCGATTGTATGGCATTCAAGATTTTGGAGTTAGTTGTGAGTGCAGCTGGCACTTTGATGATATTGTCCATTTTGCTCCTCTTTGAGAGTTATGTCAGTGATTGATTTTTTTTTGGATTTTGTACAAACCTAGTGAGGTTTGTTTGGTGCTTAATGTGTGAATGAATCATTGCAGAAAATATATTTCATTCTGTTGTGAAAAAACGCATCTTGAGATTTGACGATTTTTGGAGTGCAATTATGAATGAAGTTTTGAAATATTTCTGGAAGGGAATTGTGAATTTTTGATTAACTGTTTGATATTTTCTTCATGGTGTATACTATATAGGTTTTATCTATTTACCAGAGGCAAATATTTCGTAATCAATCGTTTTGTGTTTGGTTATTTGGTGCTGGTTAAGTACTTATCTTGGCTGTCGTAATTATAAAACAGTCTTTTTATCTTTTGCTAATTCTGAATTATTTGTCAGCTGAGTTTCGGAAAATTTTTCTGGTCTTCGATCAAAAAATTTTTTCCCTGGGGGGTGTCATGTGCGCAGGGTGGTGCGTGCACATGATTTTTGTGTCGTGTGCGTGGAGTGATGTATGCATGAGTTTCTATGTTGCGTGCGGAAGGAAATTTTGTGTGTGCATGTGTGGTTGGATTGAGTTTTCGGAAAACAGTTCACCCAAGTTGAAAACTAAAGGCGGAATAGGTTTTGCTAGTCAGTCTCCAAAACAACCGCCTATAGAAAGGAGAAGAAGAAAAAGAACAAGAACGCGAAAAAGTTATGAAGAAAAGAAGGCGAAACAAATAAAAAAAGAAGAAAGAAAGAATTAGATAAAGGAGAAGAAGAGGAAGAAGAGGAAGAAGAAAACGGTGAGAAAGAAAAAGGAGAAAAATTAAAAAAAATTTAAAAAAAGGCGAAAAATAAGGATAAGGAGGAAAAGAGACGAGGAAAAAGACGAGGAAGGAGACTATGAGGGAGACGAGGAAAAGGAGACAAGGAAGGAGGAGACGAATAGGGAGACGAGGAAGAAAGACGAGGAAGGAGACGAGGAAGAAGAAAGAAAAGGAGAATAAGAAGGAAACGAGGAATAGGAGACGAAGAGGGAGGAGAAAACGAAGAAAGAGTATGAAGGTGCGTGGTTGTGTATGTTGTATGTTGTATGAGTGGTGGGTGAAAGTTAGTAATAATAAATGTAAAAAAAAAGAATATATCGCAGTTTTAGTGCCATTGGTTGGAAGGAGTGCGTGCTGTTGCGTGACGGACGAATGCTTTTTTGCATGTGTTTGAGTGCGTGAACATGTGTACAACAAAAGCATGACATTGATAATGTCTTACGTACTTTTTCTTAGGATTGATAATTGGGTACACGTATTAAGTGCATTTTTGGCTCTAGGAGGTGAGATATGCGGAAGCAATTTAGGCAATTTATGCTTGTTTTATGTTTTGGTGTCCTGAGGCATGCTTATATTTGTATTCAGTTGTTATTGGACGGAGTGGTCAACGCCTGGGGCAAGTCCTCAGATTATGTGCCCGAATGCTTTGATATGTGTACTTAATATTTTTTCCTGTTGAAATTTTGTATATGTTTTGAAGCGGTTATAGCCCTGATGGTTCCCGGTTTCACAAAGGACACCCAACGGAGACTATATGTGTAGATGTAACTGTTTTAACCATTTGACTCCCACAATCTGTCCACCAGCACCCTGCATTGTCAACCATGCTAACAAAGCAAATATCTAACCTTTTGACCCCCTTACCATATCCACCAGCTTCCAGCAGAAAGCTAATGGATAGGTTAAGGGAGTCAAAGGATTTTTTGCAGTTGGTGGATAGAGTGCGGGAGACAAAGGGTTAATACAGTTAAGACAACCACTACAGACATGTTTCTGAGGAATGGAAAATCCAATTCACACACAAAAAAGTCAAAAAACAGTAAAAGGCAATCTACATCAACGTGGAAAATCACAAATAGGACAGGCAGAAGAATCTGTTCAGCACGTTATGTCAACTGACCGAACTCAAAAGTGATAAAACGAATGGTAAAGTGTACAAAACTGTTTTAAAAAAACTACACAGAAAAGTTATACTTAAAAAAAAAAAAAAAAAAATTAGGGAGTCGCAATCGCATCGCAAAGTCCAATCCCTGGTCCACGTCCTGGGAGGTGGTAACAGACATAGTAGGGGATTGCTGGGTCTGAGTGAAATACGGTAATAGGCCGTTAGGCGCTACATTAGCAGTGAAGGTCATCCTGGGCTACCCCAAAACATGCTGGCTAATGGGGCTCTGGCAAAGCTGCCACATATTTCGGGAAATGGACTGGCTGTTGTAAAGGATGAAGAGAAAAAAACAGCGAAAATTGTTGCACATGAATATATCTATCGATGCCATAGATGAGTAGGCATTGTGGTCCTTATCGTTTGGTATGGGTCTTCATGCGGGAGTATGCATTGTAGTCCAGTTCATATTGCTTATAGCCCAACCGACCACTAGAGCCATATCAGGGCTAACATCACGTCAAAAAGAAAAGAACCCGTAAAGATAAAACGGTTAAAAACCATGTTCACCGTTAACCTTGCAAATCAATTATGCCTTTCAAGAAAGACAAAGTCACATCAAGAGAAATCTATTGATCTCTCGTCAAAACTGGAAAATTGCATCAGAAGGGACGTCTTGGAAGAGGTTCTTTAAGGAGTCCGCCGTGTACTGCTTTTGTCTCACATTGTACAAGTATTCAGCACGTATGTCAACTGACCGAATTAAAAAATAAAAATGATACAAGTGTACAAAGTAATCACAACTGACCGAATTAAAAAATGATACAAGTGTACAAATTGTTTTAAAAACCTATACAGAAACGTTATACTCAAAAAAAGTTGTAATTGCAAATGGCCAGAAGGTAAAAGCTGATGCAGAAATACGTGAACTGTTTATCTAGCAACTTATTTTTGTTTAAAGCCCAAACGACTATAAAGTGCCTTATCAGGGCTATAACCATTTCAAAACATACACAATACTTGTTTTGTTTAAAGCCCTGCTGACTGCATAGATCCATATCAGGCTATAAGTTTTACTATAACCATTTCAAAACATACACAATACTTATGTTTTGTTTAAAGCCCAGCCGACTGCATAGAGCCATATCGGGGCTATAACAATTTCAAAACGAACACAACTTTTTTGTTGAAAGCCCAGTCAACTGCACAGTCTTAACAGGGCTATAACAATTTCAAAACGAACACAAGACTTTTTGTTGAAAGCCCAGTCGACTGCACAGTCATATCAGGGCTATGACCTTTTCAAGATTTGTTTAAAGCCCAGTCGGAAGGCCAGCTGACTGCGTAGTGCCGTATCAGGACTATAACCATCTGAAAAAAAAATATTAAAAAATACCTTGTTTGTAAAAGATCCTTTGGAGTATAAAACAACGTTTTGAGCCCAGGCTCTTTGCCATTTTTTAAATTTTTCACTTGACAAAGGGCCTGGGTTCGAAACGTTTTATACTCCAAAGGATCTTTTACAAACAAGGTATTTTTTAATATTTTGTTTTTACCCTCAAGATCCAGCAGTCATATTTTGTTTTACCTTCATCTGAAAAAACTTTTTTGATGAAAGCCCAGCCGACTGCATAGAGCCATGTCAGGGCTATAAACGTTTCAAAACAATACTAAAACAGTACAAAAAAAGTTTTAAAAAAATTAAGTACACATATCGATGCAATTCCGCACATAATCTACGTGGATGCCCCTGGCGTTGACCACTCCATCCAATTTATTGCACAGGAGATTTAAAAAAAATCCACCTGAATACAGATTTAAACAACCAAGGACACTAAAACATCAAAACGGGCATAAATTACCTAAAATTGCTTTAGTTATCTCATATCCCTAGAGCCAAAAATGCACTTAATACATGTCCCAATTACCAATCCTGAGAGTATGTCAGACTAAGAAACACACAGGTCAATGGACCAACAAGGCAGACAATGATAGGAAAAAATGACATGAAGCAAAGGAACAAGGCAGAAACAGTGACAGAAAAGAGGAAATTTCTAGCACATATTTTCCAGAAGGTGGAGACACTATTTATACTGAAAGAACCCACGGCATGCCCATGGAGGGGAATGGGTGGGATTTCTCAGGAGTCGGAACAGGCTGACTAACTTCACTAAACATCTCATTTCTTGAATGCGTGCGAGTCACGTTCGGGGGTAGTTACTGTTGTTACTTATCAAGTGAAAACTAGTAAATTGTAGTTTTCATTGGTGTCCAATATCCCTAAGTGGTCACAGAAAATTTGACCCCCTGTAACTTTGAGTGCCAGTGGTCATTTGTGCTGCTTAGACTAGTTTACAGCCGCCAGTGAATTATTTTCGTTTAAAGCCCAGCCGACTGCGTAGAGCCATATCAGGACTATAACCCATCTCAAAACAATACTTCAACAAGAGAAAAGGAAAAGAAAAGTAAGTAAACACAATGCATTTGCGAACATAATCTAAGGAGATGCCCCTGGCCTTGACCATTCTTCCAATTTACCGCACATGGGGATTTTAAAAACATACCTGAATACAAATGAGAACGTAACGAAGGACAATAAAGTATACATAAAAACGGGCCTGAATTACCAAAAATTGCTTCTGCATCTCATTTCCCTAGAGCCAAAATGCACTTAATACATGTACCCAATTACCAATCCTAAAAAAAAGTAGGCCTACGTAATTCATAGGAAGAATTGACAAAGCAAAGGAACAAGGCAGAAACAAAGACAGTGACAGACAAGAGTAAATTTCTAGCACAGAATTGAAGGTACTATTTATAGTGAAAGAACCCCCAGCATCCCCACGGAGGCGCCACTAGTCACGGGGAATATTTTTGCCTTCCCTTCAAAGTGTGTCATTGGACTATTCACTATATACAGTTTCTACCACTTTAAAGCATACTTTTGACGTGGTGTTAGCCCTGATATGGCTGTATGCAGTCTGCTGGGCTTTAAACAAAATATGAACTTGAACTTCAAACACACATACAATGCTACTCACCATCTTCTGCTTGACCACGGTTGAAATGTCGACCGGCGACATGACTACGTCTGCACTCAAACCAAGCCGCCGTCAAAATGAAATCCCGTCAGCGAGACTTCAGTTTCGTCCAAAACTCCAACGTCTAGAAGGGGTGTCAGGATTCACTCCGTGGTCAACATGGAACAAACTAAAGAATGTGAAAACCCTCAAGAGTGACATTTACCTACCCTGGTAGTCTAAATAGACCCAACCGTGGAGTTCACAGCGCGTGGCAGTTTCACGTGTTTTGCAACCTTTTCGTGTTTTTAGCTCAGGCCCAGTTGGAGGAATGTGTTTCTAAGTTCTGGCCAAGTGGCAGTAATGTGGTTGTGCAGTTCAGATCAATTCCTCAAACATTCAGCATTTAAGTCTTCGGATACTAAGTCCATATTGGCTAACACCATAAATGGCTGTGTTGAAAGTACTGAAACTGGGGTGGACGCCATAATTCTGCTGCATAAACTGTACACCCGAAGCCTTCAAATTATACCTATGTTATAGGTTCTATTACGTAACAAGATAAATGTATAGTTCAATAACATAAGAAGAATATTTTGTTGTATAGTTTGAAAAGACAAATATTTATTACTATTTATTATTTATTGTTATTCAGTTCCATGGCATAAAAAATTCAGTTCTATAACTTCACAAGATAAAGATTTTCTACTAATCAAACTAGCGACATGATTAGTACAATAGAATATTACTGACAGAGTAGGTGATGGGGTCGAAGAACCCCAGTAAGTAAAAAATAAAAATAAATAAAATAAAATAAAATAAAATTTATGACGCCGACCCGCTCCTATTCACTTTGGAGGTGGCAGTGTGTTCAAAACAGGTTTCATAGCATTCGGACAATTACATAATCGCTCCACCTAATCTGCCATCTGTTACCGGGCAAACACCCTGAGCTTGCGCGAAACCCTATACGCTGGCGAAGTCTACAAATAGAAGACAGGGGTGTCGAAGTAGGGGTGGGGGTGGGGGTATGTAAAACACGAACACCACCAAAATTATTGAATTGCCAAGATGGGCAGCAAGCTGGGCGGTTTTTAATGTTGCTGTTTGGAATTGAACTCGAAACATTAGATATTAGAGTCCACGATTCTTTTTCAAGAGCCTGCCAGTCTGATTCTCCTCAGAGCTAAGGGCGTTGGGAAGACCGGACTACGCGATCGATTCTCATCCACTGAGCAGATGCGTCCGTCATTAACCCTTTGACTGCCGCACTTTATCCACCAACTGCAATACTTAACGCTTTGGCTCCCTCATCCTATCCATCAGCTTCCTGCAGGAGTGAGGGAGCCAAAAGGGTTAAGTTTTTGCTTTGCTAGCATGGTTGACAATGCAGGCTGCTTGTGGACAAGGTGCGGGAGTCAAAGGGTTGACAGATTTTCTCAAATCTCCTGACCAAAACCTCATGTGTTTGTATCTCTCGGGCCTGGGTGATGACAAGATATATTATAAAAAATAAAAATAAATAAGGAAGCGTGGAAGACTTCCTCTCCACGCAGTCTCAAACTGAAATGGAACTCCGAACTACTCTCTTTGCTCCGAATCATCATTACTGTCATCCGCCTTTCTCATCATCACAGCATTGCGAAAAAAAAAGATTGTCCAAGTATCTTCGAACATTCATAAAGATCGATTCGGTTTTGATGGGTTTAGAGGTGTGTTCGAGAGATGAAATGAGCAGTGTGAGGGTAGGGTAGTGATACAGAAGCAGTGAAAAAGAAATGGAGTTGCTAGGAGAACAAATGTTTGCACTTGAAAATCGTCGGACAGTGAGGTGATAGAGACCTCAACTTCTGCACATGGATCGCCATGTTTACCCCTGTTTTATTTTTTCATTATATCAAGTATTATCATCATTATTATAATCATCAGTATCATCATTGCTAAAATACGAGAAGAAGGATAAGATTTTTTCTACGTATCTATGTGTGTATGTATGTATGTATGTATGTATGTATGTATGTATGTATGTATGTATGTATGTATGTATGTATGTATGTATGTATGTATGTATGTATGTATGTATGTATGTATGTATGTATGTATGTATGTATGTATGTATGTATGTATGTATGTATGTATGTATGTATGTATGTATGTATGTATGTATGTATGTACGTATGTATCATCTATTTGTCTGTCTGTCATCTCTCTCTCTCTCTCTCTCTCTCTCTCCACACACACACACACACACACACACACACACCACACACACACACACTCACTCACACACACACACACACACACACACACACACACACACACACACACCAACACACACGCACAACACACACCACACACACACACACATACACACACACACACACACACACACACAAACACACACACACACACACACAACACACACACACATATGTGTGTAACAATTATCTGAATAATAAATGTATAATCTAAAATTCATTGTTCAAGAATTTCAGTTTCATCATTATGTCCATGCATGAATTATCACCTATGAGAGATAGATAGATAGATAGATGGATAGATAGATAGATAGATAGATAGATAGATAGATAGATAAATAGATAAATAGATAGATAGATAGATAGATGGATAGATAGATAGATAGATAAATAGATAGATAGATAGATAAATAATGGATAGATAGATAGACAGACAGAGACAGAGAGCGAGAGAGACACAGAGAGACAGAGAGAGAGACAGAGACAGAGAGGAGAGAAAGACAGACAGGGAAAAGAGAGAGAGAGAGAGAGAGACAGACAGACAGACAGACAGATAGATGATAGATAGATAGAGAGAGAGAGAAAAGAGAGAGAGAGAGAGAGAGAAAACTGAAACTGAAACTGAAACTGAAACTGAAACTGTTTATTGTCATTACCCGAAAAGGTCTTTTGACAAGGGGGATAACAATTTTCCAGTAGTGCGACACATAATCCACTCTTTGTATGTGCGCAAATTCTTCACACATAATCAAAAAAAATATCGAACATCCATTCCTTGAACAGTCGAACATATTCAAATCATATATAATGAACAATCATCCATTTTACCACTACTACATAATGCAAAGAAAACAACAACAAAAAATATCAGAACAGTGTTCCCACATTCAGGCCAATAATTTGTCTAGGTTTAGACAAACCAAAATCTTTTTCACACACCCACACCCATTCACACGCATCCATATACGCTCACACGCGGGCGCGCGCTCATGCGCACACACACACACATCAAAACTGTAATATGATGAAACATCTGGGCTAGACCACCCAAACCTTACATTTAGTGATAATAATATAATCTTCACATAACTGCCCCAAAATACTCTGTTAACAAGGGACATCACTATGCCTTTTATTTATGTTTTTTGGTTTGTTTTTTGTTTGTTTTTGTTAACATGTCATAGTAGACCCTTAAGTGTCTATATACCCTTTCAATATCCACTTCTAACATATTCTACAAATATACCATTATTTTCATATTATTAGCTACTCTTAAATTATCGGCAAACAAAGCAAAATAAAGCAAATGAAAACAGCTCTTTACAAAACAGAGTCTATAATAAAGCGGCTTCTTTTGGAGTTAACGTAATATAGCCCACATCAGTCAAAAGAGATTAAATTAATCCCAGTATGATATTGTCTAGCACTATTGTCGGGCTTGTAAGTGTTTATGTCTTATTTTTTGTGCTTCCGCAATGTATAGTGCCACTGATTTGATTATGACTTCGTCATCAGATGACAAAATAGATACAACATCTTGTCTTTTGGCCATGTCGGATTCAAAAACTTTGCATTTTCCACGTATTGTGTCAAAAATTTGGCATTGGAATAAAAAGTGTTTTTCATTATCGACATTGTTTCCACATAAGGGGCAAGGATATACTGTGGACGTCCCAGGTTGAAACCAATTTTTATTTGCATTGAAACCAAGTGTTCTTAATCTAAATCTTGCGTAATTAGTTCTTTGCCATTTATCCGTAACAACACTGAGATATTTTTCGGTTTGAAAAACATCTTTAAATGAGAAGAACCAACTATATTTTTCTTTGTTTTCCATATCTGAGTGCCAATTTTGTTTAAACGAACAAATAAGCCTGTCTTTAAATTCATTAATAAACTGACACTCATTTCCTACTCCCTGGGACAACCACACGATTCCAAACCCAAGTTCTGATAAAGCCTTTTTTACCTGATAGGCCCAGTTCTGTTTTCCTATTTCCATTTGAGTAACCATCATTTCATATGCCTGTTTACATAACCGAGATTGTGGAAGCCTTAACAATTTCAACCAGTATTTAATACTCTTCACAAAGGTTCTAATGTATAAAGGATATCTTCCAGTTTCTCCATATAAAACAGTATTAGAAGAGTGAATTGGTACAGCCAAAAAACGTTTTATAGCATATGTATGCACTTTTTCCATATGTGGATTTACAGTAAGACCCCATACTTCAGCTGCATATGTAAGTAAAGGTTCTATCTGTGTATCAAACATTTTCCAATATAAATTACAATCAATAGAATTGAGCTTCCGTAAGGATTTTAGAATTTCAATAACACCTTTTTTCCCTTTATTACAAGATTCTTCCCATGCATAATTTAAACTTAATTTTGTCGAAAATATTATTCCTAAGTATTTATAAGAATTAACAACTTTAACCTCGTTAATTCCATAGAACCATTTTTCGTGTTTTGATAAATGTCCACCCTTCCTGAAAATCATAATATTAGTTTTATCCATGTTAACTGTTAAAGCTAGTCGATCCGATTCTTCCTTTAAGACATTTAACTGGTTTTGTAAGCCTTTGACTGTACCAGAGAGAAGAACAACATCGTCTGCAAACAGCAATAGGAATATCTCAATAACCCCAGGGATAATTTGAATGCCATGCAGAGAGAGAGAGAGAGAGGTGATGTAAAGAAAGATAACCGTGGTAAAACTAGACTGGAATCCTGATACGATTGCTTTC
>CM060313.1:64405316-64417816 GCA_030674185.1 Monoplex corrugatus
GTTCTGTTACCACGTCTGAAATGATCCTTTATCTAATAGTCGCATAAAATGGTTTTCTGCTGTTTCTCATTTCTGTTTAATGGCAAACTGAAACACCTGATTGTATTGCTCTTGAAAATTTCTGAAATCAGCTGAGGAATGGATACTGGACTTTAAATCTCTATTGAGCAAATTAATTTTCAAAAGTACAACTTAACACTACCATTATCCTGGATATAAAAACAAACAAACAAACAAACAAACAAACAAAAACAAAAACAAAAAAAGAAAAAAGAAAAAAAAAGAAGAAAAAGGATTTAAGTAATTTTGATGAATGGGCTACACTCAAAATAATTTCAAAGTAGATTGTTGCAGTTTTTCGCTTTTATGTAAAGAAAAAGACAGTGCTTTTTTTTTTTTTTTTTTTTTTTTTTGATAAATGAGAAAGTTGAGGGAACATATTTGATGTGCATATATTCTGCAGTTTATAATTTCTTTCTCACCATCCTTCTCTCTGTCTCGTTTGCTTTTTTTCATGAATAAACTGTCACCCTGAATAAAAGTCAATTAGCATCTGTGTAGACTTGACCATGGAAGCGCCATGCCTGAACAAGGTCTGAGACAGGACACAGACAGCAGGCTGGTCAGTCTGATTGGCTGTAGTGAGCTATCCTCAACGTCACGCACAATACATCTTCAGGGGTGGGAGGTGGAGGGGGAGGTGTTGCTGCCGTCATCAGATCGTCTGGGCCCAACTTGTCAGCTGAAGGCACACTCTGGTGCTTTGGGGTGGGGATGGTGGGGGGGTAACTGGACTGGATTTGATTGGAATGAATGCAGTCATTACCACAAAAAAACTTTTCTGCACGAAAATTCGATACTCTCTCGGCGAGATAAACCACCGCCATAGGACAAGAGCCACAGCTTTTGTATTTTTTCCCTTTCTGTGTGTAATATGTGACCCGCTTTTAACAAAATGAGTCCCAAGGTGAAATAACAGATTTTAGGATATTATGATTTTCAAAATGTCCCCAATATTAACTTTTTTCATATGAAATTTATTATTGTATTCCTAAAATAAAGAAGTTATGGGTGTTTTGAAGTGTGTAACATATTGAGAAAATCAAGTTTTAAATTTTCACCACTTCAGTGAAGTTTTACCTTAGCAATAGGTATTTGTACTTCACCAATCTTTGACCAAATTTTGTACCATGGTAAAAACACATCATGCCACAATAGCACACAAAAAATGGTGTGAAAATCTACTGTAATTGTCTTGTTATTTAAGTTTATATATCCCTTTTTCTGACACAAAAAGCATGCCGTTATCTGGTTAAAACGCATTTTAAATACATTTTCCGATTGAATTATAAAGTGTTGAGTGCATGTACATGTAAGTTAAAGATTAAATATTCCATTTTTGACGAAAAGTAAAAATTGACAAAATCGACCCATCACACCTTTTCTGGGCCTCTACGCTTTTCGCTGCCTGCGAGTTAGGACTCATTTAGTGAAAACAGGTCACATATTGTTTACGTATTAATTTACAGAATTTTGCAAAGGGCGACTTCTGTCATCTTCAGAGATCTCTTGCATCCAGTAAGGACACTATATGAATAGAACCTTGGTTTATCATATCACCTGAACAATGAACAGCCAGGTCACAATCACGGGTCCTGCAAAGGGGGATCGAACCCAAGTTCCATCCACAGATACTTTATCCTTTGACTCCCGCACCCTGTCCACCAGCATCATAATGCATTGCCAATCATGCTGGCAACAAAACAAAACAAAACAAAACAACAACAAAAACAAAAAAAACTTAACCCTTTGATTCCATCATCCAATCCACTAGCCTCCTGCAGGAAACTGGTGGGTAGGATGAGGGAATCAAAGGGTAAGGTTTTGTAGTTGGTGGACAGGATGCGGGAGTCAAAGGGTTAACCAAATGGAAGACCACTGAATAGAAATCTGAGATGGACTGTAGCAGACACCACGACGATCATTCTGATAGATCTATTGATCTACTTTTCCGATACCAATACATATACCACACACACACACTCGGCGCTGGTGCATGGAAGGTTGGGGGTTGGGGTCGGGGTTGGGGGGTTGGGGGTTGGGTTTGGGGATTTGGGGGGTTGGGGTTTGGGGATTGTGGGTTGTGGGGTTGGGGGTTTGGTTGGGGTTGGGGTTGGGGGTTGGGGGTTGGGGGTTGGGTTGGGGTTGGGGGTCGGGTTGGGTTTGGGGGTTTGGGGGTTTGGGGGTTTGGGGGTTTGGGGGTTGGGGGTTGAGGTGTTGAGGAGTTGGGATGGTTGGGGGGCTGGTGGGCTGGGGGTTGGGGTTGGGGTGTTGGGGTGTTGGGGGTTGTGGGGGGTTGGGGTTGAGGGGTTGGGGGCTGGGGATGTTGGGGTTGAGGGGTTGGGGGCTGGGGGTCGTGGGGTGGGGTGGGGGATGGGGTCCTGGGGGTGGGGTGGGGGAAGGGGGGTCGTGTTGCTGTCCTCATCTTTCAGCTGGGTCAAACCTGTCATCCAGGGCACAAGTTCTGGTGCTTTGAGAGGAAATGATCGTTTCTTACCAGTTGAACTTGATCTAAGGCTTGGCACGCGATCGCTTGCTCGTGAAATTTGTTCTCACAGTGTAAGACAGGGATGGGGGGTAAAGATTTCTCTTGTTTCTGGCAATATAGCAGTTCAAATCAACCACCATCTCTTGTGAGGCTGATCGATATCGCCACTAACAAGAACAACTGGACAAAGCAGCAGGGACGTTTCAGTCTTTTTCTCCTATTTTTGTTTTTGTTATTGATGTTTCTTCGTTTGTGATCTTACGTCTAGGCTTCTTTTCTCTTGCTGTACAACAGGGAAGTTTCAGTCTTTTTCTCCTAATTTTCTTGTTTTTGGTGTTTGTTCGTTTGTGATCGAACGTCTCTGCTTGATAAAGGTCAGTCTGGTCGAAAATTTGCGCCTGTTTTGTCTGGTTGTATTAAATACGCGTTCTGATTCTGTTTTCTTTTTTTTTTTTTTTTTTTCTGGTTCCTGTTTGCTTAAACGCGGGCAGTCACATTTGTTTTGGATAATGACGTAGTTGATAATAACTGAAAGAATAAACAAACACTCTATACGCCGACAAAAAATTAATGAAGACAAGTTATATGTTGTAAAAAGGAGAAATAATGTGCAGCACACACACACACACACACACACACACACACACACACACACACACACACACACACACACCACACACACACACACGCATAACACACACACACACACACATACACACATACACACAAACACATACACACATCACACACACACAGACACACAGACACAACACACACACACACGCACACACACACACCACACACACATACACACACACACATACACACAAACACACACACACACACACACACACACACACACACACACACAACCCACGTGCTTTATGATACACAACTGATCTTTTTTAAAGACTGGTTTTTATCCATATGAACAAGACCTCGGGCACACTGAATACAACACTGGGACTGATGATATAAGAATCATATTTGTTACATGATACATGTTACACATAGCCAGAGACATCCAGCATATAAAGAAAAGATCCAGCGAATGAAAAAAAATCTACGGGACAAACGTGGTGTGGGTATATTTTTGCAGTTTCAATGAAAAAAATCTAAGGGACAAATCTGGTGTGGGTACATTTTTGCAGTTTGAATGAGAAAAATCTACAGGACGAACCCGATGTGGGTACATTTTTGTAGTTTCAATGAAAAAAAAATCTAAGGGACAAACCTGGTGTCAGTACATTTCTGCAGTTTCAGTGAAAAAAATCTACGGGACAGTCTGGTATGAAGCACATTTCTGCAGTTTCGATGACAAAATCTAAGGAACAAACCTGGTGTGGGTACATTTTTGAAGTTTCAATGAGAAAAATCTGAGGGACAAATCTGGTGTGGGTACATTTTTGCAGGTTCAATGAGAAAAATCTATGCTATGGGACAAATCAGTTGTGGGTTCATTTCTCCAGTTTCATTGAAAAAAACCCCCAACAACAACAACTAAGGGACCAACCTGGTGTGAGTACATTTTTGCAGTTTCAATGAGAAAAATCTAAGGGACAAATCCGGTGTGGGGGTACATTTTTGCAGTTTCAATGAGAAAAATCTAAGGGACAAATCCGGTGTGGGGGTACATTTTTGCAGTTTCAATGAGAAAAATCTAAGGGACAAATCCGGTGTGGGGGTACATTTTTGTAGTTTCAATGAGAAAAATCTACTAGACAATCTGGTGTGGGGGTACATTTTTGCAATTTCAATGAGAAAAATCTAAGGGACAATCTGGTGTGTAGTACATTTTTTAAGTTTAAATGAAAAACATCTAAGGGACAAATCTGGTGTGGGGGTACATTTTTGCACTTTCAATGAAAAATATCTAAGGGACAAATCTGGTGTGGGTATATCTGCGCAGTTTCAATGAGAAAAATCTGCTGGACAAATCTGCTGGGAGTACATTTCTGCAATTTTAATGAAAATAAAAATGTAAGGAACAAACCTGGTGTGGGGGCACATTTCTGCCCATCTCCCTCTTTCCAACGTTTCCTTCGTGAAAAGACTGTCTGCCACCCCGAAGCGAGGTTTCAATTAACATCTTTGTAAACCAGACCATGAGAAGACCCAGTTCCTGAAATGAGGTCTGAGACTGGACACAGACATCAGGATGGTCATTCTGATTGCTCCATTGATCTATCCTCCAGCAAACCCTGCTCGCTCTACGCTCTGAAAGAAAATTGGAATTTGGATATATATGGAGTTTGTTCGAGGGAGGTTAATCATGCTCGGACAATTCCATATGCGTTTCATTTAACCCTTTGACTCCCGCACACCTTGTTCACCAGCATCCTGCATTGTCAACCACGCACTCTAGCAAAGCAAAAGCTTTAAACCCTTTTAACTCCCTCACCCTATCCAACAGAATTAAATTTTTGTACTTGGTACATAGCGTGCGGAAGTCAAAATCCTGCATCGTCAGCCACGCTACCAAAGCAAAAGCTTAACCCTTTGACTCCCTCACCCTATCCAACAGAAGTAAGTGTTTGAAGTTGGTAGACACCAGAACAAGACTGAGGCAGCCGAGATGTGGTTTTTAAGAATTGTTGAGAGTTCCATGGACAGCAAAGAAAACAAATGAGACAGTCTTGATGGAGGCAGACACAAGAAGATCACTCATAAGGAAAAGTATGAAAAGACAGGCAACATTTATAGGCCATTTTATGAGGAAAGGGGAATTGGAGCACCTGGTCATAACGGGAAAGCTGGAGGGAAGAGAGCACCAGGTAGACCCAGGGAGAAAATACTGGACGGATTGGCAGAGTGGCTGAAGACAAAGAGGGTGGAAGAGATGCTTGAGGCAACAAGAGATAGAGACAGACGGAAGTCCATGATCGCCAACGCCAAGCGGCAGGGCACATGATGATGATGATGAACATCAGATCTTGAGCCCATGGCTCTATCAAAAAAGAGTACTCTTTCTCTGACTACTCTCTCTCTGTCTGTCTCTCTCTGTTTCTCTCTGTCTCTGTCTCCGTCTCTCTCTCTCTCTTTCTGTCTCTGTCCGTCTCTTTGTCTGTCTCTGTCTCTCTGTCTGTCTCTCTGTCTGTCTCTCAATCCAACCAACCCAATCCATTTTCCACGTTGTCAGCCCAGGTAGTGATTCAGGCGTAATTGCTTCTTCCTAACCAGTTGACCTTGACCTGGACTTGGCGCGTGACCACTTTCACGTGAAATTGACTCCACGCATGTGTTGGGGCTTCTTGTCTCTGCAATGAAGCAGTGTGTGATTTATGACTTGTCATCAAGGCCCTTAACCCTGACATTTTAACTATTTTACGCCCCCAAATGAGTAGTCTTTCTTCCTTTCTTTTTTGTTGTTGTCTTTTCTCACCTTTGTTTATTTTCGATTCCCTCCCTTGCTGCTTTATTTTCTTGCTTCCTGATGCATGCACCTAAGAACAAAATGTGCCGTCCGGATTTCTTTTGCTGTGTTAGGAATTTGGATTGTTGTTGTTATTTTATTTAATGCCCAGCCGACTGCGTAAAGCCATATCCGGTCTATAACCGGTTCAAAACATACAAAACTTCAACAGAAAAAAAAGAAAGGAAAAGAAAAGAAAATTAAGTACACATATCAATACGGGAAGTTTCAACAGTTGGGGGGTAGACATAATGCTACCAATTTTGAAGAACAAGGTCTCCCAACAGTGTAAAAATCGCTACTCACAGTTCCGTAGCTTTCGATGGCGTTCTCGCCATCTTCGTCAGCGCTCTAATGCTGTCTGCGTGAATCTACACCGCTCCCTAGCGAAGTTCAGGAACCATCTACACTTCACACTGCACTGCAAACATCACGGCGTCTTTCCCACCAGCCTAAAAATCAAAACTCCGATGAAAGGAACAGCAGCAAATAATATCATCAATCAGGCACAACGAGCACTCATGAACGAACGTATCAAGCAAATCAACACCCGCATCACTTGTCTGGAAGAGAAAATCCAAGACCTCGAGGAAAGACTGAGCTCTAGCACACTACCAGATGCTATGCTCTCCGAAATCAAAGAGTGGCTAAACAACACACGACGAATAGAATGGGACAAAGTACGCCAACGCCATCGAAAGAAATTCGAACTTCTAGCACCAAAAAACAACAGGAGACAACAGAATGACAAAAGCGAGATTACACCTGTACCGGAAGAAACAAAAAGAAAGACCAAAGAGAGGTGGGTGATCAATCTATCAGATCGCCAACTCACTAAACCTGAACAGGAAGTACTAGAGAAAGGACTAAATTTCGCCGTAGCCCCTAACAAGCTTCCAGTGGTAGACCTCATCACAAGCATTGAAACAGCTTGCAGGTATATTGGCCCTAATTCAGAAGAAGCCACACACTTAAGATCAGACTGTGTCAGAATCATGAAACAGGCCAAACTACCGAAATCCAACTTAACACCGGACCAAAGACGGGCTCTGGCGGATTTAAAGAACGAACACGCCACGATGATCCTACCAGCTGACAAAGGTCGTGCCACAGTCATCATGCCTAGACCCATGTACTATGAGAAGGCAAGCAAACTTCTGGAAGATACTACAACATATGAACGCCTCAAGAAAGATCCTACTTCCAAGTTTTCCAACAAACTGAAAGACACACTGAAACGCCTGAAAGAGACGGACCGCCTGTCATTAGAACAGTACAGGAAATTATACCCAACTGTGTCCGACGTCCCCAAGTTCTATGGTCTACCCAAAGTCCACAAGAAAGAAGTCCCCCTCCGTCCCATAGTCGCATCCAGAGGTTCCATCATGTATGAGACGGCTAGATTTGTGGCGGACATCCTATCACCTCTCGTAGGACACACAGATCATCACATCCACAACAGTGCTGACCTAGTGGAAAAACTGAGTAACTACACCCTCGCTCATGATGAACTCCTTGTGTCATATGATGTCTCTGCCCTATTTACCAGCGTACCAGTGAAAGAAAGCATAGAGATCATACGCCGAAGGTTACAAAACGACCAAACCCTCCACCAACGTACATCTCTCACAGTGGACGACGTATGTGAACTCTTGTCCTGCTGCCTCACCACCACCTACTTCACCTTCCAAGGTGAATTCTACCAACAAAAAGAAGGAGCAGCCATGGGCTCCCCAGTAAGCCCAATAGTAGCCAACCTGTTCATGGAGGATTTTGAAGAGAAAGCATTGGCTTCTTTCCACTCCCCACCACGATACTGGGGGCGCTACGTAGACGACACCATGACTATCCTCCCCCAGCAACTGGTCGAACAGTTCACAGAACATCTGAACAACCAACACCCAGCCATCAAATTCACGAGGGAAGTGGAACAGAACAACTCCATAGCCATGCTGGACACCCTCATCACCAGAACTGATGGCATTCTATCCTTCTCGGTCTACCGTAAACCAACTCATACGGACCAATATTTACAGTTCGACAGCCACCAGCCCCTTGAACACAAACTGGGAGTGATTCGAACCCTTACCCACAGAGCTAACACCATATGCAGTACCCAAGAGGCAAAAGACAAGGAGACAAACCACCTGAAAAAAGTGCTCACCATCTCGGGCTACAAAAAGTGGGCCTGGAACAGCCCGGGAGGCAGGAAATCCAACACCGCATCCCAACAGCCAGTGAAACAACACCAGCGCAAGGGACACATCACCATCCCATACGTAGGAGGTGTGAGTGACGCTCTGTCCAGAAAGATCAGAAAACTGGGGGTGGCTGTACATTCCAAACCTTCCAACACCATACGCAGCCAGCTGGTCACCCCCAAGGACAAAACCAGCAAACTCGACAAAGCTGGCATTATATACAGAATAGACTGCCAGGACTGTAACCAACATTATGTCGGTGAAACTGAACGCCCCCTTCAGAAGAGACTAACAGAACACAAGAGGGACTCTTCTCCAGTAGGAGCTCACCTACACGCCGAAAAACATCAATTCAGTGCGGACAATGTCAACATCCTGGACAGAGAAAATAAGTGGTTCCAGCGAGGAGTCAAGGAGGCCATCTACATCGCAGCCACCAACCCCCCGCTCAACAGGGACCGGGGCCGTTACACCCTGCCCCCGGTGTACCATTCTCTGATTCGATCTCGTGAACTGGGTTCATCCCATGTTCGCGAGATCTGAGTAGAGATTCACGCAGACAGCATTAGAGCGCTGACGAAGATGGCGAGAACGCCATCGAAAGCTACGGAACTGTGAGTAGCGATTTTTACACTGTTGGGAGACCTTGTTCTTCAAAATTGGTAGCATTACATATCAATACATTTGCGCACATGATCTAGGGACATGCCCCTGGGGTTGACCATTCCGCCCAATTTATCGCAAAGGGGATTAAAAAAATATCACACCTGAATACAAATTTAGAGATAAGTAAGGACGCTAAAACATTTATCAAAACGGGCATAAATTACATAAAATTGCTTCCGCATATCTCACCTCCCCAGAGCAAAAAAAAAAAAAAAAAAAAAATGCATTTGATACATGTACCAAATTATCAATCCTAAGAAAAAGTACGTAAGACTTTATCGAACACATACAGATGAATGGACCATCAAGGCAGAAAACGATTGGAAGAAATGATAGAAAGCAAAGGAACAAGGCAGAAACAAAGACTGTGACAGAAAAGAGGAAATTTCTTTCACAGAATGTCAAAGAAGGTGGGGATACTATTTATACACAAAGATCCCCCGGCATTCCCACGGGGTGAAGGAATTTGGATTTGGGAATTTGATGTCTGGGGTTTGTTTATGATGGATTCATCGAATTGGGACAATTCCATATACGCTCCTCTCAGATCTGCCAGCTATTAACCTGACAGACTCCTTGAGCCTGCGCAAAACCCTATGCGCTGGCAAAACCTTGAAATGGGGAAAGGGGAGAGGGACCTAAACACTAAACTGACACCATCAGAATGATGGAAACATTAACCCTTTGACTCCAGCACCCTATCCACCATTGAAAAACTTAATCCTTTGATTCCCTCACTCTATCCACCAGCTTCCTGCAGAAAGCTGGTGGATAGGGTGAGGGAATCAAAGGGTTAAGTGTTTGCTTTGCTGGCGTGGTTGGCAATGCAGGATGCTGGTGGACAGGATGCGGGAGTCAAGGGGTTAACGATAGACAGTGAACAGGCCAGATTTTAATACTGCTGGTCAGCATTGAACTCCAGATATCAGACCTAGCGTCCATGGCTCTCTCAAACGATAACCAGAAGAATTCATCAAAATGAGACAATTCCATATACGCTCCTCTCAAACCTGCCAGCTACTATCTGGCAAGCTCCTTGATTCAGCAAATACATAAAGAAATAAACAAAACATGAAATAAGTAAGTAAATAAATAAATAGATAAATAATGAATGATTAAATAAATAAATAAATGAATAAATAAGCGAATGAATGAATGAATGAATGAATGAATAAACAAACAAGTAATAAATAAATGAATAATGGATAAATAGATAAATAAATAAATAAATAAATACAAAAATAAATAAATAAACAAATAAAACTAAAACAACAACACAACAAAAACGCCTATGCGCTGGTCTGGTAAAGTCTTGAAATGGCCAGGAGAATGACTGGAGTATTATTAAGCTAGGCAGGAAATAAACCACATTTTTTATGTTTCACGAGTGCAATTGAACTATAGACATGAGGTCGTGAGTCAATGGGTCTGTTAAAAGAAATAGCCAGCCCACTCAACAAAAAGAAAGTTACGGCATAGTGAAAGAAAGTATTGATAGGGAATGACCATAGGTCAGTCAGACCCTGCCGGTACAATTAGTGTGAATGACGGCGTTGTGGATATACCTTTTTTTTCTTACCTCCCCTCGGTCTTCTTCTGACTCTGGCCAGGCTGGACACTACAAGTGGTCACACGATTGATTGCCACGTGTTGGTTTATTCCCTATCTGGTTGACCACAGTACTACACACTGTGAAATTAAGGACCCTCGTAACTTCAGTTGTGCTTTCTTCTCCTTCTTCTTGTTCTTCTTGTTCGTCTTCTTCTTTTTCGTTTCTCTTGACCTCCTCCTCCCCTTTCTTGTTCTTGCTCTTCTTGTTCTTCTTCTTCTCCTTCTTCGTCTTCTACTTCTTCTTCTTTTTCTTTTTCAACTCCTCGTCATCCTTCTTCCTCTTTTTCTCTTCCATTTCTTTCTCTTGTCCTTCCACTGTTTCTTGTTTGCTACTTTTTGATGTTGCTGTCGACAGATAAATAATTTGTTCAGTGCCACTAATGAAGATATACATTTTACTACAATATAGCCTAAGTCTAAGTCTTTTCACTGACAGATCGATAACAATGATAGACATATAGTTCTTTACATTAATTAGGCCTTCAAAAATTACCGGCCTATCTCTAATCTCTCTTTCTTGTCAAAACTCATCGAAAAAGTTGTCCTCAACCAGCTGAACTCTCACCTGTCTGCCAACAATCTCCTCAATCCTTTCCAGTCAGCCTACCGCCAGTGCCATAGCACTGAAACTGCCCTGCTACACATTCTCAACAATCTCCTCCTTGCAACTGATACTGGCAAAGTCTCTCTCCTCACACTCCTTGATCTGTCTGCAGCCTTTGATACCATTGATCATGGTATTCTCCTTTCTAGACTTCATCATACTTTTGGCATCTCTGACATTGCTCTCTCCTGGTTCACTTCATATCTATCAAACAGAAAACAAACTGTTCTCATTAATGGCACTTACTCTCAACCTGCATACCTGACCTGTGGTGTCCCACAAGAATCTGTCCTTGGCCCTGTTCTTTTCACTCTTTATACCTCCCCCCTGTCCACCATCATCAACTCCCACTCTATAAAACACCACTTCTATGCTGATGACACCCAACTTCAAGACAGTGACTCATCTGACAATATACAGTGCCTCTTGACTCGCACCACTGAGTGTCACTCGGACATTAAGAACTGGATGACATATAATAAACTTCAGCTTAATGACGACAAGACAGAAGCTATCCTCATTGGCACCCGTCAGAAACTTTCTCAGCTGCCTCCTCTTTCTCTTCCATTATGTAACACATCAGTCCCAATTTCTGATTCAGCTAAAAACCTTGGTGTCTGCATTGACTCTACCCTCTCCATGAATAACTTTGTTTCTCAAACTGCCAGATCTTGCTACTATCACCTCCATCGTATAAGCCTGATCAGGAAGTATCTCTCTGTCGAAACAACTGCAAAACTCATTCTCTCCTTCATAATGTCTCGCATTGACTATTGCCATTCACTCCTGTCTGGTCTTCCTGCCTCCACCATTCACATCCTACAGCGCATTCAAAACAATACCGCACGCCTTGTACTCAAAAAGAAAAAAGCTGACCACATATCTCCTCTCCTGGCACAACTTCACTGGTTCCCTGTATCAAAGCGCATACAGTACAAACTAGACACCATGTGCTACAAAAGCCTCAATAACGCAGCCCCCGATTACCTGCCAAGCCTACTTGAGATCTATCTTCCCTCACGTACCCTCCGCTCTGCCTCCGATCCTCTGACTTTTCGCTTTCCACGCACTAAGCTCAATACCTATGGTCCACGAGCCTTCTCTGTTTCTGGTCCACTTTCCTGGAACAAACTTTCTCTCTCAGTCCGTCAGCAACCTACTTTTGCCTCCTTCAAGTCCGCTCTCAAAACTCACCTTTTCTCCTCTGCATAAAATCCTGACCTCACTCAATCCCCTCTGCAGCCTGTCTCCACTCGGAGGGGAATCGCATTGTAATAGATAATTGTATATAATGTGCTCTCAATAATTTGCCATTGCTTTTGTTCTTTCTCCCCATTTATAGCCGTGTGCGTGCATGTGTGTGTGTGTGTGTGTGTGTGTGTGTGTGTGTGTGTGTGTGTGTGTGCGCGCGCGCGCGCGCGCGTGCGTGAGTGCGTGTGTGTGCGTGAGTGCGTGTGT
>CM060313.1:64427816-64432816 GCA_030674185.1 Monoplex corrugatus
GTTTTATGGGTTGAATGGGGTAGTGTTTTTGTTTTTGGCAATAAATCAGTGTGTGTTTTATGGGTTGAATGGGGTAGTGTTTTTGTTTTTGGCAATAAATCAGTGTGTGCTTTATGGGTTGAATGGGGTAGTGTTTTTGTTTTTGGCAATAAATCAGTGTGTGCTTTATGGGTTGAATGGGGTAGTGTTTTTGTTTTTGGCAATAAATCAGTGTGTGCTTTATGGGTTGAATGGGGTAGTGTTTTGTTTTTGGCAATAAATCAGTGTGTGTTTTATGGGTTGAATGGGGTACTGTTTTTTGCTTTTGGCAATAAATCAGTGTGTGTTTTATGGGTTGAATGGGGTAGTGTTTTTTTGTTTTTGGCAATAAATCGTGTGTTTTATGGGTTGAATGGGGTAGTTTTATGTCTTTGGCAAAAAAGGATTGTGTGTTTTATGGGCTGAATGGGGTAGTGTTTTTTGCCTTTGGCAATAAAGAATTGTGTCCTTTATGGACTGAATGGGTTAATGTTTCGTCTTTGTCAATAAAGAATTGTGTTTCATGGGCTACATGGGGTAGTGTTTTCTCTATAACAATATGTCATTGTGTGTTTTATGGATTGAATGGGGTAGTGTTTTGCCTTTGGCAAGAAAGAATTGTGTGTTTTATGGGCTGAACAGAGTGTGTTCCTGTCTTTGGCAATAAATCATTGTGTGTTTTATGGGCTGAATGGGGTAGTGTTTTGTCTTTGACTATAAAGAATTGTGTTTTATGGGCTGAGAGGGTAATGTTTTGTCTTTAACAATAAATCATTGTGTGTTTTATGAACTGTCTGGGGTAGTGCTATGTCTTTGGCAAAAAAGGATTGTTTGTTTTATGGGCTGAATGGGGTAGGGTTTTGCCTTTGGCAAGAAAGAATTGTGTGTTTTATGGGCTGAACAGAGTGTGTTCCTGTCTTTGGCAATAAATCATTGTGTGTTTTATGGGTTGAATGGGGTAGTGTTTTTGCCTTTGGCAATATAGAATTGTGTCCTTTATGGACTGAATGGGTTAATGTTTTGTCTTTGGCAATAAAGAATTATGTTTTATGGGCTACATGGGGTTAGTGTTTTCTCTATAACAATATATCATTGTGTGTTTTATGGGCTGAATGGGTTAATGTTTTGTTTTTGGCAATAAAGAATTGTGTTTTATGGGCTACATGGGGTTAGTGTTTTCTCCATAACAATATATCATTGTGTGTTTTATGGGCTGAATGGGGTAGTGTTTTGTCTTTAACAATAAATCATTGTGTGTTTTATGGGCTGAATGGGGTAGTGTTTTGTCTTTGGCAATAAATCATTGTGTGTTTTATGGGCTGAATGGGGTAGTGTTTTGTCTTTGACTATAAAGAATTTTGTTTTATGGGCTGAGATGGGTAATATTTTGTCTTTAACAATAAATCATTGTGTGTTTTATGAACTGCCTGGGGTAGTGTTATGTCTTTGGAAAAAAAAAGGATTGTTTGTTTTATGGGCTGAATGGGGTAGTGTTTTTGCTTTGGGTAATAAAAAATTGTGTGTTTTATGGGCTCAATAGAGTAATGTTTTCAGCTTTGGCAGTAACGAATTGTGTGCTTTATAGGCTACATGGAGTATGTTTTCTCTATGGCAATAAATCAGTCTGTGTTTTATGAACTGACTGGGATAGTGTTTTTGACTTTGGTAATAAAAAATTGTGTTTTATGAGTAGAGACAGGCATTAATACTTGTTTTTGGTAATAGAGCATTGTGTTTTATGGGGTGAATTGGGTAGTGTTCTTGTTTCAGGCCATAAAGATTTGTGCTTTTTTATGGGTGGAGAGAGGCAGTAATTCCTGTCTTTGGCCATAAAGAATTGTGCGTTTTATTGGCTGAATGGGGAAGCGTTCATGTTTTTGGCAATAAAGAGTTAACTATTTTTTGAGTGGACGGAGACAGTATATTTTCACTCTCTAGAAATAAAACATTGTGTGTTTTAAAGGCTTGTTAGTAACGATCTTATTCCTGAAACTTTAGCAAGTTTATGTTTCAATAAAGAGTTAATTATTTCTTGAGCGGACGGGGACAGTATATTTTCACTCTCTAGAAATAAAACATTGTGTGTTTTAAAGGCTTGTTAGTAACGGTCTTAATCCTGAAACTTTAGCAAGTTTATGTTCTTTCCTTCTTTCTTTTTTTTCAGTTGTTCTTCTTCTTTATTTGTTGGTCTCTTTCTTTCTTTCCTCTGTATTTTGATAATGACAAGAAGACACTGATATCCAAAAGCTGTACAAGGCTAGTTCTGTGGTTTGATCAGTGTATGCCATCTATAATTTTACACGAGGAGAAAAGCAAAAAAAAAGTCATGGCATGACAATCTTCATTTATAAAATTATTTCATAAGTTTAAACATTAGCTCAGACAGACTGAGAATAACACTGGAACAAGATGTTTTGAATTAGACATGTTGCTAAATGACATTTGTTTTTGCTTTCAATGCAGAGAGACGTCAAACATATGGAGAAGTGATTGTATAACATTTATCGTAACAGTTTTTCTGTTTGGATATGGCATTATCATGTATAATAATGTCAAATTCACAATTATTTATCTGTAAATGTAAATAGCATAAAACAATGTCAAACCACACTTCTTCCTTCTTCCTTCTTCCTGTCCCTTAACCCTATCCAGGGTCGTGGGGGCTCCACATGGATGAACATCGCACCGTCTGTCTCCACCTCTGTCTGTCATGAGCAAGGGTCTGGGTCATGGCAAAGCTTTTTCCTGTCCATTCGTCAATATTGTCCATCCACTTTTTTCTCTGTCTGCCTCTTTTTCTTCCTCCCTGAACTGTTCCTTGGAGTATTGTTTTTGATAGTCCGTTAGTTCTTGTCACGTGACCATACCACCGAAGTTTCCTTTTTCTTACTGTTGTCAGAAGGTTTTCATAGTTTTTGACATGCTGTGAAATTGTTCTTCGCACTTCCTCATTGGTAATGTGGTCTTTGTATGAGATGCCAAGCACTCTTCTAAAGCATCTCATTTCTACTGCCAGGATCTTCTTTTGCAGTTCTGCTGTTAGTGTCCATGACTCGCACGCGTAGAGAAAGATTGACAGGACCAATGCGTGCATTAGCTTCAGTTTGGAAGTGAGGGCGATGTTTTTGTCCCTCCAGATGGGCTTCAGCTTGGCTAGTGCTGCTGTTGTCTGTGCTGCTCTTGCAAGAACTTCAGTTTTCGATCCCTGTTCACTGATAATGGCTCCGAGATATTTGAACTGAGCCACGGTTTCCAGCTCACTCCCGCTGACTGTAATCTTCTTTTCTATTGGTTTTGTGCTGTTTGTCATCAACTTTGTCTTTTCGGCACTGATCTCCATGCCATATCTGGATGATGTCTCGTCCAGGTGTTTCACCAGGTTGGCAAGTTCGTCTTCACTTCCAGCCAACCCATCGATGTCGTCGGCAAATCTCAAGTTGGTGATTGTCCTTCCTCCAATACTGACTGAACCGTGATGGTTTTCAAGGGCATCCGTCATAATGCGCTCAAGGAAGATGTTGAACAAGGTTGGAGAGAGGAGACAGCCCTGGCGAACTCCAACTGATGTGTGAAACCAGTCCCCCACTGTGCCCTCAACAAGCACTGCGCTGCTCGCTTTTGCGTATAGCTGTGTGATGGTGTCAATAAGCTTCCTTCCCATGTTGTACTTCCTCATGGTGGCCCACAGTGCTTCATGCCATACTCTGTCAAATGCCTTTTTGAAGTCGATAAAAACGTGGTAGATGTCCTGTTGGTGTTGGCTGTATTTTTCGCATAGGACTCTGAGATTGAATATTTGTTCTGTTGTGCTTCTACCACTGCGAAATCCCGCTTGTTCTTCAGCAATGATCTCCTCTGCCTGTGGTTTCAGTCTGTTCAAAATGACTTTCAGCATCACTTTGCTAGCATGGCTGATAAGGCTGATCGTTCTGTAATTCTGGCATAGTTGTAAATTGCCTTTCTTGGAAAGTGTGATGATTAGTGACTGGGTCCAAGGTGTCGGCCATTCTCCCGTCTGCCAGATTTTGTTGCAGATTTTCCAGAGGATGTCAGTCACTGCCTCCCCTCCATGCCTAATTTGTCCAAAAAGCTGTTTATGACATCAAAAAAGATTGTATCATTAATGAACCTATTATATGTACAATAAATTTGTAAATGACTGGTTTCCTTACAGTAGCATTTGAGATGTGTTCAAAAGATGCACCTTTCAGCTGTGGCTCTTTTTCATTCAGATGTTGATCAGAGCTTTGAATTTACATTTGCCACAAATGATGTTATGTTAAATACATATCAACCATTGAAATGAAAATGTGTTTAATATCATATGTTAATATACACCCGTTTAATTTTTTGTGTTCAGTTGTCGTTCTGGTTCGTTTTATCTAGTATTTTTTTCTTTTTCATTTTTGTAAATTATACAAACACACACACACACACACACACACACACACACACACACACACACACACACACACACACACACACACACACACACACACACACACACACACACAGACATACACACACATACACACACACACACACTCACACACACACGCACACAGAGACACACACATACACACACAGACATACACACACACACACACACACACATACACACACACAGACATACACACACACACACACACACTCACACACACATAAACAACAACCCAAAGCAAACAATCAAACAAACAAACAAACAAACAAAACAAAAACAAACAAACAAAAAGAGAAATAAATCAATAACAATAAAGAAAAGCAATAAAAGATCCATTGCAAGAGAAAAGTCAAGGGAACAGCTTGGTAGGTGCATATCTCTGTAACACCGTCTCCATTTCTCACTCTACTCCTGTCCCTCTCTGTCCTACTGTCACCCTGAAGCAAAGCCTCGATTGACGCCTGTGTGCACATGATCACTGGAGGTCTGAACTCCTGACACAAAGTCTGACACTGGACACACAAAGCAAGATGATCAGTTT
>CM060313.1:64437816-64445316 GCA_030674185.1 Monoplex corrugatus
ACTTTGAGTAATTCTGTTTTATACAAAGAGAAGACTGTTGGGCTGGTTTGACCATCTTGTGCTTTTTCCTACTGCTTCTGTTTTAAAACTTTCTTTCTTAATTGTTTCGCTCAATTATGAAAAAAAAAAGTATCTGAAAACGCCTAGGATTTGGTGAAACAAGCGTGCGTGACAGATTTGTTTTTGTGTCTTGTGGCGTGGTGAAAGTGTTAGTGTCGTGAGTGACCGGAGGTCAGTGAGAACCCTGCGGACACTATCAGTGAGATGGACAGCGTCGTATATACATCTCTCTCACACCTCCCCCCACCCTCTCTCTCACACTTCCCTCTCCCCTCTCTCTCCAATCTTCTCTCTATTTGCTCACATTGGACAGAATGCTACTTGGTGGCTACCGTCCGTCTGGTCAGCAAATGCGGGCACTACTACAGAGTGTGAAATTAAGGAACTTTCTGATGGGCCTGATAGATGAGTGACCAGAATTTAGACTTCCAATCAGGTCTGCCTGGGTGGGTAGCAGCGCTTGATGGTGTATGGCTTGTCACTTTCACCTCTCTCCCTCGCCAGGATCGGCGGTAGAAGCAGCACTCGACGTCACAAGTCTTCTCCACGTCGCACGATTCAGACATCTGTGGGCAACTTTCTGGCTCCCCGGACCACAGACATCAGCGATGTTGTTGAAGTAGGAGGTGTGCGGTCGTCCCTTTCTTCCTCCTCGCCTCAACTTTCCCCTGCAGGACTGTTGGTGTCAAATCTGTTTTGGTGTCCCTTGTGCTAGTGATGCCGACAACACGTTCTGCACTGTTCAATTTAATGTGATTGGTCGTGCGTGCATAATCATCATCATGTGCCCTGCCGCATGGCGTTGGCGATCATGGCCCTCCATATGCTTCTATCCCTTGTTGCCGCAAGCACATCTTCCACCCTCTCTGTCCTCAGCCACCCTGCAAGTCCGTCCAATATTTTCTCCCTGGGTCTACCCGGTGCTCTCTTTCCATCCAGCTTTCCCGTTTTGACCTGGTGCTCTAGTTCCCCTTTTCTCATAAAGGTGGCGTAGAAAATGGGATGAAGAAAAAGGTGAGCATACAGGCAACCTCCCTGAGTGCGATGATCCTTAAAAAAGCTCCAGAAGCCTGAGATGGGTTTAAATGAAACGTAGCATCTGTCTTATTGAGGCTGCTTATAAGGCCGAAGCGTTTGCAGGCCGCAACAAACTAGTCAGTGATGCGCTTGATGATTCGTACAAGTATGCAGCCTGTACACAATCATCTGCAAAAAGAAATTCCTGCAGGATGGCTTTGAGCACTCTGAGGTTTGTCTGGGGTTTGTTCAAGAGGGATTTATCGCATTCGGACAATTCCATATGCACTCCACCCGAATCTGCCAGGAGTTATCTGGCAGACTCCCTAAGCGTACACAAAACCCTATGCGCTGGCAATGTCTGAAAAAAACCCAACGTGCATCGACCGGGAAACGAACCCTGGTGACCCGCGTGGCATGCGAGTGTTCTACCACTGGACCACCTATGCTAATCTGCCTGGAGTCTCCACAGACTGAAGATTTCTCCATCTGAGTGGAATTGGATGCACACCTCTTTGTCTAAATCTCTGGATGCATCGATCAGCGTTTCTACAAAGAGGATAGAAAAGATTGTGGGCACCAGAACACATCCTTATTTCACTCCGTGCTGCACTGGGAAGGGCTCGGATGCCTCCCCGTTTTCCTTTACTCTAACTAGCATGCCATTGTGGAAGGAGCAGTCAGCGAAACAAGCTACTGAAATTAACAAACCGTCTCAGCATTCCCTACAGGCCGGCCCCTCCTGCAAAAAACATCAAATGCCCTGGTCAGATTTACAAACACTATGTTGAGCTCCTGGTTTTGTCCGTGGAACTTCTCTATCGCCTTGTGTGCGGCAAGCACTACATCATCATCCCTCTGCCGAAGAGATAGTGATGTCAACTCTCCATGAGCATCTCGCCCCCATTCTAGCAGATATGTACAGGAATGCCATCAGTTTCTGATGCCTTCTTGGGCGTGGTTTGCTTGAGGACTTTAGAAGTCTCAGCACGGGATAGTCGGTCTGCTTGAGACTCCTTACTAAGTACCTGAGAAAGTGCCTCAACGGCGTCCCAGACACTTTCAAGTCCCTGTTCGGAAATTCACATCTCCAAAACCACTAAAGCTAAGGTCACCCTGAGATTAATACATGAAGGGCCAGATGATCATGGACATATTTGGAGATATAGACCGGTTTCCCAGGACCCTCCCCTTGAAGACCTGTCAGCTTTCTTGTCTTTCTAAAGTCTTAGTAAAAAAAATGGGTGGCGCTGCATTGCGGCGACACGCTCTCAATTGGAAGAGCAGCCTGAGTTTCACATGGAAAATACACAGTGACAAAAGACCTGATTATGAATATGAAAATGAAAATGAAAATGAATATGAATATGAATATGAATATGAATATGAATATCAATATGAATATCAATATGAATATTTTTACAATGCTGTGATGATGATGTTAATGCTGTGAAGCGCCATGACGGATAACATTACAAAGTTATACACTGTGATTACTTCCATGAAGTGTTCTGCTGTCAGTCAGATCCATGAGATAACGAAACTTGAGATATTGGCCAAAAAATTTGAACAACACATTCGATGATACATCAGTGTGTGTGTGTGTGTATGTGTGTGTCTGTGTCTGTGCGTGTGGATGTGTGCGTATGGTTGCGCGCGTATGCGTGTGTGTATGTGTGTGTGTGCGTGCGTGTGTTGTGTGTGTGTGTGTGTGTGTGTGTGTGTGTGTGTGTGTGTGTGTTGTGTGTGTATGTATACGTGTGAGAGAGAGAAATCGCATACGCGATTGGGCGATTTTGTGTTTTCCTACGAAAATGATGTGTATGTGTATGTGTGTGTGTGCAAGCGCACGTATATGTGCAACACCTTGTCTGCATATATGCTTGCATATGTGTATGCATGCGTATACATATGTGTATCTGTGTGTGTTGATAGGGGGAAGGGGGAAGATTAAAGTGGGTCTGCTTTACGTTAGATTTGATGTAATCTTTGGCAAACACACGCTGCTTTTGACAGTGAAGCTGACACTGGACGTGACAGAGCAAAACAGCTTCCTCTGGGCTACACCTTCTCCCCCATTCACTTAAACCCACTCCATCTGCGCAGACTGACAATTTCTATTTGGAAAAACAAACTTCTGAATTCATTTTTGTTCTGAATGTTTTATCAGAGGAAGATGCACGGATTGTGCATGCTACTTTTTCTTTCTTTTTTTGTGTTTTGTTTTTAAAGCAAGTTTATTATAGATAAAGAAAGTAAGCAACTTTTTTTCTCTTTCTGTTTTTTTCTCTTTCTGTCTCGCTGTCTCTGCCTCTCTCACTGTGTCTCTGTATCTCTCTGTCTTTGTGTGTCTCTGTCTCACTCTCTCTCACTCTGTCTGTCTGTCTCTCTCTTCTCTCTCTCTCTCCCTCCTCTCTATCTTTCTCTCTCTCTCTCTCTGTCTCTCTCCCTCCTCTCTCTATCTCTGTCTGTCTGTCTCTTTTTCTGTCTTATTTTTATGTCTGCATCTGTCCGTTCTGTCGGTCTATCTTTCTCTCCCTCTCACCCTATTCTTTCTCCGTGCGTGCGTGCATGTGTGTGTGTGTGTGTGTGTGTGTGTGTGTGTGTGTGTGTGTGTGTGTGTGTGTGTGTGTGTGTGTGATGTTGATGTGTGTGTGTGTGGTTTGAAGAGAGAGAGAGGCAGAGAGAGAGAGAGAGGCAGAAAGACAGACAGAGACAGAGACAGAGACAGAGAAAAAGACAGACAGAGATAGAGGCAGAGGCAATAGACATACGGACAGAGAGAGAGAGAGAGAGAGAGAGAGAGAGAGAGAGAGAGAGAGTGTGTGTGAGAGAGAGAGAGGCAAAGAGAGAGACAGAGGCAGAGAGAGAGAGAGACAGACAGACAGGCAGACAGACTGACAGAGACAGAGACAGAGACAGAGACAGAGAGACAGGGACAGAGAGAAAGATTTATCAGCGAACAAAAACTCTAAGAAAAAGAGATATCGTGTCAGAAAAGACATTTTATTTACTCCAGAATTGGTTACAATAAAAACAGTCACAGCTGACATGGAAGAAAAAAAACAAAAAAAACCAACCTTACAATATACACGATAAACCAAACACTCAGAAAAAATAAACAAGTGATTATGATCGACAAACTGTACTCACGCAGTAAACGAACATGCTCATAAACACCCATTGAAGTCAGTTTATAACAAAAATGCCAACTGATTTTGTACATTATCATTAGCATCAACCATCCAACGGCTTGACAAAAAAAAACAAAAAAAACAAAAAAACAAAAAACAAACAAACAAAAACCAACCAACCAACCAACCAAACAAACAAACAAACAACAACAAAAAACGACAAAACAACAACAACAACAACAAAAACAACAAACAAACAGACAAAGAAAGAAAGAAAGAAACAAACAAACAAAAAACAACAAAAATGACAAACAACAACAACAACAAAACAACAAACAAACAAACAAAAAACAACAAAAAACGACAAGCAACAACAACAAAACAACAAACAAACAAACAAACAAACCAACAAACCAACAAACCAACAAACCAACAAACCAACCAACTAACAAACAAAAAACTCTGCACAAATTCACAGTATTGTAACGATTATATCACTGACTGGTCACCCACTGAAAGTGGACGATAAACAATCAGCTGGATTTTATCAGTTCCAGTACTGTGGTTACATCATTAGGGTCAGCATGTGCGGATAGTTCCATATGCGCAACGCCACTTACAACCAAGCGATGCAGATACGAAGTAATGACAGCAAGAGTTTGGAGGTTTGTAGTTCGGTCAAGAGGGAGTCATCATCATCACCATCATCACCATCATCATCATCATCATCATCATCATCATCATCATCATCATCATCATCATCATCATCATCATCATATGTGCCCTGCCGCATGGCGTTGGCAGTCATGGCCCTCCATATGAATCTATCCCCTGTTGTTGCAAGTGCATCTTCCATCCTCTCTGTCCTCAGCCACTATGCAAGTCCGTCCAGCATTTTCTCCCTGGGTCTACCTGGTGTTATTTTTCCCTCCAGTTTTCCTGTTGTGACCAGGTGCTCTAAATCCCCTTTCTTCATGATATGTCCCTTGAATGTTGCTTGTCTTTTTTAAAATGTTTATTTATTAATGATCTTCTTGTGTCTCCCTCCTTCGAGACTGTCTCGTTTATTTTCTTTGCTGTCCGTGGAACATTCAATATCCTTCTTAAAAAAAACATAATTATTTCAGTTGCCTCAATTTTGTTCTGACTTTGCGTGTTGACAGTGGGAAGGCTGGGATCGTAGATTCGAATCTCATCCCTTTCACGGGATGTGTCATGGAGGATGTTGCTTAAATCTTCCGACCAACGCCGCAGGTGTCTGCATCTCCCGGGACTGGTTGACGCCAGGAAATATCATAATTGTAAGCGTAGAGTACAGCCCTGTCACGCTGTATCGCTCCTAGATGTAACTCCTTTGCATTGTGATTATCATCCTCATCGACACCATCATTATTTCACTGTAAAACGTGTTCCAACTTCTGTGGCCGATAAAGTGGCGTAGTAAATGGGGCCAAGGAGGAAAAAAGATTTGAGTTCATGAATATGGAGGGCTGTGCTTAGAGGAGAACCCAAGAACTCTTCACACACACACACACGCGCGCGCGCTTGCACACCACACACACACACACACACACACACACAAAACTACACACACAAAAAAACACGCACGCACGCACACACACACATACACGCACACACACCACCACCAACAACAAAAAACACACACAAACACAACACGCACAAACACAACCACACACAAACACACACACACACACACATAAACACACACACGCAAACACACGCACACACACGCCACACACACACACACACACACACACACACACACACACACACACACACACACACACACACACGCACACACACACACATAAACACACACACGCAAACGCACGCACACACAACACACACACACACACACACATACACACACACACACACACACACACACACATACAAAACACACACACGCAAACACACACGCGCACACAAACACAAACACAACACACACGAACACACACACACACTTCTCGTCTAAAAGCACATACATGTATGTGAACAGACGTTAAAAGAAATAACGAACGAACACACACACACACACACACAACACACACACACACACACACACACACACACACACACACACACACACACACACACACACACACACACACACACACACACACACACACACACACACACGAACAAACACATTCAAGTAGACATACTCATTCTCTGTCTCTCAAACTTTCTCACACACGCATAGAGTCTCTCATTGTTTCTCTCTCCATCCACTTAACCTCTCACAAGAGAGGTGACATAGACACAGACACAAGCACGGACACAGACGCTGACAGACAGCCAGACAGACAAACACAGACAGAGAGACAGACAGACACACACTCACACACGCACACACTCTTTCAAAGAGAAAACCCTGGAGAGAGCAATGTCTTATTCTTACAGGAGGAACACACACACGCATCTCTCTCTCTTCTCTCTCTCTCTGTGCTATTATATATATATATTATATATATATATATATATATAAAATACATATATATATATTATATATATATTATGTAGAGAGACAGAGAGAAAGAGAGAGAAAGGGAGAGAGAGAGACAGAGAGACAGAGCGATGGAGAGAGAGTGAGAAAGAGAGAGAGAGACAGAGAAAGAGAGAGAGAGAGAGAGAGAGAGAGAGAAAGAAAAGAGACAGACAGACAGAAAGAGAGCAAGAGAGAGAGAAAGAGAGAGAGAGAGAAAGAGAAAGAGAGACAGAGAGGGAGAGACAGAAAGACAGAGAGAGAGAGAGAGAGAAAGAGAAAGAGAAAGAGACAGACAGACAGACAGAAAGAGAGCAAGAGAGAGAGAGAAAGAGAGAGAGAGAGAGAAAGACAGACACAGAGAGAGACAGACAGACAGACAGAAAGAGAGAGAGAGAGAGACAGACAGACAGAAAGAGAGAGAGAGAGAGACAGCAGACAGCAGCAGAGAGAGAGAGAGAGAGAGAGAGAGAGAGAGAGAGAGAGAGAGAGAGAGAGAGAGAGGGGAGAGAGAGATGGTTTTAAAAAGCCGGAGAGGAGAGATACCAATGCCTTTTACTAACGGGGAAATTGAAAAGCGTCGAGACAAGACCAAGGGAGAAAAGAGAGAAGTCGAAAACTTATTACTCAAAGACCGAAGAGGTTACAAACAGTCACAGACACACACACACAGACACACACACAGACACACACACAGACACACACACAACACACACACACACACACACACTAACAGACATACACACACACATACACACGCGAGAAAAAGAAAGAGAGAGATAT
>CM060313.1:64450316-64455316 GCA_030674185.1 Monoplex corrugatus
ATATAGAGTTCGTTCCGAGCGCGGAGACGTCATCTTGAGAAACTGAAACTGAAACTGAAACTAAACAAAAATCTTGACCTTATTCCCTTCCTAAAAAAAGAAAAAAATTAAAAGAAGAAAAAGAAAACAAATACAAATAAAAAGAGTAAAGACAAATAAAAGAAATTCTCAAGGGGAAAAACATTATCATCGAAATTGGAACATATAAACCAAAGAAAATAAAATGATGACAAGAAATAAAAAACAACAACAACAACAACAAATAAACAGGAACAATTCTCCTCTAAGGAGTTGAGACAAAACACGAAAGCCAACCACACAAAGAAAGAAAAAAACAACAAAAAAAACACTTTAACGAAATGCCCGTTGCTCTGAAGCCAATAAACGCAGACGTGTTGTAAGATAGAAAGACATAAACCTGCCCCTTCCTTTCCAAGTGACTGCCTTACCTCCCCTTGCCCTTTCCTAAAAAAATGTTCTGGACAATGTTCGCGTGCATTTGAGCCCCCTTTCCTCCTTCTGTTACCCCCCCCCCCCCCGCTTTATCGTTTTTCTTACAGGAAGATGTAACACTGCGGTTCCTTTGTACAGTCTCTTTATTGTGGTCTAGTTGTAGAGTTTATTGAGCCAGACTGTGCAATGTTTGTTTATTGTGTTCACGTTGTACAGTCTGTCTTCATTGGGGTCTGGTTGTAGAATTTATTGTGGTTAGATTGTAGACTGTACAGACGCTCTTTATTGCGTTCAAGTTGTACAGTCTGTGTTTATTATGGTCTGGTTGTACAGTTTATTGTGGTTAGACTATGTGGTTGTGTAGTTCATTGTGGTTAGACTGTGTGGTTGTACAGTTTATTGTGGTTAGACTATGTGGTTGTGTAGTTTATTGTGGTTAGACTATGTGGTTGTGTAGTTTATTGTGGTTAGACTATGTGGTTGTACAGTTTATTGTGGTTGGACTATGTGGTTGTACAGTTTATTGTGGTTAGACTATGTGGTTGTACAGTTTATTGTGGTTAGACTATGTGGTTGTGTAGTTTATTGTGGTTAGACTATGTGGTTGTACAGTTTATTGTGGTTAGACTATGTGGTTGTACAGTTTATTGTGGTTAGACTATGTGGTTGTGTAGTTTATTGTGGTTAGACTATGTGGTTGTGTAGTTTATTGTGGTTAGACTATGTGGTTGTGTAGTTTATTGTGGTTAGACTATGTGGTTGTGTAGTTTATTGTGGTTAGACTATGTGGTTGTGTAGTTTATTGTGGTTAGACTATGTGGTTGTGTAGTTTATTGTGGTTAGACTATGTGGTTGTGTAGTTTATTGTGGTTGGATTATGTGGTTGTACAGTTTATTGTGGTTAGACTATGTGGTTGTGTAGTTTATTGTGGTTAGACTATGTGGTTGTACAGTTTATTGTGGTTAGACTATGTGTTGTGTAGTTTATTGTGGTTAGACTGTACAGTCTGCTTAGTTTGTTCAAGTTGTACAGTCTGTGTTTATTGTGGTCTAGTTGTAGAGTTTATTGAGGTCAGACTGTATAGACTCTTTATTGTGTTCAAGTTGTACAGTCTGTGTTTATTGTGGTCTAGTTGTAGAGTTTATTGAGGTCAGACTGTATAGACTCTTTATTGTGTTCAAGTTGTACAGTCTGTGTTTATTGTGGTCTAGTTGTAGAGTTTATTGAGGTCAGACTGTATAGATTCTTTATTGTGTTCAAGTTGTACAGTCTGTGTTTATTGTGGTCTAAGTGTTGAGTTTATTGAGATTAGACACAGTCTCTGTACATGGTAATGCTAAACAAGTGTGACCGCCCGCGTTCAAGCAAACAGGAACCAGAAAAAAAAAAAAAAAAACACGAAAGAAGAATAAGAACGCGTATTTAATACAACAAGACAAGACAAGATTATTGTGTTCAAGTTGTACAATCTCTCTGTATTGTGGTCTGGTCTTGTCTTGTTGTATTAAATACGCGTTTTTATCCTTCTTTCGTGTTTTTTTCTCTCTGGTTTTTGTTTATTGTGTTCAAGTTGTACAGTCTGTTTTATTGTGGTGTGGTTTTAGACTTTATTGTGGCCAGACTGTATAGACTCTCTTTATTGTCAACTAAGTAATTTAACTCTTGAGAATCACGGAGTTATCTCCCATGTAGCATTTCTCAAACCCAACACAGTTTGCGCTGCCCATTCAGCTAGCATAGACGCAGCCACAAATCATAAAGTGGTAAGCTCAGAACATTCCTTTATTGTGTTCAAGTTGTATAGTCTGTCTTTATTGTGGTGTGGTTGTAGAGTTTATTGAGGCCAGACTGAACAGATTCTCTTTATTGTGTTCAAGTTGTACATGTCTCTCTTTCACAGTGGTGTGGTTGTAGAGTTTATTGAGGCCAGACTATACAGTCTCTGTTTATTGTGTTCATGTTGTACAGTCTGTCTTTACTGTGGTGTGGTTGTAGAGTTTATTGAGGCCAGACTGAACAGATTCTCTTTATTGTGTTCATGTTGTACAGTCTGTGTTTATTGTGGTGTGGTTGTAGAGTTTATTGAGGCCAGACTGTATAGTCTCTGTTTATTGTGTTCATGTTGTACAGTCTGTCTTTATTGTGGTCTGGTTGTAGAGTTTATGAGTTTATTGAGGCCAGACTGACCAGTGTCTGTTTATTGTGTTCAAGTGGTACAGTCTCTCTTTATTGTGGTCAACATGTGCATAGTTTCTATTTAATATGGCCAAGTTTAGTCTCTTTTTATTATTATCATTTTCATCATTATTATTATTATTGTTATCATTATTATTATTATCATTATTCTTATTATTACTATCATCATCATCATCATCATCATCATCATCATCATCATATCATCATCATCATCATCATCATCATCATCATCATCATCATCATCATCATCATCATCCATTATAATTGTTGTTGTTTCACTTATACAACACACATAATCCACGTCAAAAGCATGCTTGTTGCATTTTACAGGAATGGAAGAAACAAAGCGTGTACACACACACACACACCACACCACACACACACACACACACACACACACACACACACACACACACACACACACACAACAACACACACACACACATACCACACACACTCACACACACACACACATACACACACACACACACACACACACACATACAAACACAGACACACTCACACACACACACACATACACACACACACACACACACAAACATACACGGAGAGAAAGACAGACACAAACAGGCAGACAGCCAGCCAGCCACACACACACAACACACACACACAACACGCACACACACACACACACACACACCACACACACACACTCACACACACACACACACACACACACACACACACACACACACACACACACACACACACACACACACACACACACACTCGCATACTGACGAGCTAACAAACCATCCTGTCCGCCCCCACTCCACCCCCTGATTTTGCATTCTACTTCGTCTAAAAATGATAAACATTTCCTATGAACCCAGAAGCATTTACATAATTAAATATTCAACAACGGGTAAAACATAACGTCGTTTTCATATTTCCCCTCAGAAAAAAAAGGAAAAATAATCAGTAGGATCTGAACAATCTCTGATCAAAGTAGATTTCTCCCCGCCCCCAACTCTCATTCGCTCTGTGTGTGTGTGTGTGTGTGTGTGTGTGTGTGTGTGTGTGTGTGTGTGTGTGTGTGTGTGTGTGTGTGTGTGGTGTGTATGTGTATTGTGTGTGCACGCGCGCGCGCGTGTGTGTGTATATGTCCGTGTATAAGAGACTTGTAATCATATGATTTATATATTCTTCTTCTTCTTTTACTTCTTCTTCTTTTTCTTGTTGTTGTTGTTTGTTGTTCTTCTTCTTCTTCTTCTTCTTTATCATCATCTTCTTCTTCTCTTCTGTTTCTGTCTCTGTCTCTCTATCTCTCTATCTATCTTCTTCTATCTATCTATCTATCTATCTATCTATCTATCTATCTCTCTTCTCTCTCTCTCTATCTATCTCTCTCTCTCTCTCTCTATCTTCTATCTATCTATCTATCTATCTATCTATTATCTATCTATCTATCTATCTATCTATCTGTCTGTCTTTCTATCTATCTACATGTATCTATCTATCTACATGTATCTAATCTACTATCTATTTATCTATCTACCTATCTATCTATCTATCTATCTATCTATCTATCTATCTGTCTGTATCCAATGTATGTATGTATGTATGTATGTATGTATGTATGTATGTATGTATGTATGTATGTATGTGTGTATGAATGCGGAGAGGAGGAGAGCAGAAAGCGCAGATGAGAAAAGGGCTCTTCGCAAGCAACGTTCCAGAAACCAGACAATAGCGACTCAGTTTGTATGTGGCAGATGTGACAGAGATTGCCACTCAAGAATTGGCCTGCACAGCCACAGCAGAAAGTGCACGTCATGACCACAACGCCTCCTGGTGCAGACTATCATCTCCTGAGATGTAAAGAGGCCGACGATGTATGTTTGTATGTATGTTTGTATGTATGTATGTATGTATGTATGTATGTATGTATGTATGTATGTATGTATGTATGCATGTATGTATGCATGTATGTATATATATACATATATATATACATATGTGTGTGTGTGTATGTGTGTGTGTGTTTGTGTGTGTAATATACATATATTCATAATTATATACGTACATACGTAGATATATTCTATAGAAGAATGTTACTATAACCTATTTCTCTGTACATGTTATGCCATGTTGTTATTTTGGATTAATTACGACTACACTGAAGTAATGTGTGTATATGACAAAACACCCATTCCTCCTTCCCATCCCCGCCCTCCTGATTTTGTAGGAATATACATTTGAATCCATGTGAATATACTACAAATAGAAAGCAAAGGTAAGGGGTTGGAACTAAACAGCAGGAAGACTGAAGTCATGGTGATCAGTAAAAAAACATGAAATCCCCTCATGCAAAATAACAGCAAATGGC
>CM060313.1:64462816-64467816 GCA_030674185.1 Monoplex corrugatus
TCAACACTTCAGCATTTGACATGTAAATTGGGAAACTTCCCTGTTGAGATTATTTTCACCCTTTTGCAAGGAAAATAAATTAAAAAAAAAGTGTAGTTCATAACTGGGCCATTGCTCTGTGCTTTGAATGTTTTGCTTTGGCCTGAAAATTCTCAAGCAAATTTTTGGTTTATCTTTTAAGTGGATACAGCATTGCTGGGCATTGCTCTGTCTTTTCTTTTAATACCAAAGGAAATAAGAGGGAAGCAGGGAGAATTTTAGATATCAACTATGTAACATAACTCTTGAGAGTCACGGAGTAATCTCCCATGTAAAATTTCTCAAACCCAACACAGTTTGCGCTACCCATTCAGCTAGCATAGACGCAGCCACAAAGCATAAAGTGGTAAGCTCAGAACATTCCTGAAACTCCGTGACTCTCAAGAGTTATTTTCTTTTAATGTTAATGTTTCATCTAGGCCTGAGAATTGCTAAGCAAAATTTTATTTCAGCGTAAGTGGGTACAGCAGTCGTAGTACGCTTTTTATTTAGACCTGAAAACTCTCATGCAAATTTTGGTTGAACTTTTGATTAAGTGGATACAGCATTGTTGGGCATTGCTCTGTTGGTTTGTTTTAATGTTTCATCTAGGCCTGAGAATTCCTAGGCAAATTCCAGTATAAGTGGGTACAGCAGTCGTAGGTCAATGAGACATGGAAATATCCCAAGCTTACAGTACTGTCCAGTTCTGTGTGGACTGAACACCATTGGCTATTTGTGACCTCCCACCACGAAATCAGTCTTAACTCGCAGTCAGTCGAACAGCACTAGGAGCTGAAAAGGTGACTGAGGGTCTATCTGGGGTGTTTTGACTTTTTCTCAAAATTGATTTCAGTAGACTATAATCTATCCCCCACAGAAATTGTTTTCTTGAAAAAATATTATTTATCAATTTAAAATGGTATTTTAATGCACTGATCGCAGCATAAAGAACGCAATTTCCTACCAAAAGTACCTATTTTTGTCTCTTATTATGAACAGTAACCGTAACACATGTAATATACTGACAGAAAGCTCTTTGGTGCACCTTTCAGATAATGACAGGTAAAATTAGAAACAAACTGGGTCAAAGCCACCAAATAAAAAATATTTAAGCAAAATGTGTAGGAGAGTACACAAAAACTTTAGAGGTCGTTTTCTCAAAATGGCCGTCATACAACTTAATGACTTTAAACATACATAACTGCTACGTGTTTTTTTTTTATTAGTACAAGCTTTATTCAAGTACCAAAATAATCAGCAGAATGTACACTTTCCAGTGATATGTATATCTCAAAATGCCCAAAATGCTAGTTAAGACTGATTTCGTGCTGGCAGGTCACATTTATAACTGACTGGCACTGACCGGACTGATGGTAAAAGGTTGAATTAACCCTTTCACTCTCGCACCTTATCCACCAACTGCAAAAACGTAACCCTTTAACTTCCTTAAGCTTTCCGCCACCTTCCTACAGGAAGCTGGTGGAAAGGGTGAGGTAGTCAAAGGGTTACGTTTTTGGTTTGCTAGCATGGTTGAAATGCAGGATGCTGGTGGACAAGGTGCAGGAGTCGAAAAGTTAATAAATATTGTTTGTGCGGTGTGTGTGTGTGTGTGTGTGTGTGTGTGTGTGTGTGTGTGTGTGTGTGTGTGTGTGTGTGTGTGTGTGTGTGTGTGTGTGTGCGTTGTGTGCGTGTGTGTGTGTGTGTGTGTGTGTGTGTGTCGTTGTACGTGTGTGTGTATGTATGCGTTTGTGTACGTGTGTGTTTGTGTGGTTCTGTGTGTGTATGGATGTGTGTATGGGTTTTGTGTGTATGTGTCTGTGAGTGCGAGTGTGTGTGTGCGTGTGCGTGCGAACGTGCGAACGTGCGCGCGCGCGTGTGTGTGTGTACTGTGTGACCACAATGTGTTAGAAATATTTTCTCAGCTGTTCTGGATAAAGTCTTTACCAAATTTTGGCAAATAAGTGTGGAGTGTTGAAGGGTTGCAAATGCATAAGTATGGAGGCCAAAGTTTCAAGGTCAAGGTCAATGTCACATGGTTCAAAAGGTCCTGCCTGTCTGGGGAGGGTTTGTGAACAATACTTTGTCAGAAACTTCTAACAATGCTTAACCCTTTGACTCCTGCACCCTGTCGACCAACATGCTGCATTGTCAACCGTGATAGCAAAGCAAAAACTTAACCCTTTGACTCTCGTACCCTGTCCACCAGCTTCCTGCAGGAAGCTGGTAGATATGGTCAGGGAGTCGAAAGGTTGAGGCTTTGCAGTTGGTGGATAGGGTGCGGGAGTCAAAGGGTTTTAAGATCGGTTTTCTATATCATGACATTCTGCCTGTTTTGACCCGCCGTGAGAAATACACAATTTGAATTGTCTGTGATAATTTTTGGACAAAATGGGAAATTAATTCGAGTGGCTTGACTATTTTGTTTATTTTATCGTGTTTTTTTTTTCTTTTCGTTTTCTGTGCCTTTATTAGTTTTTTGTCGCTGTTTGTTTTTGGTTTTGCTTTTTTGTGAACTTGCAAAGATTTTTCCTCTTTATGTTAAAGTGTAAAGTGTGATTACTTTTCTTGAAGTTTTATTTATGTAAGTTTTAACAACTCAGATATTCCGTAACATGAGCTTTACAAGCGAACGCAAAGCACACAACTTTGAATGTGGGTTTAATTTCTATAGCAAATGTTGTTGTTAAGAATAAGGAATGAAAAGATAATTACGTTTAAATCTGCTTTCACACACTGCAGGAAATAACCGAAATGGATAGAAAATATTAAGAAAAAGAATTGAAAGTCTGTTTTTTGTTTTTTGTTTTTTTGTGAGAATACATTTCAAAAGGTACACGTACGTTGTATGCGTTGGTTTACATACAGATTTAGTTTTATTTTCAGTTTGCCTGGGAAGAATATTCCATTTGCCGTAAGATAACGTAATTTCCTCGCTCTGTTTCTCCAGCAATAGCTAGCTGTAAAATAGGACTGCTAGGATCTAATGCTTCTATCCTTGATTAGTAAAGTGTTTTGAAGTTGTTGGTTTTTCTGTTCGTGTCTCTGTCATGTCTCTTCCTGTTTCTTTCTGTCTTTCTGTCTCATTCTTTCTCTTTCTCTATCCCTTCCTACTCTTTGTCTCGGTCTCTGTCTCTGTCTTTCTGTCTCTTGTTTTTTATTGTCTCTGTCTGTCTGTCTGTCTGTCGGCCTGTCTGTCCGTCTGTCTGTCTGTCTGTCTGTCTCTCTCTCTGTGCCGTCTCTCTCTGTGCCTCTCTCTCTCTCCCTCTCTCTGTCGCTGTCTCTGTCTCTCTCTCTGTGCCCTCTTTCTCTGTGCGTCTCTCTCTTTGTGGGTCTCTCTCTCTGTGCGTCTCTCTCTCTCTCTGTGCGTCTCTCTCTGTCTCTCTATCTCTGTCTCTCTCTCTTTGTCTCTCTCTGTCTTTCTCTCTGTGTGTGTCTCTTTGTCTGTCTCTCTCTCTGTCTCTCTCTCTCTGTCTCTCTCTCTTTGTCTCTCTCTGTGTCTCTATGTCTCTCTCCGCTCTCTCTTGTCTCTCTCTGCATCTCTCTCTCTTTCTCTCTCTCTCTCTCTGCATCTCTCTGTCTCTCTCTGTCTTTCTCTCTCTCTCTCTGCATCTCTCTGTCTCTCTCTGTCTCTCTCTGTCTTTCTCTCTCTCTCTCTCTCTCTCTCTCTCTCTCTCTCTCTCAGTGTTTTCGTGAGTGCGGGTACAACAATTTTCTTTGCTATCCTAGCGGTCTAGTCTGTCCATAGCAGCAATGTTCCGTAACTCGTTGGCTCACAAAACGTTAGAAGAATCCTTTGGGAACATTTTCCGTTCATTCAAATGGAGAAACACACAGACACGCAAAAGCAAATATGTACACGTGAACACCCGAACATAAAAAAAACACAAACGCACAGATATATACAGATAGACGTAAGCACATACGCACACACACACGTGAACACCCGAACAGAAAAAATACAGACACGCAGACGGACAGATCCACATATTCACATACCCACACACCCCACTAACACACAAACACACACACACAAACACACTATGTATATACACACATGCACATAAACATGCAGACAAACAGACAGACGATAGACAGACATACACACACAGACATAGACACACACACACATACACACACAACGCACACACACACACACAGAACATCACACACACACACACACACACACACACACACACACACACACACACACACACACACACATACACACACAACGCACACAGAACACACACACACAAACCACACACAAGAACATCACACACACAAACAGACACACACACAGAACACACAGACACACAGACACACACACACACACACACACACACAAACGCTGATCGACGTGGGAGGTTAACAAAATCAACGACCAAATACGAACTGGAAAAGAAAACATTGTAAAGTATTATTTCAATTTCAAAAAGAAAGCAGAAAATATTTTTCTTGCAGAAAATGACGATTGGCATTCAAGCTGTGCTGAATCGTGGTGGGTTTTTAGGTATTGTCTTTTTTTTTTCAAGAAAAATAAATATTTGGATGATTTCATATGGAGTTGCCACAACATTGCTATTTTCCCTTTTATCTTGAAGAGAATTTGTAGCTGTTTTACAACTTCTTTCTCTCTCTTCTCCTTTTGCGATCCCCATGTGTGTGTGTGAGTGTGTGTATATGTGTTTGTTTGTGTGTGTATGTGTTTGCGTGTATGCTGAGCCACAAAGGGACTGGGAACTTTGAAGAGGACAGAGTGTATGCTGAGCCACACACACAAAGGGACTGGGAACTTTGAAGAGGGCAGAGTGTATGCTGAGCCACACACACAAAGGGATGGGAACTTTGAAGAGGACAGAGTGTATGCTGAGCCACACACACAAAGGGACTGGGAACTTTGAAGAGGACAGAGTGTATGCTGAGTCACACAAACAAAGAGTGGGAACTTTGAAGAGGACAGAGTGTATGCTGAGCCACAC
>CM060313.1:64497816-64505316 GCA_030674185.1 Monoplex corrugatus
GCCTTTTCCTATCTCCCTGTGAACATGTGTGCTGCCTTTTCCAATCTCCCTGTGAACATGTGTGTTGCCTTTTCCTATCTCCCTGCTGAACATGTGTGCTGCCTTTTCCTATCTCCCTGTGAACATGTGTGCTGCCTTTTCCTATCTCCCTGCTGAACATGAGTGTTGCCTTTTTCCTATCTCCCTGTAAACATGTGTGTTGCATTTTCCCTATCTCCCTGTGAACATGTGTGTTGCCTTTTCCAATCTCCCTATTAACATGTGTGTTGCCTTTTCCTATCTCCCTGCAGAACATGTGTGTTGCCTTTTCCTATCTCCCTATTAACATGTGTGTTGCCTTTTCCTATCTCCCTGCTGAACGTGTGTGTTGCCTTTTCCTATCTCCCTGCTGAACGTGTGTGTTGCCTTTTCCTATCTCCCTATTAACATGTGTTTTGCCTTTTCCAATCTCCCTGTAGAACATGTGTGTTGCTTTTTCCTATCTCCCTGCAGAACATGTGTGCTGCCTTTTCCTATCTCCCTGTGAACATGTGTGTTGCCTTTTCATATCTCCCTGTGAACATGTGTGTTGCCTTTTCCTATTTCCCTGTGAACATGTGTGTTGCCTTTTCCATCTCCCTGCAGAACATGTGTGTTGCCTTTCCAATCTCCCTGTGAACATGTGTGTTGCCTTTTCCTATCTCCCTGTGAACATGTGTGTTGCCTTTTCCAATCTCCCTCGAACATGTGTGTTGCCTTTTCCAATCTCCCTGTGAACATGTGTGTTGCCTTTTCCTATCTCCCTGTGAACATGTGTGTTGCCTTTTCCAATCTCCCTATGAACATGTGTGTTGCCTTTTCCTATTCCCTGTGAACGTGTGTGTTGCCTTTTCCTATCTCCCTATTAACATGTGTGTTGCCTTTTCCTATATCCCTGTGAACATGTGTGTTGCCTTTTCCAAAATCCCTGTGAACATGTGTGTTGCCTTTTCCTATATCCCTGTGAACATGTGTGTTGCCTTTTCCAAAATCCCTGTGAACATGTGTGTTGCCTTTTCCTCTCTCCCTGCTGAACAGATGTGCTTTTTCATTCTCCCGGCTGAACTCGTGTGTTGCTTTTTCATTCTCCATGTGAACGTGTGTGTTACCTTTTCCTATCTCCCTGTGAACACGTGTGTTACCTTTTCCTATCTCCCTGTGAACACGTGTGTTACCTTTTCCTATCTCCCTGTGAACACGTGTGTTACCTTTTCCTATCTCCCTGTGAACACGTGTGTTACCTTTTCCTATCTCCCTACTAACACGTGTGTTACCTTTTCCTATCTCCCTGTGAACACGTGTGTTACCTTTTCCTATCTCCCTATAACACGTGTGTTGCCTTTTCCATCTCCCTGTGAACACATGTGTTACCTTTTCCTATCTCTATAAATAATAACAATAATTTACATATATTTATATTAATGCGCAAAATCTTGATAAAATCAGATCTAAGCGCTGAAACACACACAACGCACGCACGCACACACACACACACGCACGCACTCCCTATCTCCCTATGAACACGTGTGTTACCTTTTCCTATCTCCCTGTGAACACGTGTGTTACCTTTTCCTATCTCCCTATGAACACGTGTGTTGCCTTTTCCAATCTCCCTGTGAACACGTGTTACCTTTTTCTATCTCCCTATGAACATGTGTGTTGCCTTTTCCAATCTCCCTGTGAACATGTGTGTTGCCTTTTCCTATCTCCCTGTGAACATGTGTGTTGCCTTTTCCAATCTTCCTGTGAACATGTGTGTTGCCTTTTCCTATCTCCCTGTGAACATGTGTGTTGCCTTTTCCTATCTCCCTATTAACATGTGTGTTGCCTTTTCCTATCTCCCTGTGAACATGTGTGTTGCCTTTTCCTATCTCCCTGTGAACATGTGTGTTGCCTTTTCCTATCTCCCTGTGAACATGTGTGTTGCCTTTTCCAATCTCCCTGTGAACATGTGTGTTGCCTTTTCCTATCTCCCTGTGATTATGTGTGTTGTCTTTTCCTATCTCCCTGTGAACATGTGTGTTGCCTTTTCCTATCTCCCTGTGAACATGTGTGTTGCCTTTTCCTATCTCCCTGTGAACATGTGTGTTGCCTTTTCCAATCTTCCTGTAAACATGTGTGTTGCCTTTTCCAATCTTCCTGTAAACATGTGTGTTGCCTTTTCCTATCTCCCTGTAAACATGTGTGTTGCCTTTTCGAATCTTCCTGTAAACATGTGTGTTGCCTTTTCCTATCTCCCTGTGAACATGTGTGTTGCCTTTTCCAATCTTCCTGTAAACATGTGTGTTGCCTTTTCCTATCTCCCTGTGAACATGTGTGTTGCCTTTTCCAATCTCCCTGTGAACATGTGTGTTGCCTTTTCCAATCTCCCTGTAAACATGTGTGTTGCCTTTTCCAATCTTCCTGTAAACATGTGTGTTGCCTTTTCCAATCTTCCTGTAAACATGTGTGTTGCCTTTTCCAATCTTCCTGTAAACATGTGTGTGTTGCCTTTTTCTATCTCCCTATGAACATGTGTGTTGCCTTTTCCTATCTCCCTGTGATTATGTGTGTTGTCTTTTCCAATCTCCCTGTGAACATGTGTGTTGCCTTTTCCTATCTCCCTATGAACATGTGTGTTGCCTTTTCCTATCTCCCTATGAACATGTGTGCTGCCTTTTCCTATCTCCCTATGAACATGTGTGTTGCCTTTTCCTATCTCCCTGTGATTATGTGTATTGCCTTTTCCTATCTCCCTGTGATTATGTGTATTGCCTTTTCCTATCTCCCTGTGATTATGTGTATTGCCTTTTCCTATCTCCCTATGAACATGTGTGTTGCCTTTTCCTATCTCCCTGTGATTATGTGTGTTGCCTTTTCCTATCTCCCTATGAACATGTGTTGCCTTTTCCTATCTCCTATGAACATGTGTGTTGCCTTTTCCTATCTCCCTATGAACATGTGTGTTGCCTTTTCCTATCTCCCTATGAACATGTGTGCTGCCTTTTCCTATCTCCCTGTGATTATGTGTATTGCCTTTTCCTATCTCCCTATGAACAGATGTGCTGTCTTTTTCTATCTCTCTGATAAACAGGTGTGTTGCCTTTTCCTATCTCCCTGTGAACGTGTGTGCTGCCTTTCCCTATCTCCCTATGAACACGTGTGTTACCTTTTTCCTATCTCCTTGTGAACATGTGTGCTACCTTTTTCCTATCTCCCTGTGAACATGTGTGCTGCCTTTTTCCTGTCTCCCTGTGAACATGTATGCTGCCTTTTCCTATCTCCCTGTGAACATGTGTGCTGCCTTTTTCCTGTCTCCCTGTGACATGTGTGCTGCCTTTTTCCTGTCTCCCTGTGAACATGTGTGCTGCCTTTTTCCTGTCTCCCTGTGACATGTGTGCTGCCTTTTTCCTGTCTCCCTGTGAACATGTGTATGTGTGCTGCCTTTTTCCTGTCTCCCTGTGAACACGTGTGTTACCTTTTTCCTATCTCCCTGTGAACATGTGTTATTTTTTCCTATCTCCCTGTGAACATGTGTTACCTTTTTCCTATCTCCCTGTGAACATGTGTTACCTTTTTTCCTATCTCCCTGTGAACATGTGTGCTGCCTTTTCCTATCTCCCTGTGAACATGTGTGCTGCCTTTTCCTATCTCCCTGTGAACACGTGCGCTGCCTTTTCCTATCTCCATGTGAACATGTGTGTTACCTTTTCCAATTTACCTGTGATTATGTGTGTTGCCTTTTCCTATCTCTCTGATGAACAGGTGTGTTGCCTTTTCCTATCTCCCTGTGAACATGTGTGTTGCCTTTTCCTATTTCCCTGTGAACATGTGTGTTGCTTTTTTCCAATCTCCGAACCGAACCCAAACGAAACGAAACCAAACCGAAACGAAACGAAACGAAACGAAACAAAACTTAACAAAACAAAACGAAACGAAACGAAACGAAACGAAACGAAACCAAACCAAACCAAACCAACCCAAATCGAAACAAACTAAACCAAAATAAACTAAACCGAAAAAAATGACAAGAGAAATCAAACAAACAAAAAAGGCGTAACAAAATGCAAAGCAAACCAAACCTAACCTAACCAAACCAAAATATATACGCTACAGATATGGTCAAGTGCGATGATTTACTGAGGAACTCCGAAATCAGTACTCTCTGTCTGTGTATCTATGCCAGTCTGACTGTGTCTGTCTATGTCTGTCTGTGTGTCTATCCGTCTGTGTCTGTCTCTGTTTATATATATATATATATATATATATATATATGTATATATATATATATATATATATATATATATTATGTGTGTGTGTGTGTGTGTGTGTGTGTGTGTGTGTGTGTGTGTGTGTGTGTGTCTCAATTTCTCCCTCTCTTTTCTTCTTTGTTTCTGTCTCTTTTCTTTCTCTCTCTCCTTTCTCTTCCTTTCTCTCCCCCTTTCTCTCCCTCTCTCTCACTCTCTCTCACTCTCTCCCACTCTTTCTCTTTCTCTCTCTCTCCCTCCCTCTCTTTCTCTGTCTTTCTCTCTTTCTCTCTCTCTCTCCCTTTCTTTGTCTGTCTGTCTGTCTCTCCTCTCTCTCTCTCCCCATCTCTCTCTCTCTCTCCAGTATACCAGTGATAGAAACTGATTGAATAAAGTGTCAGACGATGTATCGACCAGTCACATATTGCAAACAGGTCATCATGTGACGTCTCCAGCATGCTGTGGACACTATAACACTAAGCACACACAGACACACACAGACACACACAGACACACACAGACACAGACACAGACACAGACACAGACCACACAGACATACACAGACATACACAGACACACACAGACACACACAGACACACGCAGACACAGACACAGACACATACACACATATATATACACACAAACACACACACATACACACACATACACACATAAACAGACACACACACATACACAGACACAGACACACACAAACACACATACACACACACATACACACACATACACACATACACAGACACAGACACAGACAGACAGACACACACACACACATATATATATACACACACATACACACATATACACACACACAGACACATACACACACATACACACACAACACACATACACACACACATACACACACATACACACACACACACTCACACACACACACACACACACACACACACACACACACACACACACACACACACACACACACACACACACACACACCACACAAAGTACGATCATTATTAATGATATAATCCCCTTTTGAAAAAAGAGGGATTTAAAAAGAGAACAAAGAAAAGAAAAGAAAAAAAAGTTGTGTGGTCAGACGATTAGAAAAGGACCCATGTATCTGCTCCCCCTCACTCATCCACACACCATCTACTGACCTGCAAGTTGTTGCTATGGTGACTCGTCGCTATGGCAGCAGCCTGCGTGTCGGAGGACGAAGACGTAGAGGTCTCGGCCGAACGAGGTCGCCATGACCTTGAGCAAGAGGTCAAGGCCGGACTGCGTTGACCCCTGGGGAGAAGAAGTGATGAATAGCAAGAAAACATTTGGAAGTGGCAATTGGATTCTTTGCAACAGAAACAAACAAAAAACCAACAGCAAAACAGCAACGCACGAATACGCACACACACTCTTGAACCATGCACGCAACTACGCACGAATCTCTTTACCGATAAGCAAAACAAACAACGAAACAAACACAGAGACACAAACAAATAAACAAGAAATCAGGACAAAATGAGCAGATTTGATTTGGATTTCTTGGAGATTTCTGCCTCTCCCGCCTGGCTACCTCCAAAGGACTTCAGGCCATTTCAATGACCTCCATTTTCATCATCATCATGTGCCCTGCCGCATGGCGTTGGCGATCATAACCCTCCACGCGAATCTATACTTTGTCGCTGCAAGTACATCTCCAACCCTCTCAGTCTTCATCCACTCCACAAAGTCCGTTCAATAGTTTCTCCCTGGGTATACCTGGCGCTCTTTTTCTCTCCAGCTATCCCGTTGTGACTAGATGCTTTCGTAATTTCTCTTGCCTCATAGATTTAATATTCTATAAATGTTGTGGATAACTGGAGGGAAAGAGAGCACCAGGTAGACCCGGGGAGAAAATATTGGACGGACTTGCAGGGTGGCTGAGGACAGAGAGGGTGGGAGATGTGTTTGCGGCAACAAGGGATAGATCCATGCGGAGGGCTGTGGTCGCCAACGCCATGTGACAGGGCACTTGATGATGATGATGATGATGATGATAAATGTTGCTTGTCTTTTCCCAATTTTCCATTTTAAAGGGTAAAAAGATGAAACCAAAAGACACACACACAAAGATGAAACCAGAAGACGTAGTAGAATAGAATAATAGTGGCGCTTTCAACTGGCAAAACAAGACAGGTGCAAAATTTCCGCCAACTGGCCAATTATTATTATTATTAATGCTTGTTTCTTGTTCTCTCTGTCTCTCTTTCTGTCTCTCTGTCTCTCTCTCAGTCTGAGCATATGTCAGTTTATTCCTTTTCTTGCATTGGACACAGCAGCAGGGAAGTTTCAGTCTTTTTCTCATAAGTTTTGTATCTGGTGTTTGTTTGTAATCTTACGCTTGACAAAGGCCAGTTGGCCGAACATTTGTGCCTGTCTTGTCTTGTTGTATTGAATACGCGTTCGTGTTCTTCTTTCGTGTTTTTTCTGGTTCCAACTGTCCTTTTGTCGAGAGTAAATGAAAGACAGCAGAGAACAAATACAGAAAGGCTGTTCTCCTGTTTGATGAAACTTGGGGGAAGTTCTCTTGTTTTTTGTTCTAACGTGTTTCTACTGTGGGTCAGTCTGGAATAGACTTCAGCTCTGCCTTCGCCTAACACTTACCCTTTCTGCCTTTATATCCAATTTAAAAACCAACTCTTTTCCCAACAATGAATTTTACTACTAATCTTTCCCTCAGTCTGTGTATTAAATATTGTAAGGTGGTCTTTGTCGATTGTATGTGTTTGCCTGGTGCATGAGTGCGATTTGATTTGAATTGTCAAGATACGGTGCCGTATAAATTCTGTAATAATTATTATTATTATTACTGCTTGTTTCTTGTTCTCTCTGTGTTTCTGTGTCTCTGTCTGTCTGTCTGTTTGTCTCTCTCCCTCTCTCTCTCAGTCTGAATATATGTCTGTCTGTCTGTCTCTATATGTACAGACACACAGATACACATAAACACACAGACACAGACACACACAGGCACAGACAGACAGACAGACAGACAGACAGACAACACACACACACACACACACACACACACACACACACACACACACACACATATATATATATGTATATGTGTGTGCATGTACATACATACATACATATACATAAATATACATATATGTATATTTGCACACACACACACACACACACACACACACACACACACACACACACACACACACACACACACAACACTCTCTCTCTCTCTCTCTCACACACACACACACACACACACACACAC
>CM060313.1:64507816-64512816 GCA_030674185.1 Monoplex corrugatus
ACTCTCTCACCCTGTGCACCAGATTTCTCGACCTTTCAGTTTCAGTTTCTCAAGATGACGTCTCCGTGCTCGGAATGAATTCCATAAGCACTAACGTCACAGGTGCCATGTGATGGAGAAGATCCAGAATGATCACGGCACAAGCCTCAAGCCTGTGCATAAACCCATGAGCTGGCCAGGTCCTGAGGTCCTGCTCAGATAGTTCCATAACCTTGGGGTCGTAGGGGAGTGAGGTGGCAGAGATCTCAATTTTTCCCGGGGGCCTGTTTATTCCTTCATCCTATCTACCAACTTCCTTAACCCTTTCATTCCCTAACCCCAGTCACCAGCTTCCTAACTCTTTCAGTCCCTCACACTACCGACCAGCTTTATTAACCTATTCACTTCCTCACCCTATCCACCAGCTGTATTAACTCTTTCACTCCTCACCCTATCCACCAGCTGTATTAACGCTTTCACTCCATCACCCTATCCACCAGTTTCTTTAACCCTTCCACTTCCTCACCCTATCCACCAGCTTCCTTAACCCTTTCACTCCCTCACCCTATCCACCAGCTTTATTTACCTTTCACCCCTCATCCTATCCACCAGCTGTATTAACTCTTTCACTCTCACCCTATCCACCAGCTGTATTAACTCTTCACCCCTCACCCTATCCACCAGCTGTATTAACTCTTCACTCCTCACCCTACCACAGCTTCCTAACCCTTTCTGTCCATCACCATACTTACCAGCTTCCTAACCCTTATTCTCCCTCACCCTATTCACCAGCTAATTTAACCCTTCCACTTCCTCGACCTTTCCACCAGCTTCCTTAACCCTTTCACTCCATCACCATACTTACCAGCTTCCAAACACTTATTCTCCATCACCCTATCCACCAGCTTTGTAACTCTTTCCCTCCCTCATCCTGCCCACCAGCTTCCTTAATCCTTTCTCTCCATCACCATACTTATCAGCTTTCGAACCCTTATTCTCCCTTGCCATATCCACCAGCTTCCCCAACCATTTCACTCCCTCATCCTATTCACCTGCTTCCTAACCTTTCAATCACCTTTTCCTATCCACCAGCTTACAACATTTTCCTGCAACACGCATTGCTCAAAAATTGAAACTTCCTCACCCTATTCACCAGCTTTCCTCAACTTTCCCCAGAAAGTCAGTGGAAGCTTGCAGACGAGGTGAAGGAGTCAAAAGGTTTATGTAAGCTTGTAGTAGACATTTCCCTTAATTCCCCTTCTATCCCTTCCCTTCACCCTCCACCCCCCCCACCCCCATCTTCATCACGTTTCCCCTGTCAGTCGCCACTTTCTTCTTGTTTCTCCCTTCTTCTCTCTCCGTCTCTGTCTGTGTCTGTGTGTCTCTGTCTGTCTGTCTGTCTGTCTGTCTCTTTATCTCTCTCTCTCCGTCCGTGTGTCTCTGTCTCCACCTTTGTATTTCTCTCTCTCTCTCAATTTGTTTCTCTCTCTCATTCTCTCTCTCTCTCTTTTCTCTGTCCCTGTCTCCGTCTCTCTCTGTCTGTCTCTCAATTTGTTTCTCTCTCTCATTCTCTCTCTCTCTCTCTCTTTTCTCTGTCCCTGTCTCCGTCTCTCTCTGTCTGTCTCTCTTGCTCTCTCTCTGTTTCTTTCTCTCTCTCTCTCCCCTTTTTTCTCTGTCTCTGTCTCCGTCCCCCCCTCTCTCTCTCTCTCTGTTTTTCTCTCTCTCTCTCATTGCCCCCTCTTTCTGTGCCCCCCCTCTCTCTCTTTCTATCTGTTTCTCTCTCTCTCTCTCATTCTCTCTCTCCCTATCTCTCTCTGTCTCTATCTCTCTCTCCCCCTTTTTTCTCTGTCTCTATGTCCGTCTCTCTCTGTTTCTCGCTGTCTCTGTTTTTGTCTCCCTCTCTCTCTCCCTCTCTCTCTCTGTTTGTGTGTGTCTCTCTCCCTCTCTCTCTCTTTCTCGCGCGCGCTCTCTCTCTCTCTCATTCTCTCTCTGTGTCTCTGTCTATCTGTCTGTCTGTTTGTTTGTCTGTCTGTCTGTCTGTCTCTCTCTCTCTCTCTGACTTCCCCCTGTCTACCATCACTACCACACCACCATCATCACCCAAAGTGTTTCAGTCTCCACCACCACACTTCCCCGTTGTCCCGCACTAACTTTCTGCATTTTCACCATTTGTCTCGCTAGCGTAACAACATTTTCTTCCCTTGTAGGGTGAGGGAGGGGGAGGGAGAGACACGCATAGGTGGGGGAGGATGGAGAAGACGGTCAAGCCATATCTGTTCGTTTTTCGCTTCTCGAAGTCTTTTGAGCATATATCTATATCTATATCTGTATCTATATATATCTATCTGTCTGTCTATCTGTGTATCTATTTATCTATCTATCTTTTCTATCTATCTATCTATCTATCTATCTATCTATCTATCTATCTATATATCTATCTGTATGTCTGTCTGTCTGTCTGTCTATCTATCTATCTATCTATCTATCTATCTGTCTGTCTATCTATCTATCTATCTATCTATCTATCTATCCATCCATTCATATATCTATCTATCTATCTATCATGTCTGTCTGTCTGTCTGTCTATCTATCTATCTATCTACCTATCTATTAATCTAATCTAATCTAATCTATCTATCTATCTGTCTATCTATCTATCTATCTATCTATCTATCTGTCTATCTATCTATCTATCTATCTATCTATTTGTCTATCTGTCTATCCATCTATCTATCTATCTATCTATCTATCTATCTATCAATCTGCCCATCTATCCATCTATCCATGTATGTATGTATGTATGTATGTATGTATCTATTAATCTAATCTAACCTATGTATCTATGTGTCTATGTATCTATGTATCTATATCTATCTATCTATCTATCTATCCATGTATGATGTATGTATGTATGTATGTATGTATGTATGTATGTATGTATGTATGTATCTATCTATCTATATCTATATGTCTATCTATCTATATGTATATATCTATTTTTTGGTGTTTTTTTTTACTTAGGAATCGATCAGTTCTGGTCACAGTTTTTTTCTCTTCAATTTTGTTCCCACTCATTTCGTTGACTTTTACCCACTAGCAAACAACAGAGGTCATCCTTCCTTGAATCTTGTAAAAAGACTTTTGTCGCTTTGTTTCAGCAATGAAATTGTCCTGGAAGAACTTGATACCACCAGAAACTTACTAAGAGACAACACCAAGAGAAGGCTGAACTACATTGGCGATGTGTCACTTAGCAAGAACACAGACCTCATGGCAGCCATTTTTGAAGGAAAAACAGTGACAGAAAGGAAGAAAGGCAGACCTCCAATCTCATACATCGAGAACGTAACCAACATCAGTGGCCTAAATATTCAAGAAGTTGTCCACAAAGTCAAGACAGAGCCGTTTGAAGGGTGGTAGCTGTGTCACGGAGTGCAGCGGCCAACACTGAACCCTGTGACGCCGACAGCTGTGATGTTTCACCAACATGAATATGTGACCTCCCACCACGAAATCAGTCTTAACTCGCAGTCAGTCGAACAGCACTAGGAGCTGAAAAGGTGACTGAGGGTCTATCTGGGGTGTTTTGGCTTTATCTCAAAATTGATTTCTGTAGACTTAAATCTATCCCCCACAGAATTTTTTTTCTTGAAAAAATATTAATCAATGCACTGATCGCAGCAGAAAGAATGCAGTTTCCTACCAAAAGTATCTATTTTTGTCTCTTATTATGAACCGTAACCTGCACAGTACCCGCGCATGTAATATACTGACGGAAAGCTCTTTGGTGCACCTTTCAGATAATGACAGGTAAAATTAGAAACAAACCGGGTCAAAACCACCAAATAAAGAAATTTAAGGAAAATGTGTAGGAGAGCACACAAAAACTTTAGAGGCCGTTTTCTCAAAATGGCTGTCATACAACTTAGTGGCTTTAAACATACATAACTTCTACATTTTTTTTAGTACAAGCTTTATTCAAGTACCAAAATAATCAGCAAAATGTACACTTTCCAGTGAACGTATATCTCAAAATGCCCAAAATGCTAGTTAAGACTGATTTCGTGATGGGAGGTCAGATATATGCGTTAGTTCTTTTTTTCCCTTTTTTTATAGGGTCATTGCACTCAGGGAGGTTACCTTTGTGCTCACCTTCTTATTTTTTCGTCCCACTTTCGACGCCATCTTAATGGCCACAGAAGCTGGTATATTATTTTTCTTTCTGTTTTTTGATACGATGATGATGACGTCGATGAGGATGATATTGATGATGCTATGAAGTTCCATCTAGGATTGACACTGCGTAACAGGGCTGTACTCTACGCTTACTATCATGATATATCCTGGTGTCAACCAGGCCCAAAAGATACAGACACCTGCGGTGCTGGTCAGAAGATTTTAACAACACCCTCAATGACGCATCGGTGAAGTGGATGAAACTCGACTATGTGGTCCCAGTCTTACCAACGAGCCCATAGCACGCCCAACTGTGGGTAGGAGCCGGTTAGAGCCGAAAAATCCCACAACGATATATTTTTGAAGAGACTGATGGGGATTCGAACCCACAGCCTTCCAGTCGGTAGTCCATTGGGTTAACCACTACACCACAGCGACTGGTTTATATGCGTTAGATTTAGTTTCAGCTTTCTCAAAGCAGCATCTCCTCGTTTGTAATACATTGCATAAGCACCAACACCGCTAACGCCGTGCGATGGAAAATGATCCCAAACGATCATGACATGCGCCATTAGCCTCTGCATAAAGCTTTCGCACCGGTAATGTCTTAATTTTAGAGTGTACCTCATTTTTGGGTTCTATTCATTATGCTGCTGTCTATTTTGTATCAGTGTATTTTGAGATGAACTCAGGCTTTCTGTTATGAAGTTATCTCCTATCTAATGCCCTCATGCGCTCCCTTCCCCCTGCTACAAATAACCTCCCAAAAACAACAACAACAACAACAACAACAACAACATGACCGCTCCCGATCTCGCCCAGAAGTGCTTATTTACTTCACACAC
>CM060313.1:64522816-64525316 GCA_030674185.1 Monoplex corrugatus
TAATTATTTTTATTCCTCACGTACTCATATCAATGATCATATCTGCGAATGTCAACTACAGCATTAACAGATTTCCTCGCGCATTTGAGGACAGAACAAACTCTCAAGGCCTGAAACTTCGCAAGAACCTTACACCTTTGATATTTAGTTTTAGAAAGAATCTTTGCAGTCAGACAGTTCCTAAATGCTCCATCCAAAATTCTCCTAGGCACACACTGAAAATATCCCACGAGCATACTACTGCCTGTACAGCAATACACATGAGGGAAGTTCCTAAAAAAGAAAGCAAAACGAAGTCCAGATTATGAACCTCAGTGCCTTTGGTGAAAACTTCAGCCCGCTGCTCTATATCTGAACAGCAGCCATTCAATTTCACGCCACTGCCGTGTCTCTGTGTACAAGGACAACACGACACTGTTTATGGATCAGCAGTCTCCTCACATGTTTTGTACAGTGTCCCACTAGCTACTGTATAACACAGGGCTCAACGCAAAGCCAGTGGTCTATGGTCTGTCTGGTCGTCCCACAGAACGTGAGGCCATTATGAACAGTTTGTCTTACCTCCCCTGTCACATTTTTTGGAGCAGCGGTGCAGGCCAGACAGGGAGAATACTGGCCATTTCCAGTGAGGAGAAAGAGAGAGACAGAAGAGAGAGAGAGAGAGAGAGAGAGAGAGAGAGAGAGAGAGAGACAGAGAGAGAGAGAGAGACAGACAGAGGGTAAGAGACAGAGGGAGGAAGAGAGAGACAGAGACAGAGAGAGAGAGACAGAGACAGAGGGGAAGAGACAGAGGGAGGAAGAGAGAGACAGAGACACAGAGAGAGAGACAGAGACAGACGGAGCGAGAGACAGAGAGAGGGAGAGAGAGAGATAGAGACAGATGGTAAGAGACAGAGGGAGGAAGAGACAGAGACAGAGACACACAGAGAGAGAGACAGAGACAGAGGGTAAGAGACAGAGGGAGGAAGAGAGAGACAGAGACAGAGAGAGACAGAGACAGAGGGAGGAAAAAGAGACAGAGAAATAGGGAGAGAGACAGAGCCAGAGAGATAGAGAGAGAGAGAGAGATGGAGAGAGAGAGAGACAGAGAGAGACAGAGATAGGTCTCCTCACATGTTTTGTACAATCTCCCACTAGCTACTGTATAACACAGGGCTCAACACAAAGCCAGTGGTCTATGGTCTGTCTGGTCATCCCACAGAACGTGAGGCCATTATGAACAGTTTGTCTTACCTCTCCTGTCCCACTTTTTTTGGAGCAGTGGTGCAGGCCAGACAGGGAGAATACTGGCCATTTCCAGTGAGGAGAAAGAGAGAGAGAGAGACAGACGGAGAGAGACAGAGAGAGAGAGAGAGACAGAGAGACAGAGACAGAGAGAGAGAGACAGAGACAAAGGGTAAGAGTAAGAGACAGAGGAGGAAGAGAGAGACAGAAGAGAGAGAGAGACAGACAGAGAGAGAAGAGAGAGAATGGGAGAGAGAGAGAAGATGGAGAGAGAGAAGAGAGAGACAGAGAAATAGGGAGAGAGAGAGAGAGATGAAGAGGAAGAGACAGAGGAGAAGAGAGAGACAGAGAGAGAGAGAGAGAGACAGAGACAGAGGGTAAGAACAGAGGGAGGAAGAGAGAGACAGAGACACAGAGAGAGAGAAGACAGAGACAGAGGGAGAAGAGACAGAGGGAGAGGAAGAGAGAGAAGAGACAGAGAACAGAGAAGAGACAGGACAGACACAGAGAGAGACAGAGACAGAGGGTAAGAGAGAGAGGGAGGAAGAGAGAGACAGAGACAGAGAGAGAGAGACAGAGACAGAGGGTAAGAGACAGAGGGAGGAAAGAGAGAGAGAGAGAGAGAGAGAGAGAGAGAGAGACAGAGAGAGGAGAGAGAAGAGACAGAGGGAGGAAAAACGAGACAGAGAATAGTGAGACAGAGCAGAGAGGATGAGAGAGAGAGAGAGTTGGAAGAGATAGATGAGAGAGACAGAGTCAGTCTCCTCAATGTTTTGTACAGTCTCCCACAACTACTGTTATAACACAGGGCTTTAACACAAGCCAGTGGTCTATGGTCGTTGGGCATCCCACAAAGTGAGGTCATTATGAACAGTTTGTCTTACCTCCTCTGTCCATTTTTTGTGGTAACACTGCAGGTCAGACAGGGTTCTGCTTATTTGCTCGTACACACACACAGCATCACACACACACACACACACACACACACACACAGACACACACTCAAGACACACACACATACACACACACAACACACTACATACACCCCCCCCCCCCCACACACACACACAGAGGCACGCATACATTTACGCATACAACCCTGCACACACTGATTAAACCTGATTGTTCTAAATTTCTGATTGTGTTTCTGTTGCTCGTTAAATGGTATGGTGTTACCTTATATGGTACAATGCCAATGTGACCTCATAGATTCATCCATCCCATAGACACCTCTGTATCATATTTGCTAACTTATCTATCTATCTATCTCTCTATC
>CM060313.1:64530316-64537816 GCA_030674185.1 Monoplex corrugatus
ACACAAAACACACACACACACACACACACACACACACACACACACACACAGTCAACCAGCCAACCAATCAACAGACAGCACACAAACAACAGAAACAGAATGTCCATAACGTTGAAGAATGAAACAGGCATACAGTGAAAGAATCAATGAAAAGCAATTATTAGAAGAAAAAAAACAAAAAGGATTCCTCGAGTATTTCCTCTCATTATCCAACCACGGCCTTTTCACCTCACACAAATGTTTAATTAAGTGAACGATGCAATTTGTAGGAATTAGAACAAAAACAAAATGTAAACTTAATTTGTTGGCGCATTCGTGTCGTCACAATAGATGCTTAGAGGTATTCATTGCAGATGGTTCGAACCAAGCGCTCGTGTGCGAGCATGCATACGCACACAGAAACGCATGCACACATGTCACACAGACACAGAGACATACACACACACACATACACACAAACACACATGCATACACACATACACACACGCGCACGCAGTTCACATGTTGATAGGCGACACACACACATACACGCGAGGACGTGCATGCATGCGGGCACACACACATACACACACACACACACACACACACACACACACACACACACACACACACACACACACACACACACACACACACAACACACAACACACACACACACACACACACACAGCCCCCTTCACACACTCTGGACACATGCTCTACACACACACGCACACAACACGCACACACACACACACTCAAACACATACGCACATAGTATGCACACACACACAAGCACAAGCACACACATATAGACACACACATGCTCACACACACACAAACACACAAACACACACACACAGACACACACAAACACACATGCTCACAAACACGCCCACACACATACACACGCGCGCACACTCACACACACACACACAAACAAACACACACACACACACACACACACACACACACACACACACACACACACACACACACAGCTCAACCAGCCAACCAATTAACAGACAGCACACAAACAACACAAACAGACTGTCCATAACGTTGAAGAATGAAACAGGCATACAGTGAAAGAATCAATGGAAAGCAATCATTAGAAAAAAAAAAGACAAAAAGGATTCCTCGAGTATTTCCTCTCATTATCCAACCCATGGCCTTTTCACCTCACACAAATGTTTAATTAAGTGAACGATGCAATTTGTAAGAATTAGAACAAAAACAAATGTAAATTTAATTTGTTGGCGCATTCGTGTCGTCACAATAGATGCTTGCAGGTATTCGTTACAGACGATCCGCTCCAAGCGCTCGTGTGCAAGCATGCAAACGCATACACAAACGCATGCACGTATGTCAGACAGACAGACAGACAGACACACGCATGCATAAACACACACACATATGCACGCAGCCAGACAGACACACACACATACATGCACATGCACACGCACACGCAGTTCACATGTTCATAGGCGACACACACATACATGTACACGCGAGGGGCGCGGGCGCGTGCAGGCACACACACCCAGCCTCTCAACCTCCCCTACATACACTCTGGACACATGCTCTCACACACACGCATACACTCGAACACATACGCACATAGTATGCACACACACACACACACACACACACACACACACACACACACACACACACACACCACACATACTCACTCACACACACACACACACACACACACACACTCACTCACTCACTCCACACACACACACACACACACACACACACACAAACACACATACACACACACACACACACACACACACACACACACACATGCTCACAGACACGCCAACACACATTCGCATGCGCGAACACTCACACACTAACACACATACACAGACATACAGAAACACAGACAGACAGAGAGACAGACACACACACACACGCACACACACACACACAAAGACACATATACACAGACACACACAGACACACACAGACACACACAGACTCACAGACACACACACACACACACACACACACACACACACACACACACACAGAGAATTAACAAGAATGTTGGAAAATTCAAGTTTTTTTTTTTGTCTTTAAGATGAGACATCCCTTTGGCAGAACCCATTGCCGTGTTTGCTCAAGTAAAGGTGCACCCAAAATTAGGGATTGAAAAAATAATGCCAGTCACCCGTTCACAGGAAGGGACAAAGATGCAAATTAGCTGAGACAAGGATTTCTTTAAGAATCAAAACATATTTTTTTGTCTGCCTGCCTGCCTGTCTGTCTGTCTGCCTGCCTGCCTGCCTGCCTGCCTGCCTGCCTGCCTGCCTGCTGCCTGTCTGCCTGCCTGCCTGCCTGCCTGCCTGTCTGCCTGTCTGCTGACCGGCTGGCCTGCCTGCCTGCCTGCCTGCCTGCCTGTCCGTCCGTCTGTCTGTCTGTCTGCCTGCCTGCCTCCTGCCTGTTTCTCTGCCTGCCTGCCTGCCTGTCTTTCGGCCTGCATGCCTGCCTGCCTGCCTGCCTGCCTGCTGAATTCCTGTCTGTCTGCCTGCCTGCCTGCCTGCCTGTATGTCTGTCTGCCTACCTGCCTGCCTGTCTGTCTACCTGCCTGCCTGTCTGTCTGTCTGTCTGTCGGCCTGCCTGCTGCCTGCCTGCCTGCCTGCCTGTCTGCCTGCCTGCCTGCCTGTATGTCTGCCTGTCTGTCTGTCTGCCTGCCTGCCTGCCTGCCTGCCTGTCTGCCTACCTGCCTGCCTGTCTGCCTGTCTATCTGCCTGCCTGCCTGCCCGTCTGCCTGTCTGTCTGTCTCAATGCCTGACTTTCTTTCTAAAACATAAACTAGATAACATATGTCAAATTCTTGATGAGTACATCTTGGGATATTTTCTGTTTCAGTTTCTCAAGATAACGTGTCTGCCCTTGGAATGGATCCTTCATGAACGGATGCCACTGATGCCATGCGATGGAGAAGGTCCGAAATGATCAGAACAAAAGTCTTAAGCCTATATACATGAGCCCTATGCGTTGGAAAGATCTTGAGGTCCTACCTGGGGTATGGTTTTTCATGCAACATATTTGTATCAGTTTCATTTTCAGTTTCTCAAGATGATGTCTCCGCGCTCCGAATCAATTCCATATGCTCTTTAACGTCACCGGTGCCATGTGATGGAGAAGATCCAGAATGATCACAGCTCAAGCCTTAAGCTTGCACATAAACCAAATGAGCTGGCCAGGTACTGTATTTGAAACAAACTTGACAAAACCATGTACTGCCCGGGTATTCAACCCACAACTCTTAAATTTTGAGCGTGGCAACCCAACGACTGAACTAACTAAAAAACATTGTCCTTTTTTATTGACTGGACGAGGCTGCAGGGAAGTTTTTAGTCCTTTTCTTATTATCCGTTGGTTGGTGTCTGTTCGTGATCGTGCATTCGCGCTTGACAAAGGCCGGTTGGTCGAAAATTTGCACTTTGTCTTGTCTTGTTGTATTGAATACGCGTCCTTTTTGGTTTGCTTGTTCTTCTGGTTCCCATTGTGCTGGTATCATCATCATCATGTGCCCTGCCGCATGGCCTTGGAGATCATCGCCTTCCGTACGAGGATAAAGAAGATCCGAAAAGACAAGCAACATTTATAGAACATTTTAAGCGGAAAAAAGAATTCGAGCACCTGGTCACAACAGAAAAGCTGGATGGAAAAGAGAGCACCAGGCAGACCCAGGGAGAAAATATTGGACGGACTTGCAGGGTGGCTGTGGAAAGACAGGGTGGCTGTGGAAAGACAGGGTGCGAGATGTACTATCAGCGACAAGAGATAGATTCGTATGGAGAGCCATGATCGCTAAGGACATGCGGCAGGGCACATGATGATGATGATTGATGTATTTGCAAGGATTAATGAAAACTTTCATTACTCGATGCAATGACGCTCGTCTTATAATTTGTCACACATAACTGACGTTAGGTGGACATAATTTGAAATCTGGTTCACATAAATGATACAAATTAACAGTAGTAAAACAGTAAGACAGTGTGGTTATACCAGTGTACAAAATAATCAAGACTGTTTATGCGTTTGACTGTCTGAAGCTCAGATTAAAGAACACATTTTACAAAACTGTGTATGACTGTATGTGAATAGAGAATGTCTGTACAATTCACCAGCTTTCGGATTTTGTTTCTGTTAAACAAAGAGTTTTGTAGAGTGAGGGGTGGACAAAGGGTGGGAGATGTATTTTTGCAGCAACAAGAGAAAGATTCGTATGGACAGCCATGATCGCCAATACCATTCGGAAGGGCACATGATGATGATGATGGTGGTGGTGGTGGTGGTGGTGATGATTATGATGATGATAATGATGACGACGATGACGACGACGACGACGACGACGACGATGATGATGATGATGATGACGACGACGATGATGATGACGATGATGATGATGGTTATGGTGATGATGGTGACGACGACGACGACGACGACGATGATGATGATGACGGCGACGATGGTGGTGACGACGATGGTGATGATGACGACGACGACGACGACGACGATGACGATGGCGAGGATGATGATGATGATAACGATGACAACGACGACGATGATGATGGTGGTGATGATGATAATGATGACGACGACGACGACGACGACGACGACGATATGATGATGATGATGATGATGATGATGATAATGATGATGATGATGATGATGATAATGATGATGATGATGAAGATGATAAAAAAAAACACTGGTAGGATAAAAGTCTGAAAATATCTGCATATGTGTGCCAAGGATGTTAGAGTTAATAACGACTTCTGAACAAACATTTGTATGGCTGTACCCAAATGCAAAAACTGTCACACCGGATCAAAGTAGAGTTAAATGGCCATGACCCACTTTCAAAGTTTTAGAGCTGATCTACCAAGCTGACAACATAATGTACCTGTCAGCTAAAAAAAAGGACAACTTACATGTTGACTCTAAGCCGTCTTAACATGCCAAAGCTATAAACTACATGTGACACTGAAATTAATGCAGTCTCATTGAAAGTCAGGTTGTCATGACCTTGTAAAGTGTAAAGTTTGGACACAAGCAAAAATCTGCGCTTAAACAGCTGAAGTGTAATGCTAGGGCACATGTGAAAAATCTGCACTTAAATACTTAAACCATATTGTTTGAACACAAGTGAAAAACTGCACTTAAATAGCTACAGCGTAATGTTTAAACACTATTAAAAATCTGCGCTTAAATAGCTACAGCGTAATGTTTAAACACTATTAAAAATCTGCGCTTAAATAGCTACAGCGTAATGTTTAAACACTATTAAAAAACTGCACTTAAATAGCTAAAGCGTAATATCTGGATATAAGCAAAAATATGCACTTAAATAGCTAAAGCGAACTATCTGACCACAAGCGAAAACCTGCACTTATTTGGCTAAAGTGTAATATTTGGACACAAGTGAAAATCTACACTTGAATAGCTGAAGTGTAATGTTTGGACACATGATGTGAAAGTCTGCACTTAAATAGCTAAAGTGTAATGTTTGGACGCAAGTGAAAACTGCATTTAAATAGCTAAAGCGTAATAATTGGACATAAGCGAAAATCTGCACTTAAGTAGTGGATGTGTAATGTTTGGACACAAGTAAAAATCTGCACTCAAATAGTTGAAGTGTAATGTTTGAGCACAAGTGAAAATCTGCACATAAATAGGTAAACCGTATTGTTGGACACAAGTAAAAATCTGCACTTAAATAGCTAAAGTGTAATATTTGGACACAAGTAAATTCTGCACTTAAATAGCTGAAGTGTAACATTGGACACTAGTAAAAATCTGCACTTAAATAGCTAAAGCGTAATATCTGGACATAAGCGAAAATCTGCACTTAAATAGCTAAAGTGTAATGTTTGGACATAAGTGAAAATCTACACTTAAATAGCTAAAGTGTAATGTATGAGCTCAAGTGAAAATCTACACTTAAATAGCTGAAGTGTAATGTTTGGACACAAGTGAAAATCTGCACAAAAATAGGTAAACCGTATTGTGTGGACACAAGTAAAAATCTGCACTTAAATAGCTGAAGTGTAATGTTTGGGACACAAGTAAAATCTGCACTTAGATAGCTAAAGCGTAATATTTGGACACAAGTTAAAATCTGCACTTAAATAGCTAAAGGTAATATTTGGACACAAGTAAAATCTGCACTTAATAGCTAAAGCGTAATATTTGGACACAAGTTAAAATCTGCACTTAAATAGCTAAAGCGTAATATTTGGACACAAGTAAAATCTGCACTTAAATAGCTAAAGCGTAATATTTGGACACAAGTTAAAATCTGCACTTAAATAGCTAAAGCGCAATATTTGGACACAAGTAGAAATCTGCACTTAAATAGCTAAAACGTAATATCTGGACATAAACGAAAATCTGCGCTTAAATAGCTACAGTGTAATATTTGGACACAAGTAAAAATCTGCACTTAAATAGCTGAAGTGTAATATTTGGACACAAGTAAAAATCTGCACTTAAATAGCTAAATAATAATAGTGAACATTTATGGCGCTTAATCTAAAAAAAGCCCTAAGCTCTTACAGTAAACACACACACACACGCACACACAACACACGCACACGCACACACACACACACACACACACACCCCACACACACACACACACACACCACACACACCACACACACACACACACACCGCACACACACACACCACACACACACACACACACACACACACACACACACACACACACCCGCACACACACACACACGCGCGCGGGCACAGATTTCAAGGTGGCAGCTGAAGTAAGAGTACAGAACTACAGGCTAGGATTTAAAAAGAGTGGTTTTTAGACTGGACTTAAACGAAGAAAGGGTACAGGTAGAGCGGAGAGGAAAGGGAAGTTTGTTCCAAATAGAGGGGGCCTGATAAGAAAAAGCACGTTCACCAAGAGTTTTGTTGCGGACGCGTGGGATTCTAAGTAGGTGGGCATCAGTAGAAGAGCGTAGCTCTCTGGAGGGAATGTAAACAGTCAGGAGATCAGAAAGATAGGGGGGAGCTAGACCAGCCAGAGACTTATGGCATAGGAGGGAAAGTTTATAGTCAATACGCTTTCGAACAGGAAGCCAGTGTAGAGTTCGAAGCAGAGGGGAAACATGAGTTGACCTTGGGCATTTCCGTACAAGGCGAGCAGCGTTATTTTGAACTTTTTGCAATTTGGATAAGAGTGTTTGGGGGCAGCCAGCAAGAAGCGAGTTACAGTAGTCGAGTCTGGAAAGAATGAGTGCAGAAATGAGAGTTATAGTGCTTTCTTCAGATAGAAGATGACGCACAGAACTGATCCGTCGAAGTTCTAAGTAACAAGCACGACAGACAGAGGATACCTGGCTGTGGAAGGAAAGAGTTTGGTCCAGTACAACTCCAAGATTACGCACGGATGTGGAAGTGTGGATTACCGAGTCTTCAAGCTGGATAGAAACAGGGATAGGCACAGTAGACAGAAGTCGCTTT
>CM060313.1:64545316-64547816 GCA_030674185.1 Monoplex corrugatus
ACACACATGCACGCACACACACACACACACACACACACAGAACACACACACACAGAACACACACATACACACACACACACACACACACACACACACACACACACACACACACACACACACACACACACACAGTCCTCACAAATGCTTGGAAATTTACATTTTCTGCTGCAGATGACGATGTCCATTGATAGAACCGATTATCATGTTTGGTCAAAGCAAGACAACTAAAAGATGTCTGTCCCTCCATATGTATCTGTCTCTTGCTGCCGCAAGCACATCTTCCACCCTCTCCGTCTTCAGCCACCTTGCAAGTCCATCCACGCGTGGCGCTGGTGATCATGGCCCCACATAGGAATCTACCCTTTGTCGCTGCAAGCACATCTTCCACCCTCTCTGTCTTCAGCCACCCTGCAAGTCCGTCCAATATTTTCTCCCTGGGTTTACCTGGTGCTCTCTTTCCCTCCAGCTTTCCTGTTGTGACCAAGTGCTCTAATTCCCCTTTCCTCATAAAATGGCCTGTAAATGTTGCCTGTCTTTTCCTAATCTTCCTAGTGAATGATCTTCTTGTGTCTGCATCCATCAGGACTGTCTCGTTAAAAAAAAATCCTTGCTGTCCATGGAACGCTCAACATTCTTAGAAACCACATCTCGGCTGCCTCAATCTTGTTCTGGCTTTTTTTGTTGACAGTTCACGCCTCACAAAAAATATATCACTGTTGGTTCTATATAACATTCAAGAACTCTCAAGGTTGTATGTCCCTCTAAAAGAAAAGGGACGTCATTCCGATCCACCACAATAGTTTCCGTTTCCGTTTCCGTTTCTCAGGATGACGTCTCCGCGTTCAGAATGAATTCCATATGCACTATCGTCACAGTTGCCACGTGATGGAGAAAATCCAGAATGATCGCTTCATAAAACAAGATATATCATAGACTAGGACAATGATTATGTCCAGCGTAGTGGCAAGAAACTATGGGAAGTGTTGGACAGCAGAATGTCCTCAGAGAAGAAGACCTTAGTATACTTCCCCCCCCCACACACACACACACCTCAGGCAAGTGTTTTGGCCCTAAAGTCCTTACTCTCTTACTGGGACAGACTGCGTGTAGGTCATGAATGTTGTGCACATATTCATATTTTTATTCATATTTATATTTGTATTCATATTCATTTGTTTTGTCACAGATGATTTACCATGAGAAACTCGAGCTGCTCTTTCCTTTGAGAGCGTGTCGCCGCAGTGCAGCGCCACCTTTTTGTGATCAAGACTTCAGAAAGACAAGAAGACTAATTGGTTTTAAGGGGAGGGATCTGAGAAATCAATCTAACTCTCCGCTGTTTTACACCAGGGCAGCCGGGCGAATGCCTTGCTTTTCACGATTTTCAATTGCCGTGGGACCTTTAGCGTGAGCGAGCCAAAAAGCACACGAGTCCGACTTTCGTTTATAAATAGAAAGAAAACCCCCACCCCTCACATACACACTCTATACTTAATACATTTCCTAGCAAACATAAACTTGTTAGAGTTACTATTATTTTTGTTTGAAGCCCAGCCGACAGTCTTAAAGCCGTATCTGGGCTATCGCCGATTCAAAACACACACAATACGTCAACAGGTAAAAAAAGGAAAAAGAAAATTAAGTACACATATCAATGCATTCGCGCACACAGTCTATGGAGATGCCTCTGGCGTTGACCACTCCGTTCAGTTTATCACACAGGAGATTTAGATTACCTAAAATTGCCTCCGCATATCTCATTTCGCTAGAACCAAAAACTCACTGAATACATGTACCCAATTATCAATCTCAAGAAAATGATAGGCAGAAATGACAGAAAGCAAAGAAATGATGAAGAAATAAAGAGAATGACAGAAAAAAGGACATTTCTAGCCCAGAATTTCCAGGACAACCAAAACATATATAAAAACAGGAATAAATTACCTAAAATTGCTTCCGCATATCTCACCTCCCTAGAGCCAAAAATGCACTTAATATATGAGCCCAATAATGAATCCTCAGAAAAAAGTACGTAAGACTTTATCGAAAATATACAGGTGAATGGACCAGCAAGGCAGAAAATGATAGGAAGAAATGATAGAAAGCAAAAAATAAGGGAGAAAAAAAAAGGAGAATGACAGAAAAGAGGACATCTCTAGCAGAGAATTTCCAGAAGAAAGTGAGGATACTATTAATTCTGAAAGAGCCCCCGGCATACCCACAGGGGAAAAACATAATGCTCGCTCATAATTTTACATACAATTACAGAAAAGATGCCTGACATGACCAGTTGTCCCATCGTCTCTGTGGGAGACGGACCAAGTAAAGGAAGCTTTAATTTAAAAAAGATGCGTGGACGTGCATAAAGAGACAGGTGGACAAGGTCGTGAGCAGTGTTTGTATGGCCTTCCTCCAAATGAAAACTGCCAATTCTAATCAAGAAAGACCTCAAAAGCCATGATCCACTGTAGATATTCTATGGCTGACAACATAACATGGC
>CM060313.1:64552816-64557816 GCA_030674185.1 Monoplex corrugatus
CGGGCATGAATTACCTAAAATTGTTTCCACATGTCTCATCTGCCTAGAGCCCAGAATGCACTCAATACATGTACCAATTATCAATCCTAAGAAAAAAATACGGAGGACTTTTTCGAACACATACAGGTGAATGGACCAGCAAGGCAGAAAATGTTAGGAAGAAATGACAGAAAGCAAAGGAACAAGGCAGAAACAAAGAATGACAGAAAAGAGGAAATTTCTAGCACAGAATTACCAATCCTAAGAAAAAATACTTCAGATTTTATCGAACACATACAGGTGAATGGACCAGCAAGGCAGAAAATGTTAAGAAAACAAAGAAACAAGGCAAAAACAAAGCGAGTGTCAGAAAAGAGGAAATTTCTAGCACAGAATTCCCAGAAAGTGGGGATACTATTTATACTGAAAGATCCCCCGGCATACCCTAGGGGGCGATTGGGTGACTGTGAGATTTGGTAATGATATACGCTCACACAGTATAACTGTTGTTTCTTAGTGTGATCATCACTGTATGATTTAGGTAATGATATACGCTCGCATAGTATGACTACTGTTTATGACTGTGATCATTATATATCGGTACATCAGTTAACTCCATGCATGTTTTGACCATCACAGAAAAGTTGATGCATGAGAAACTTCCAACACTTTCAATGAACTTTAAGAACTACGACAATGTCAGTTCCGACTGAGCAACCAGCTTTCACCCTTAACCCTGACCTCTAAACTACAAACTTTGTTTAACCCCTTGACTCCCTCACTGGCATACTTTGTTATCGACCATGCCAGCAAAGCAAGAAAAAAAATGACAAAGCAAAAAAAAAAAAACCATTTGACTTTCTCACCCTATCCACAAGCATCCTGCATTTCAACAATGAAAGCAAAGCAAAAACTGAACCCTTTGACTCTCTCACCCTATCCACCAGCATCCTGCATTGTCAAATTCAATGACAGCAAAGCAGAAACTTAACCCTTTGACTCCCTGATCCATTCCACCAACATCCTGCATTGTCAACAATGATAACAAAGCAGAATCCTAACCCTTTGACTCCCTCACCCATTCCAATAGCATTCTGCGTTGTCAACAATGAAAGTAAAGCGAAAACATGACCTTTTGACTCCCTCACCCCATCCACCAACTCTCTGCATTGTCAACCATGCCAACAAAGCAACAAATTCACCATTTGATTCCCTCACTCTATCCACCAGCATCCTGCATTGTCAACAGTAATAGCAAATCAGGAACTTAATCTTTTGATACCTCACTCTGTCCACCAACTTCATGCAGGAAACTGATGGACAGGGTGAGGGAGTCAAAGGGTTAAGTTTTCGAACTTGGTGGATAGAGTGCAGGAAGTCAAAAGTTTGATACGAAATACTAAGCAGGTCACCGTGAAGGGAGATAAGTCACCAGATGATTAACTGTTGTGCATCAATGAACATTAACTGCTGCCCTGAACTATAATCGCCTCTATCCGATTTAGCTCCCCTGTTTTTACGCTCGCTTTCTCTGTCTGCTTACCTTGTTTCTGTCCTCTTTGTTTGTTTAGGGGGTGTGTGTGTGTGTGTGTGTGTGTGTGTGTGTGTGTGTGTGTGTGTGTGTGTGTGTGTGTGTGTGTGTGTGTGTGTGTGTGTGTGGTGTGGTGTGTGTGTGTGTGTGGTGTGTGTGTGTTTGTGTGTGTGTGTGATTGTGTGTGTGTGTTTGTTTGTTTGTGTGTGTGGTGAGAGAGAGAGTATGTGTGTGTGTGTGTGTGCGTATGTGTTGTGTGTGGTGTGTGTGTGTGTGTGTGTGTGTTTGTGTGTGTGTGTGTGGTGTGTGTGTGTTGTGTGTGTGTGTGATGTGTGTGTGGTGTGTTGTTGCATGTGTATGTGTGTGTGCGTGTGTGTGTGTGTGCGCGCGCGTGCGCGTATGCACTTGGATGTCCACGTACATGTGCACATCCAAGCACACAAATACCTAAGTTTACAACCAGTATGCACTATCATTTGCACATAAAACAAACTCCTCACAACTCTTAAACGCGTCCAACCAATCACTATACATCATGGGACACAGACAAAACCGATTATAGTCTACAGTCTACTGGCTATCCGCATGATGTGCAGCCTTCTGCATAATTCTTCTGGCCCTGTCCCATTGCTGGAACAATGGTGTCAGCCGCGATGCAAGCCAGTTCCAGTGAGCAATAACACACATCTGGCCTCTAACGCAATCTGCACCATATAATCCTGATGTGAATTGAAATCACAAGGGCTCCACAGCAAGGTCTTCGTGACGAAAGTTCCTGGCGTCTTTCTTCCTATTTTTTACACCATAGTTTTTATTCGGCCAATCTAAAACAGCATTCAAGAGGATGACAAGCATTCTTACCAATAAATGCCTATCAATTAACATCAGAAAGAGAGTCCTTGAATGTTATATAGAACCAATACTGTTGTACGGATGTGAGGCGCGGACAGTCAGCAAGCAAAGCCAGAGCAAGATTGAGGCAGCCGAGATGTGTTTTCTAAGAAGAATGTTGAGAGTTCCATGGACAGCAAAGAAAACAAACGAGACAGTCTTGATGGAGGCAGACACAAGTAGATCACTCATAAGGAAGATTAGGAAAAGACAGGCAACATTTAGAGGCCATTTTATGAGGAAGGGGGATTTGGAGAAACTGGTCACAACGGGAAAACTGGAGGGAAAGAGAGCACAAGGTAGACCCAGGGAAAGAATGCTGGACGGACTTGCAGAGTGGCTGGAGACGAGGAGGGTGGGGGAGATGCTAGGGTCAACGAGAGATAGAGGCAGATGGAACTCCATGGTCGCCAACGCCATGCGGCAGGGCACCTGATGATGATGATGATGATGATAGTTTTTATACACAGTTTTTGATGGTATGTTTTCAATAGGGTGTTTTGATTTGTGTGCTGTGCTTTGTTCCTGAAGACAGTTCCTTGAGTGTTGCTTCGTGTTTACATAATGATTTTTGTACACAGTTTCTGATGGTACATTTTGAATAATTATGCTGTTTTGATTTGCATGCTGAACGTACGTCGTTTATTTTACAAGCCATTTAATGTTTTCCCATTTGTGTATCACAAAAAGATGAAATGGAAAAAATAGAAAGAAAAAAATCACATGGAATCTAGGCTCTTCTCCATACGTGTTCGTTCTTATTGCATGCAGTTTGAATCAGGCAAGAGAGCGTGAAGAAAGGTGGGAAGAGATTAAAGTTGGTTGGAGTAATTTGCTTCACAACAAAATTAAGGCAACTGAAATGTGATTTCTAAGAAGAATGTTGAGAGTTCCATGGACAGCAAAGTAAACAAACGAGAGAGTCCTGAAGGAGGCAGACACAAGAAGATCATTAATAAAGAAGATTAGGAAAAGACATGCAACATTCATATGATATTGTATGAGGAAAAAGAAACCAGAACGTCTGGTCACAACAGGAAAGCTGGAGGGAAAGAGAACACCAGACAGACCCAGGGAGAAAATATTGGACGGACTTGCAGGGTGGCTGAAGACAGAGAGGGTGGAAGATGTACTTGCAGCGACACGGATAAATTCGTATGGAGGGCCATGATCGCCAACGCCACGCGGCAGGACACATGTTGATGATTATAAAACGTAACTAAATAAAAGAAGAACGCTTAAGAAAACATGAAAGGAAGGAAAATATTGCATGTTAGGTATTAAAATCCAGTAAATCTGTTACAGATTTAGGAGCTGTGTTTCTTATGACAGTGATTAAAAAATGTTCTAAAAGGTGAGCGCATACTTGTTTTTGTTGTACAAGTCTATGTCAATATCTCATTTTCGTTTTGGAATACGTTTGAGCACGGTTATGCCTGAAAATGCCTGGCTTCCCTGGTATAAAACATCGGAGAGATAGATTGCTTTCCCAGGTTCCTGCTCTTGAAGGCCAGTTAGCCCTTCCGTAAAGAGAGTAGGTATCATTACATTGTAAACAACAGAATTAGTGAAAACACAGAAGTAAAATTATCAACTGGCCAGGGAGAATAGCCAGTGAGGATCATTTAATCTTGGGTGGACATCGTCTGGTTTTTGGTTCACTGAGATTAGACAATGTGTGCATAATGTTTTTTGTTTTTTTTCATTAATGCACTAAAATGCTGTGTAATACAATTTTGATTACGTGTAACCTTGTGTTCGTTTATTATTTCTGTCTATTCACATGTGTGTGTGTATTAAAGTTGTGATTATATTTAATCTTATCTTCGTTCGTTCTTTCTTTTAACGCCTATTCATACGTGTGCTGTCAAACGAATACAAGTGATAAAAAGAATCTAAAACGAGTGGATTCTTTTGCAATCTGCATCCTATAATCGCAGCCTAAATTGAATCACATAAACCTGAGATTACCTCCCTTTCACGTTTGCTCTTACTTCTCAGAGGAGAGGACAGTGGTGGCGGAGGCGGGTCGAGAAGTGGGGGTTAAGAGAGAAAAAGTTTGACGAGGGTGGGATGAGCATCTCCTTAAAAGGAGAGAAAATGGATAATCACTGAATTCTTTGATATGTAAGAATGGATCATATTCATATTCATATTTATGTTCATATGCATATTCATATTCATATTCAGATTCATATTATATTCATATTCATATTCAAATTCAGACTCATTTCTTTTGTCAAAGTAGATTTGCCATGTGAATATTCGGGCTGATCTCCCCTCTGAGAGCGCGTTGCCGCGGTACAGCACCACACAATATATTTCTCTTGACCAAGACTTCTTCAGAAAGACATGAAGGCTAATTGGCCTTCAAGGGGAGGGGCCTGGGAAATCAACCCATCTCTCTAATGTTTTATACCAGAGCAGACGACAAAAATGCCCTGCCTTTCACAATTTTCAACTGCTGTGGGATCTTTAGCGTGTGCAGACCAGAAGGCACACAGGTCCGACTCCTTTTTCGTCCCCTTCCGAAGGACTAGACATTCAGTTTCAGTTTCCGGTCAAACTGAAGAGGAAAGTCAAGGCCTCAACAGGAAAA
>CM060313.1:64562816-64565316 GCA_030674185.1 Monoplex corrugatus
AATAGACACACAGTGCCACAGACAGACAGACTGACAGATAGGCAGACAGACGGACAGACTGACAGTCACACAGCCAGCCAGATGGACAGACAGACAATAGACACACAGTCACACAGACAGCCAGATGGTCAGACAGACAATAGACACACAGTAACACTGACAGCCAGCCAGCCAGACAGACAGACAGTCACAGAGCAGCCAGCCAGACTGACGGATTGACATAAAAAGTCACACAGACAGACAGTCATACAAATAGACAGGCAGACATACAGAAAACAGATAGACAGAAAAACAGACAGAAAGATAGACAGACAGACAGACAGTCAGACACATCTCCCGTCGATAGAAACCAGTCCCTTTTTCTTTAAAGAGGGATTAAAGATGATTGAAAACTTAATTTTCTGGGGCATTCAGTTTTCACAAAAGATGCTCGCCGTTTTTGACGACTGAGGACCAGCTCCAAGAGCTCTTGTGAGTGCTTCCCCACACAAATGGCCACATGCCCACACACCCACTTACGCGAGTGCTCGCACGCCCTCGCGCAGACACACACACACACACACACACACACACACACACACACACACACACACACACACACACACACTCATACACGGACACAGACACACACTTACAGACAGACAGACAGACACACACACATACACACACAGACACACAAACACATGCACACAAACACACGCACACAAGCACGCACACACATACACAGAGATAGATAGACATACACGAACACACACACACACACACACACACACACACACACACACACACACACACGCTCGCACGCACACACACACACACACACACACACCGATATACACGTACAAGCGAGTGCACGCGCACACATACACACACTGACACACATACACATTTACGCACAAACACACACACGCATGCTAATACACATACACAAATATGCACACACACTCACATACACACAAACTGACACACAGACACAAACACACACACTCTCTCTCTCTTTCTCTCTCTTTCTCTCTCCCTCTCTCTCTCTGTCTGTCTCTCTCACACAACACACACTTTCTCTCTCTCTTTCTCTCTCTCCCCCCTCTCTCTCTTTCTCACAACACACTTTCTCTCTCTCTCTCTCTCCCCTTCTCTCTTTCTCTCTCTCTTTCTCACAACACACTTTCTCTCTCTCTCTCTCTTTTTCTCACAACACACTTTCTCTCTCTCTCTCTCTCTCTCTCTCTCTCTCTCTCTCTCTCTCTCTCTCTCTCTCTCTCTCTCTCACACACAGAGTTGACAAAAATGCTGGACAGTTCGTGGTTTCTGCAGATGAGGATGCCCGTTGACAGAACCCATCAACATGTTTGTTCAGTGCCAGAAAAGTAAAAGACGCTTGCTGTCAATAACTAAACTCGAAGTTCCAAGGGTTGATGTCCTGTTGATGCCGTTATATTTCTCCTCACTTTACCGGAAAATCGAATTGAACGTCTAGTCTTTCGAAAATGGACGAAAAATGAGTCGGACCCGTGTGTCTTCTGGTTTGCGCATGTTAAAAATCCCACGGCAGTTGAAAATCATGAAGAGTAGGGCATTTGCCCGGCTTCCCTGGTATAAACTATACGGAGAGATAGGTTGATTGGTTTCCCAGGTCCCTCCCCTTTATGATTAGTTCGCCTTCTCACCTTTCTGAAGTCTCGGTCCAGAAAAGAAGAAAGTAAAAAAACAAAGAAAGAAAGGAAGACAGAAAGAAAGAAACAAAGAAATAAAGAAATAAAGAAAGAAAGAAAGAAACAAAGAAACAAAGAAACAAAGAAACAAAGAAACAACAAACGGTGGCGCAGCACACACACACACATAAACACAGACACAGACACAGACACAGAGACACAGAGACACAAACACAGACACAGACACAGACCACACAAACAGATAGAGAGAGAGAGAGAGAGAGAGAGAGAGTGAGAGAGAGAGAGAGACAGAGAGAGAGAGAGAGAGAGAGAGAGAGAGAGAGAGAGAGAGAGAGAGAGAAACAAGCGAGAGCAGCCCGGTTTCACATGGCAAATCCATTATGAGAAAAACGAATAAATATGAATGAATAAATGAATATGAATATGAATAAATGAGCGATTAGAAAATGGGTGCCCTCTGCTACAGAACTGAGAATCATTCAGATCAACTGAGGCCGAAAAAAATCAATTCATCGGTTAATCTGAATCAGTCGCCATTGTGTACTGGTTAGAACAACAGACTACCGACTGAAGGCTATGGGTTCGAATTCCCATCAGTCCCTTCATTGAGGGATTTTTCGGCCCCAACCGAACTTGACTAAACTTGAGGCATCAGATCTTGTGTTAAAAGTAAGTATCTTGTCAACAAAGCCAGACCGCTCAACCAGAAAGTCATGAACGAATAGTCATTCATTTATTTTTTATGTTTTATCATACATGTCATCATCATCATATGCCCTGCCGCATGGCGGTAACGATCATGGCCCTCCATATGCATCGGTCCCTTG
>CM060313.1:64587816-64597816 GCA_030674185.1 Monoplex corrugatus
AGAGATGAAGCTCCCATCTAAGAGCAAAGTATTCCAGCAATGAATTCTCAGCTAACTGTGCATTGAATCTGACCAAATTTGGTTGACAGGTCTCCTTCAATGAGTAATCACAGAATGAATGCATGATTATGGACCCGGCTGGTCTAGAGCCCTTTTGCATTTGCACTGCTAGATGTAAAGCTAGCTCCTAGTATTTGCATTCGAATGTAGCACAGCGTCAGTACAAAGTCTTTTCAGTAGTGAATGGAAAGTTCTTTGCATCCCAGAATGCTCGTACTATTTTTAGAACATTCAACGCGAGACTGACTAAGATTCTAACCACACACGCGATAAGACAGCTAGGCCAGTAGTGATGGAAATTCCCTACACATGTGCCGGAAAAGGTCGGGCGATCTCAACCACTACGAACGGATCAGCACATTCTTTCGCAGGGCGGTTACCGGCTTTATGACAGCTAAGGCTAGCTAGTCTTGTTTGACAGAGAGACCAAGGTAGTCAGATATGTAATGTTATTTACCTAAAATATGTATCATTTATTTGATGACGGACCAGGGCAGTCAGATATGTAATGTTACTTACCTAAAATATATATTTTATATTTGATGGCAACTTGATAGCATGAATGTGAAATTTTATACACATTCATCCAGCAAATTTCGTTAAAACTCGTCGAATATCAATAATGTAAGACATGTTATGTTTGCAAGCATCATGATGAGAAAGAGAGAGAGAGAGAGAGAGAGAGAGAGAGAGAAAGAAAGACAGAGACAGAGACGGGAGAGAGACGGAGACAGAGACAGAGAGACAGACAGACATACATGGACACTGACAGAGACAGAGACAGAGAGATAGAGAGACAGAAACAGAGACTGACAGAGACAGAGAGGCAGAGATACAGAGATAGATAGAGAGATAGATAGACAGATATATATATATATATGTATGTATGTATGTATACATATATATATTTATATATATCACAGAGAGAGAGAGAGAGAGAGAGAGAGAGAGAGAGAGAGGAGAGAGAGAGAGAGAGAGAGAGACGCTTGACGCTTGACGCTTGACGCGCGCTTAGCGCGCCATTTATTGATGTAACCATATACACGGTTTTAGTGCCAAGGGGTATAACTCATCCCTCTCATGCTGGCAACAAATGTAAAAAAAGGGAAACAAATAAAGGAAACAGAAAAATAGAAAATTCAAATAAACAGCAGAAAAGTAATATTCACAATATCAAAACAACAGCAGAGATAGATAGATAGGTAGATAAATAGATAGATATAGATAGATAGATAGATAGATAGATAGATAGATAGGAAGAGAGAGAGAGAGAGAGAGAGAGAGAGAGAGAGAGACAAATGGAACTACTTGAATAATCTACCATGTGGCCCTGGATGCATAAAGTTGAAAATATGTAGTTCAGTATTTGTTCCACTGCTCTTCCAATTTAATATTGCTTATATCCCAGCCGTCTGCTAGAGCTATATCATGGCTATCCACTGCACAGAGCAATGTAAAAAACAATTAAAATATGTTTCCCTTCCTACATGAACCACCATAAACCAAAATTGAATTATATACTCAGAGCAACTGAACCTTGTCTGAACATAAACTGTCTGGATCAGTAGTTCTTTGAGAATTTTTGAAGTGTTACAAGAATCACAATACCAAGGACACTGGTGCTTAACCATTTAATGATAAAGTATTCGGTGAAAACCATATTTTCAAAATTTTCATTGCTTCTGTACATATCATCGTGGAACTACAGGGAGAAAAATGTTAATGGAGATTGCTAATAAGGTTTGACTATCTTCTTCATTTCAACGTATTATTTATTCATTCATTCATTCATTATTCATTAATTTACTTATTCATTTATTCACTTATATCTATCTACCTATCTATCTATCTATCTATCTATCTATCTATCTATCTATCTGTCTATCTATCTATCTATCTATCTATCTATTGATCTATCTATCTATCTATCTATCTATCTTTCTATTTATCTATCTTTCTATCTATCTATCTATCTATATCTATCTGTCTATCTATCTTTATGTATTTATTTATTTAATTATTCATTAATTTATTTGTTCACACACACACACACATATGAATACATATATATATATATATGTGTGTGTGTGTACATATATATAAATTTTTGAAATGTGAATAGGGGTGACTATATGTTTGTGTGTACATTCATGCCCCACGTGATTTTATGCCATATTTTAAAGGACGTGAGATGAATTCTCTAATGTAGAGAGATCATACGATTTTATTGTCATTTTACCCGATGAAGGCCAAGGGCCGAAATATAGGAGAAAATACTCAATGCCTTTGTTGTTTGTCTTGTAAATTTGAAGTGTATATATATATATTTCAAATATATATATATACACATATATAACAATAATCTATTTATTCATTCATTTATTTAATTATTCATTCATTTGTTTGTTTGTTTGTATACATACGCTTATTCGTTTATTTATTCATTTATGTGTTTTATTTATTTATATTTGTATTCATGACATTTTAAACGCCACGAAGACTCACAGGAGACCGTTACCTCTGGGGAGTTGTGAGGTACAGTTTAATGTTTTGCTGCATGCTGTGTCACATTCTCAGAGTCGGCTGATGATCAATCTTACATCCATCTGACAAACACATCAACCACAACCACTGTGTGCAGCCACGTTTACACAACGTCTGCATACAGTAGATGGGATAGCGGAACTCTCACAGTCTCCGACATTTTCTTGTTCGTCGATTCTTTTTTTCTTCTTTTCTTTTCTTTAACTCCGTTTTATTTTGTCTTCTTTTATTTTCTTCTCTTTCTCCTCTCCTTGTCTGTCTTTTGTTACTAACAGAGTCAATATTGTCTCCACAAATCCCACCTTGTTTCTGCTTTCTAAAATTCTTTGGAGAGCACTTATGATAAAACATGACCTGTTCTGTTGTAGGGAGGGGGAGAGCAAGAGAGAGAGAGAGAGACAGAGACAGAGACAGAGACAGACAGACACACACAGACACACAGACACACAGACACACAGAGACAGGCAGACACAGACAGACAGGCAGACAAACAGACAGAAAGAGACAGACAGACAGACAGACAGATAGACAGAGACAGCGACAAAGAGATAGACAGAGAGAGAGAGAGAGATTGAGAGAGAGAGGGAAGGAGGGAGGGAGAGATAGAGAGATACAGAGAAAGAGAAAAAGAGAGACAGAGACAGATAGAGACAGAGAAAGAGTGAAAGAGAGAGAGAGACGCTTGACGCTTGACGCTTGACGCTTGACGCGCTAAGCACGCCTTTTATTGACAAAAGCTTTTTACAGCTATGTTGCCAAGGGGTATTCACCCTCATACATTGGCGTTGTTGAGTAAGTCTCATTGAAAAAACAATAACAGAATGTAGAAAAATGATTCTATTTATGTACAAAAACAAAAAGACAATCAATGAAATAATTCTAAGACACTTTACCTTAGTGTCACACACAAAATGTGATTGAAATAAAGCAAATAAACAGTCAAATATTTTGACCATCCAACATTTCCCTTTTATTCCAAGGTGTTCTTTTCACACAGATAGCTTTTCATTCCTGATCTTAATTGCATCGGCTATGTATTTTGCTAAGCATGTGAGTATTTGTTCATTTTCAGATGATAGTACTGTTTTGAGATCCCTGCTTACTACACAATGGGATGCAAATAACTTGGAGTTTTCTCTTAATGAATTTAGAGCTGTACAATAAAAAATAAAATGAGTTTCGTCTTCTGTGGTCAGCTGGCACAGTTTGCATAAGTCATTATTTTCTTCATTACTAATAAACCATTTCTTATTTACTCCTAATCCCAGCGTTTTACATCGAAAGCGCGCAAGCAGAGATCTGTGCCATCTATTTTGTATTACTGTTACATATTTTTCCGGTTGAAAAATGTTTTTGAAGGAAAAATACCAATTGTATTTCGTGCCTTCTTCAATATCTGAATGCCAGTTTTGTTTATAAGAGTTTATAAGACAATCTTTGAATTCTGAAATGAAAGCAGTATCACTCCCTACGTCTTGTGCTAGCCAAACAATACCAAATCCGTTCTGCATAAGAACATTTTTAACATTATCGACCCAATTTCTTTTACCTCTTTCGTGTTGCTGTAGTAACATTTCATATGCCTGTTTACATAATCGTGATGGCGGAAGTTTGAGTATTTTTAGCCAGTACTTTATGCATTTAATAGTTGTTCGTAATTTAAGTGGATATCTACCAGTTTCACCGTAAGCTATTTTGTTGGAGGAGTGAAGAGGGATGTTTAAAAAACGTTTTATTGCAAATGTGTGGACAATCTCTATCTGTTTATTGTCATATAAGCCCCAAATTTCTGCTGCATATGTAATCATAGGTTCTATCTGTGTATTAAACAGTTTCCAATATAGTATTGGGTCTATAGTATTCAATTTTCTCATAACTCTAAGGATTTCAATCACCCCTCTTTTCCCTTTTCTGCACATCTCTGTCCATGCTGTGGTTAAGCTTAGTTTTGTGGTAAATGTTAACCCTAAATATTTGTAAGAGTTAGTTACTTTAACTTCATAATCTCCATATTTCCATTTTTCATTAATGGAAAGATGTCCACCTTTACGGAATACAATAATATTTGTTTTGTCGAGATTAACGTTGAGAGACAGTCTGTCTGCTTCCTGCTTTAGAACATTAAGTTGGTTTTGGAGTCCGATCACTGTGTCCGAAAGGAGTATAATATCATCTGCAAAAAGCATTAAAAATAACTCAACATGTCCAGGCAGCATTTGTATTCCATGTCTTCCTTTAGCTGATAGTTCTATTGCTAATTCATTAATAAAGAATGAGAACAGTAAGGGGCTGAGCAAACATCCTTGCTTTACTCCCTTTGGACAGTTGAAAAAATCAGTATACAAGTTTTTATCTCTAACACAAGCTATAACTGTATCATATACTCCTCTTATTGCCTTATATAATCTACCATTTACACCTTTATTTCTTAAAACGTTCCATAATTTGTTTCTATTTATTGAGTCGAACGCTTTCCGGAAATCGACAAATGCAACGAAAAGTTTAGAATTTTTATTAAGATACTTTAGAACTAGAGCATAAAGTGTAAATATGTGATCTACAGTGCTGTATCCTGCTCTAAACCCTGCTTGTTCCTCCACTATCATTGCTTCCCTTTGTGCCCATTTTGTAAGTCTTCTATTTAAAATGTGTGTATAAACCTTACCAATTATGCTTGTTAATGCTACTCCTCTATAGTTATCAGGATTGTTGCTATCGCCCTTTTTGTATATAGGTATAATGATAGACTTTGACCACATTGCTGGGAAATATCCTTTCATGAACAAAAAGTTGAAAAGGTCTTTCAAAAAATACGCACTTCCTTATTTGCATGTTTTAGCATTTCTCCAAGGATGATATCAATGCCCGCACTTTTGCCGTTTTTCAAGTGTTGAATGCCTTCTGTAATCTCTGTTTTAGATATTGGGTCGTTGAATAAAGGTTCATCTGTTTCCTCTTCTTCTTCAATTACTGTATTTTCTTGTTGTTCTGACTCTTCTGTCTCATCAAAGACATGCGAGAAATGATCGTACCATTGTTGCAAGCTGATATTATTGTACAATACTGTTTTTCTATTTACTGCTCTTATTGTTGACCAGAATAATTTATGGTCGTTTATAGATTCTTTTAACTCTTGTAATCTTTTTTCATCATACTTATTTTTCTTTTCTTTCTTCAATTTATTATACGATTTTCTCTCTTCTACATATAACTGTCTGCGTTCTGTTAGATTTATCTTAGCCCTTCTAAAATTCCTCAACATACGATTGACATTTCTTTTCTTCCGTGCACATTCTTCATCAAACCAATCATTAGTCCTTCTTTTCTTTTTCCCAGTCATACGAATCATGCATGCAGCAGCTCCACACAAGGCTTGTGTTAACATATCAATGCATTCATCCACCCCCTCTATCATTCTTTCTTTAGCCCTTTCCAAACACTGCTTGAACTGGGCTGAGTCAGTCTCGTCTTTATACATTTGCACGCATTCTTCTGACCACACCACCCTCTCTCTCATCCCTCCCTCTCCTCCTCCCTCCTCTCTCACTTCACTCTCTCCCTTTTTCCCATCATCCATCACCCAGGTCAACTCTACAGGAAAATGCCACGAGTGTAGGCTATCAGCTACACGTAAATCACACCTTTCTAACAGTTCATCAGAAACAACAAAATAATCAATAATGCTGCACCCATTTGGTGAGACAAATGTAAACTCACCCTCTTTATCCCCATTACAGGTACCATTTACAATGACAAGATCCAACATGAAACAAAAATCAAGTAAAGATGATCCAAACATATTAGTAGAAAAATCTTTTGATGAACGGACATCATGTTTATCTTCCTTGTCATTATCTAAATGAACATCACAAAAAGTCATCCCCGATGTTTCTGCTTGTACCCCACCTGTTCTTGCATTGAAATCCCCACATAAAATGATATATGCATTTTCTTTTTCAAATATATCCAATAAACTTTCCTCAAGCAATAAAATGCCATCCTTAATTACATTATTTCTATACACTGGGCTCCACTCAGGGGGAATATAACAAGCAATGTATAATATGTCTTTTTCCACTTGAAACAATTTCTTGTCAAATTTTATTGCTACTACGTTATTAACTGTTACGTTCACTGTCTCTTTTACAAAATGACTAAATCGTTTCTTAATCAGAAGTAGCACACCCCCTGAGTTTCGTCCTTGGTTTGATAGTTTTTTGGCTGGAGCACTATATGCGACAAAATCTGAGAAGCTATTACTGAAATCAAAGTCATTGCTAATAAAAGTTTCTGTTAAACAGATTATATCAAAGTTATTCACATAATTAATAAAATCAGCATCGGACAATTTACTTAATAGATTATCCACATTATAATTCAGAAAGGATAACTGTTTTGTTGAATGATCAAGCCTGTCTCATTTCCCTGTACTACTCGACCTGAGTTCTCTGCCACTAGCCTGTGTTGTCATAAAGCTACGAAGCCCTGTCTGCCTTCCACCCCTATTACCCCCCTGTTGCCCTCCTCGTGCTGTACGTGTCACACCCCGTGTCTGTTTGTCACCTCTGCCCTGTCTGTCTACCTGTGTGTTCCCCTCCACTTTCTTGTTGGCTAGGCTATATCGTCGTTGGCTGTCATGACCTGTATTGTCAGTCACGTGGCTAGTATTGGGGGATTCCCTCCCGCTCTGCTGATCGTCACTTGCTGTATTGCTCGATGCTGCGTATGGGGTAGCAGCTACCTGGGCGAAGCTCCTTGGGTCTGGTCTCCTCGGGCCCACCGTCAGCTTGCCCTTGATGAAGTAAGCTGCCTTCCCCTCGCTCCTTGCCTGGCTGACGATCGCGGCCTGCCTACGTGTCAGATCGTTGACCACCCTTACACCGCTCCCTTCCAGCTTGGCTCTGTACTCCTTGTCTGTTAACACTGTCATTTTGTCCCTCCACTCTCGAAATTTGACAATCATAGGCTTGGGCTGGTTGTCTCTGGCCTGGCCCACGCGATGTGCCCTGACAAAGTCCTCTTCACGCCACTTTTTGGGGCCTGGCACACTGTTGAGGGTCTCCGTCACAGCTCGTGCACACGTGTCATATGTTTCTTGATCCCTATTTTGTGGCACTCCAAACATACGGAGATTATCCCGTCTGGAGAACTCCTCTAACCTGTCTATCTCCGTGGCCATGGATGCAATCTGGTCTGTCATCACTCCTACGTCCTCTGACAGCTTCTTAGTGTCCTCTCTGCCCTGTATAACCTCAGCAACCATATCGTTCATATCAGCTGATATGTTCTGAACAGTCTCTGTCAGTCGTCTGTTTTCTCTCTCCAACCCGTCGCATCTGTTATTGATGTTTTCGCACTGTTCTTTTACTTGTAGTAGTTCTGATTTAATCACACTAAGGTCTCCCCTGATCTCCTCCGTCTGTTGTTGTTGTTGTTGTTTTTGTTCGTGTACAGCACTGATAAGTTGCTTGAACATGTCTGTTGTTGCTGCGAGTGCTCCACCACTTTCTGGGTCTCCAACTGTCATATTTTCCACATTTTTCTCATTTTCTATTGGTCCCGGATTCTTTTCCACATCATTACTAAGGAGAAGTTTCCATATCAGCAACACAGCGTTGGCCAAGCACATAGAAACAAGTTGTGTGTCACACAGGGTGAGCTGACACAAAACAGGCTGGCCCATTTTCTTACTGTCACCAAATGGGTATACGTTTTCTATCCAGAACAAAGTTCCCTGATAATTGACAGAATTCAAAAGCACCCCTGTTTCCCAGTCATGACCGAAAACACAAGTCACACTGTCCACGCCACTGTACACTATGAGTGACAGCAGCAGAAGATAGATGTACGACACGAAAATGTCCGTGACTGTCACTTTGACACACTGACCTCCATTTGTGTTCACGTCACCGTCTTTCTTCTTAAGTCCATTCGCAATTACTTTTCCCCCAAACAGCCCTATTCGCGCTCTCCAAATGCATAAGTCCACCATAATTGAGTTGTAGGTCACAAACACTTTTATCTCGACTAAGAAAGTTGACTGCTAGTCTCGCAGAACATGTACAATTTGGAATTTGCTGCTCCCGATAATCTCACAGCCAGCCTACTCGTCGCCATCATTCTCGTAACCCCCAAGAGAGAGAGAGAGAGGAGAGAGAGAGAGAGAGAGAGAGAGAGAGAGAGAGAGAGAGAGAGAGGGGAGAGAGAGAGAGAGAGAGAGAGAGACAGATAGACAGACACCCACACACAGATACAGGCAGATAGACATACAGAAAGACAGACAGACAGACAGACAGACAGAGACAAAAACAGAGACAGAGACAGAGAGAGAAAGAGTCTGAACAGTTATGAATAACTTTGATTAAGTCGTCAATGAAAATGTCAGCACTCTGGATGGAATTGGCCAGTTTTGTGTGGTAGGTGTTTAAGGGGGGAGCTGATTGTTTGCTTGCTTGTTTGACATCCTCTTCTGTGACATTTTCATCTACTTCTTCCTCTTCTCCTCTTCCTGCTTCTTTTTTTCTTTCCTTTTTCTTCTTTTTGTTCTCATCTTCCTTTTCCTCCTCCTCCTTTTTGTCTTTTTCTACTTTTCTTCTTTGTCATCGTTGTTGTCCTATTGTTGTTCTTCTTTGTCTTTTTCTTCTTGTTCTTGTTTCTCTTGTTGTTCTCCTTTTCTTCTTCTTTTTCTTCTTTCATTCATCTTCTTTTTCTTCTTCTCTTCCTCTTCCTTCTTCTGGTTTTTTTTCACATTTGTCATCATTGTTGTCGTATACTTGTTCTTCTATTATTTTTTCTTTTTGTTCTTGTTGTTGTTGCTGTTCTTCTTCTTCTTTTTCTTTTTTCATTTTTTTGTTTATTTTTTTTGTTTTGTTTTGTTCTCCGCCTCCTTTTCCTCTTCCTCCTTTTTTTCTTTGTCATCGTCGTTGTCGTATTCTTGTTCTTCTATTACGTTTTCTTTGTGATGTTGTTCTTCTTGGTGTTCTTTATTTTCTTCTTCTTTTTCTTCTTTCCTTTATCTTCTTCTTTTTTTTCTCCTCCTTCTCTTCCTCTTTCTTTTTTTCTCTTTCTTTTCCTTCCTTAACATCGTCGTTGTCATATTTTTGTTCTTCTATTAGTTTCTTTTTGTTCTTGTTCTTCTTGTTGTTCTTCCTTTTCTTCTCCTTTGTCTTTTCCCTTTTATCTTCTTCTTCTTGTTCTTTGTTCTTGTTGTTCTTATTTTTCTTCTCCTCCTCCTCTTCTTCCTCTTCCTCCTCCTTTTTTCTTTTTCTTCTTTGTCATCGTCGTTGTCGTATTCTTGTTTTTCTAGTTTTTTTCCCTTCTCATTCTTGTTCTTCTTAATGCTTTTGTCGTTCTTCATCTTCATTTTTTTTTCTTTTCTTTTTTCTTCTTCTTGTGC
>CM060313.1:64607816-64610316 GCA_030674185.1 Monoplex corrugatus
GGTACCATGTGATGGAGAAGATCTAGAATGATCACGGCACAAGCCTTCAGCCAGCACATAAACCCATCACAGTCTTCTTGCTCCTTCATCATTATCATCATCACCTTCTTTTGTCTTCTTTTCCGCTTTCTCTTCCAGCATTATCATTAACGTTTTTTCCGCGTGTGGTAAGGTGGTCTGCGTTGATGGCAAGCGGATGTCTGGTGCGTGGGTGTTCTTTGACTTGAATTGTCAAGATTTTGTGCCATACAAATACAGTAATCATTATTATTCATTATCATCATGTGCCCTACCACATGGCGTTGGCCATCATGGCCCTCCACACAAATCTATCCCCTGTCGCTGCAAGTAAATCTTCCACCAATTTGTCTTCAGCCACTCCGCAAGTTCGTCCAATATTTTCTCCCTGGGTCTACCTGGTGTTCTCTTTCCCTCCAGCTTTTCCTGTTGTGATCAGGTGTTCTAATTCCCCTTTATTATTATAAGTAGTAGCATTTCACTCCTTGTCTTCATACGTTTTGGAAAGGAGGAACTGTTTGATACTCGACATGAGGATTATAAAGACAAAAAAAGTGATGTGAAGGGACAGCAATAACTTCAAGCTCAGCATCTCAAACAGTGCATCAGGATCTTTCAATATTCATATAATTATGTTTCGTATCATACATGCTAAAATACGCATCATATTTTTCAAATTACTGTATCCTGCAGTTTCAGTGTCAGTTTAAGTTTCTGAAGATAGCATCTCGTCCCTCATAGTAAAACCCATATGCACTCACGCCACAGATGCCATGTGATAGAGAAGATCCAAAAAGATCATGGCAGAAGCCATAAGTCTGTGAGTAGGCGCTCCACGATGGCAAAGCATTGAAGTTCTACCTAACATATACATTTCACGTGTATCTTTGTAACAATGTCATCGACACAACTTACATGTAGACCTCATGTCCTGCAAAGAATGAGTTGTCTTTAACGACCGTTGCTCCGTATATGTATCTGGCTTGTCCATGTGAGATGGATATGAAGTTGGGGAAGGGTGGGGGTGGTGAGAGGTATGACGTCACAATGATCACGTGAGTGTTTACAACATGTTGAGGGGACAGATGGGATGCCATGACCCTGAAATAATCTATACCCCTGTGTCTCTTCTTTTTTCTTCCTTTTTCCCATTTCTCTCTCTTTCCCTCTTTTCCTCCCACTCTTTCGGTGTTTCATTTCATTCTCCCTCCTCCCTCCCCCCTCCCCAACATATACGTAAGACATCCACATTTTACGGAAAAGATCCGCACGTGTGCTTGAAAAACCATTAATACCAAAATCGTAAAAGATAAGAACAGCTACACGGATAAAGTATTGAGAGAAAAGAAGCATATTTATTTTTAAACGAAAAAGTGATTATATTCAAATCGTCAAAATAAATTCTGGAGATAGTATTTTAATGCTCAGTGGAACAACTATAGGCCAATGTTGTCCATACAGAAAACAGAATTTCTTCATGATATGTTTCTTGAATATTGATGTACATAATAAAACCATCATTGGTTAGAATATTGTCTTATATGTTTTGCAAGATATAGGTTATTTTTCATGTGAACAATTGTTGTCTTATTTGTATAATTTAAATAATTTCTTTTATCACAGTGTGCTCTGATGCTTGATTATCGTTAAGCAAAGGAATGTGGTTTTTGACATTGATTGATAGGGGGAAATGTTGACATGCGTAAGATCTAAATGTTTATTTTTAAACTTCCAATGTGAAACATAATCCTGAACATTCTGTATATTGTGCAGAGTTCATGTGTCAACATTTTCTTTTCATTTTATGTAAAACAAAAAATCTGGATATGGCAGCCGTTTTATTCCTGCCAACTGTGATGAACGCAGGATGTGGTCCTTGTTTGCTCATTTGCTTTGTCGTTGGTAATGGATCTCTGGCTTGGAACTTAATGTTTGTTCAAGAAAGAATTATGACGTGTAAACAATTCCATGTCTTTTCAACCGTGTGTGCCAGCGTTTATTTGGCAGACTCCTTGAGTCTGCGCCGAAAAATGCCATGGCGAGGTGTTGAAATGAAGAGGTGTGGCGTAAACAGATAACTGTTTGTGTTGTGGGCTGGCTAGAATAAAACTCAATGCGTCAATAATAAAGTATCCTGTTTAGAAGAACAACACAACACAACACGACACACACATACAGACACATGCACACACACACACACACACACACACACACACCACACACACACACACGCACACACACACACGCACCAACACACACACAACGCCGCACGCATACACACCGACATACACGCGCTCGCCCACAGATATCATACCTGGACAACACCACTCACTCACACAAACACACACACACACACACACACACACACACACACACACACACACACACACACACATGCGCGCGCACATACATACACGGACGTACGCGCACTCACTCACACAGAGATATGCACACCACACACAACACACACACACACACACAC
>CM060313.1:64622816-64625316 GCA_030674185.1 Monoplex corrugatus
CCCACCTACCCCCGCACCTCACATCCCTACCCCGAAATCATTCACAATCTTAACACTCTTTATATAAATTACATCAATCCACTTGATCCCACGTTCTGCGTTGCTCTGGACAGGCAATCTTTCGTACGGCCGTGGAGCATTAGTGATGATGATAACACAGTAGCCATGTGCAGACTATCAGCTGGCCAATCGATGGCCATGTAGAGTTGTGCTGGCACGACACTGCTATCAGATGGACCTGTCGACTTACTGCTGGATGTCTTCTGACTTCTGATGGCAAAAGTGGGGACTTATATATGCTGTGTGGAGTTCATAATGATTTGAGATTCTTTCTGTCTGTGTCCTGTCTGTTTCTGTCTCTGACTGTCTGTCTGTCTCTTTCCCTAACTCCCTTCTTCTCTCTCTATCTCTCTGTCTGTACACACACACGCACGCACATACACACACTATATAATATATATATATTATATATTAATCATATCTATTTATCTGTATATTCTATCTATCTATCTATCTATCATACTCGTTGTCTATCTACTCTATCTATCTATCTATCTATCATACTATCTAATCTACTATCTATCTTCTGTCTGTCCGTCTGTCTGTCTTTCCCTTACAACCGATGCTCTGATCAATATCACTTTTCCATTTTTCACAGACAAGCTAAAGTATTCCTTTTCTACAAAGACTATACTCTCCCAGTATTCATCAAAGTCTATATTGTTTTAAATATATTGAATTCTGTAAAATCCCGAGAGAGAGGGGGATGGAGGAGAGAGAGAGTGCGAGAGTGATCGAGAGAGAGAAACAAAGATGAGAAAGAGAGAGAGAGAGAGAGAGAGAGAGAGAGAGAGAGAGAGAGAGAGAGAGAGAGAGAGAGAGAGACAGAGAGAGAGAGAAAGAGAGAGAGAGAAGAGAAAGAGAGAAGAGAGAGAGAGAAGAGAGAGAGAGAGAGAGAGAGAGAGAGAGAGAGAGAGAGAGAGAGAGAGAGAGAAATGGAGGAGGGGGTATGCGACAGAAACGAATGCGAAGTAAAGTCTCAATTCCACGTTTTCGTAAAGCCATCCCAAGATTTCTTTCTTATTAAAAAAAAAATGGATGTCTTTAAATCAAATCTCATGTTGTTGGTAGCTCTCTTCTAACACATACCAGGACTCGGCTAATTTTTTCAGTTTCTAACTTTTAAGGCGCAGTAATCAGATCTGTTGCGTGTTCAACAATTTGATCGATTTGTTTAAAAGTACAATATCGTATTGATAAAGTCGGTTAACTGTGCTCCACAAAACGTGAATTTTGTTATTTGTTCTCTTCTCCATCGCAGAGATATTTTCTTCCCTGCTTAAATGATTATAGTACATTGAAATGAAGGACAGACCCAACACACACACACATCAACCACACACAGCAGTACAGATATGTCAATATCACATTATATAGTTTCTGTATGATTTGATTCCGGTCCTCTCTCCTATCACAGAGCACACGGTACGTATCACCGCCTCCATTCATCCTCAGCAGAAATCTTCAATATTTACAGGAGAAAATGAGAAGAGTGTGTAAGAGAGAGCGCATGAGAGGAATTCTTTTGTATTTCAGGAATAGTGTGAAAGGGAAAATGTGGGAGAAAAAAAAAGCAAGTGTCAATATTCACCAAAGCGAAGAGTAAAGAAGCAATATGGATGACCAAGACAAGTGTCAATATTCACCAAAGCGAAGAGTAAAGAAGCAATATGGATAACCAAGACAAGTGTCAATATTCACCAAAGCGAAGAGTAAAGAAGCAATATGGATGACCAAGACAAGTGTCAATATTCACCAAAGCGAAGAGTAAAGAAGCAATATGGATGACCAAGACAAGTGTCAATATTCACCAAAGCGAAGAGTAAAGAAGCAATATGGATGACCAAGACAAGTTTCAGAATGAACAAAGAAATAAGAAAAGCAATACGGGCGATTAAGACGGGTTTCAGAATGAACAAAGAAAAAAGGCAATACAGACGACCAAGACGGGTTTCTGAATGAACAAAGAAAAAAAGCAATGCAGAAGATTAAGATGGGTTTTTGAATGAACAAAGAAAAAAAGCAATACAGATGACCAAGACGGGTTGAGAATGAACAAAGAAAATAAGCAATACAGACAATTAAGACGAGTTTTTTGAATTAACAAAGGGGGAAAAAGCAATACAGACGACCAAGACGGGTTTCACAATGAACAAAGAAAAAAAAAGCAATACGGACGATTAAGACGGGTCTCTAAATAAACAACAAAAATGGTCTTGGTTTCAATTAAAAAAAAATCTTTTATATAATCATCATGATTCTCAGAAAGGCTGATTGCAGAAGAATTGAGGCAACAGAGATGTAGTTTTATCGGAGACTACTACATGTCAAATGGACAGATAGAAGAACTAATGAAAGTGTCCTGGACGAACTTGATACCACCAGAAAACTACTAGCACACCTCAACAAGAGAAGACTAGAATACATTGGCCATGCGTCA
>CM060313.1:64637816-64642816 GCA_030674185.1 Monoplex corrugatus
CCAATTCTAATTCTTGTTCTTTCTTCAACTGCTCCTATTTACCTTTTCTCTCCTCAGTCTTCCTCCTACTTGTGCTCCCCCTTTTTTGTAAATTAAAGTGATTGCAAAATCATCAGCTATCGATCCCTCTCTGCCATTCGGATACTCGAACTGAAAATAATGAACGTGCAGACTCAGCAGCAAAAGACGAGTATTTACCGAGAAACCGTAATTTTATTTCATTTTTATTTTATTTTTGTCCCGAGCATGTTTCCCACTTCCTGGAGACGTGACAGAGACACAAAGGCTGGTCAAAGGATCCTCACACATCTTTCAAAAAGGTTCAGATTAAATTGTGAATTCATACCAGTCGCCGTGGTGTACTGAATATCGCAACAGACTACCGACTCAGAGATTTTGGGTTCGAATCCCCATCAGTCCCTTCAAAAATCTTTGTGGGATTTTTCGGCTCTAACCGGCTCCTACCCAGAGTTGGGCGTGTTATTGGCTCATTGGGAAGACTGAGACCACACAGTCGAGTTTCATCCACTTCACGGATGCATCATTGAGAGTGTTGCTCAAATCTTCTGACCAGCACCGCAGGTGTCTGTATCTCTCCGGCATGGTTGACGCCAGGATATATTACTATCGTAAGCGTAGAGTACAGCCCTGTCACGTGGTCTCAATCCTAGATGGAATTCCATAGCATCATGATTATCATCCTCATCGACATCATCATCATGGCATTGTAAAAACTGTGCCAGCTTCTGTGGCCATTAAAGTGGCGTAGAAAATGGGACAAAGAAAAAACAAAAATAAAGGTAAGCACAAAGGTAACCTCTCTGAGTGCGATGATCCTTAAAAAACGTTGTGAATTCATAGAGGACTACATCCGAGGGTGATAAGGTCAGTTTCTTCTTTAAGCTGCTGTCGACAAGTTTGTGGTTTTTTTCATATATTTTTCAATTTTTTTATTCCTTTTTAAATATATAGCGTTTGCAAACATCTTGAAATGTATACAATGCATAAATGCTGTCGACAAGTTTGTTGTGGTTGACGTTGCTTTTGTTGCTTTTGTTGTGTGATGTTTCTGTCATACATCCTTACACGTATTTCTCCATCCACCACAAAACAGCCTCTCCCTGTGAAACCTTTTTTTTTTTTTTATACGTGTTCAGATTTTTGGTTTGGATGCGTGAATGCATGTTGTTTTGCTCATGCAATCAAGATCTTGCAAGCACAGAGGGTTTATGTTTAGGCTACCGGCTTATCAGTCTAGATCTTCTCCATCATATGGCATTTGTGGCGTCAGTCTATACAGAATTCATTTCGAGCAAAGCGAAAGTGTGAAAGTGAAATTGAAAATGTCTCACGCTATGCTGGCGATATGTTGCCGCACATTCTGCATATTTATTTCGTTATTGGTGAGTAAACATACTGACTGTTTTCGTGTTTCTAAAGGCCACCAGACAGTGACACTGACTTGCAGCGTCTTTCTCGTGTATATTAGATGTTCTGCATGTGTATACAAGTACACGAAGGAGAGACGTATGAGGTTGTGAAACGAATGGAAAGCTGAGGTCGACAGAATGTGAGAGAGATGGCCAACGTGAAGATTGTGCCAGAAACTGCTGAGAAAGAAAAATCTTATTAACACTAGCTGTAAAACAGATTCACCGAGGCCTGAAGCTGCTATCCTTGAGTGATAAAGTGTTTCCAAGTTCCAAGTTTCGAATTCTAAGTTTGTCAGAGATACACAGACGGAGAGACACACACAGACAGACATCTTTCCCTGTCCGACATGAACCAATTTCTCGTTCTTCAAAAGAGCTTGGGGACATCAGAAAATGTTCCATACTCCATCAACACTCAAGAACCAATACTCTCTCATTCTCTCTCTTTCTCTCTTTCTCTCTCTCTCTCTCTCTCTCTCTCTTCTCTCTCTCTCTTCTCTCTCTTCTCTCTCTCTCTTTCTCTCTCTCTTCTCTCTCTCTTTCTTCCTCTCTCTCTCTCTTCCTCTCTTTCACTCTGTGTGTGTGTGTGTGTGTGTGTGTGTGTGTTTGTGTCTGTGTGTGTGTGTGTGTGTGTGTGTGTGTGTGTGTGTGTTTGTGAGTGTGTGTGTGTGTGTGTGTGTGTGTGTGTGTGTGTGTGTGTGTGTGTGTGTGTGTGTGTGCGCCTGCCTGCCTGCCTGCCTGTCTGTCTGTCTTCTATTTCTCTCTGTGTCTGTCTGTCTGTCTGTCTGTCTGTCTCTGTCTCTGTCTTTCTCTATCTCTCTCTCTCTCTCTCTCTCTCTCGCTCTCTCTCTTTCTTTCTCTCTGTCTCTAGTTCTAGTGATGTATGTCTGCCAAACCTTTTTATATGTTCCCATTGTATTATTGAAGTATGTCTGTATGACCCATAATGTATATATTTAAAAAAATATTTGAAGTAAGCATTATCAAAGAACGACTATATGTTATATTATTACATTTTGTGTGTGTATAATGTTTATAACGTGTTCACACCCTTTCAAATTAGGCTATGGCCTTATTGAATAACATTTTGATTCTGATTCTGATCCTGTGTGTGATTCCGATGCAGGTTCAGATTCAGATTCTCTAAGCAGGCTAAACGTAAGGCTGAACGAAAGATGCGCAAAACAGGACTAGTGATTCATAGAGATATCTATAAACAGACAAGGAATGCGCTTACTCAAGAAATCAAAAACGCTAAAGCAGCTCATTTTCACAACCAGCTCGGTAACGCATCATCTGACCCAAGGAAAATGTTTCAAGTATTAAATTCTGTTTTAAATAATACTGATAAGTCGACCACTTTTCCTGATCTACCTTCTGAAGAAGCTGCAAACGCATTCTCTCAGTTCTTTTTTGACAAGATTCAGAAAATCATGCAGACTTTCCCACAAATTCATCACAATCTAACTGCTGCATCCTCTGCTTGTGGTCCTGATGCAATGTCTGATTTTGAGCCCATCTCACTTGAAGCCATCCAGAAACTGTTGTATAAGTCCAAACCAACCACTGCAGCTGTAGATCCAATTCCGACAACACTCCTTCTAGAATTTTCGGACATTCTGCTTCCTGTAATTCAGGAAATCATAAATCTCAGCCTTCAGTCGGGAACCGTACCCAAACCTCTTAAGCAAGCTATTGTCAAACCACTACTCAAAAAGCCTGGTTTAGACCCTGAGATCCTAAATAATTACCGTCCAGTTTCGAACTTGCCATTTCTTTCAAAACTTATAGAGAGAGCCGTTGTGGATCAGTTGACAACACATCTTGTCTCACACAATCTCGAAGTGAGGTTCCAGTCAGCGTACAAATGTGGACATAGTACTGAAACTGCACTTCTCCGCATATTAAATGACCTCCTTTCTTTTCTTGACCACGGTGACAATGCCATTCTTGTTCTGCTAGACTTGAGCGCTGCTTTTGATACCATGGATCACACCCTTCTCTTGCAGCGTCTTCACACTGAAATCGGCCTGAACAAAACTGTCTTGTTATGGTTCACTTCATATCTTTCTGAGAGATCTCAAAAAGTTCTTGTCCGGTCTTCATATTCGAAAGAAACACCTCTTCTTACAGGCGTTCCGCAAGGATCGGTCCTCGGACCTCTTCTCTTCTCTCTATACACAAGACCCCTGGCTTCTCTGATTGAACAGTTCAATGTTGACTTTCATTTCTTTGCGGATGATTCCCAACTCTATTCCCGCCTTCCCTCCGACAATACTCTCGCTCTTGAATCAAAGAAAAATGTTGAATTGTGCTGTCTGGAAATAAAACATTGGATGTCTGCAAACCGGTTGAAGTTGAATGAAGAGAAAACTGAAGTTCTGCTGGTCGGAACTGCTCCTAAAAGAGAAATTGTCCCTTTTTCTTCACTTTCGGTCTGTAGTGCAGACATCCCTTTCTCGAAGAAAGTAAAAACACTAGGAGTGTTTCTGGATGCTAATCTCTCGATGCGTGATCAGATCAATTCAATCATCAGAACTTGCTACTGCCATATCCGATCTCTTGGTAAAGCCCGCCAGTACTTGACTATTCAAGCTGCTAAGACTGTTGCTGTCACACTAGTACTCTCAAAATTAGACTACTGTAATAGTCTACTTGCTGGTCTCCCTCAGGTGAAAATACAGCGTCTGCAGGCTGTACAAAACGCAGCTGCCAGAGTAATCTCTAGATGCAGGAAGACTGAACACATAACTCCCATCTTACGGAATCTGCACTGGCTCCCAGTTCAACAACGCATCAATCACAAACTACTAACTATCACCTACCGTGCACTCAACTCTAGTAGTCCTTCTTATCTTAAAGATCTTCTTTCTGAATATAAACCTGTTCGCAGTCTGAGATCTGCTTCCAAGTCTCTTCTTCATGTTCCTGGGACAAGGGATGTTAAAACCAAAAGATATGGTCAGCGAGAATTTAAATACCTTGCCCCTACCAAGTGGAACATGCTTCCCATGAGCATCAGGGAGAAAAAGACTCATTCATCCTTTAAATCTAGTCTCAAGACACACTTTTTCTAATGTTGTATGGGATTGCTTATTTGAATGTGAATACCTTGAATGCCTTTATGAATGTTGGTGCAAAGGCTGTGTGGAATTGTTTTTGTGCCCCCCCCCCCTCCCCCCCACCGTGCGCCGCGAGCATGCTTTTATAGCATGGAGATTTTTGTTGCGCGATATAAATTTTCATTCATTCATTCATTCTCTCACTCTCTCTCTCTCTTTCTCTGTCTGTCTGTCTGTCTGTCTGTCTGTCTGTCTCTCTCTCTGCTCCTTGCCACAAGGACAAAAATGTCAATGGCAATAAACCATTTTCAGTTTCAGTTTCAGTTTCTTTCTCTCTCCCTCTCTCTCTTTCTCTCTCTGTGTATCTGTGTTTCTCTCTCTCTCTCTCTCTCTCTCTCTCTCTCTCTTCTCTCACTCTGTCTTTCTCTCTCTGCCTGTGCTTCTGTGTGTTCCTCTCTCTCTCTCATTCTGTCTCTCTCTCTTTCTGTATCAGTTTATTCATCTC
>CM060313.1:64657816-64660316 GCA_030674185.1 Monoplex corrugatus
CTCCCCATTTGTGGCCATGCGTGTGTGTGTGTGTGTGTGTGTGTGTGTGTGTGTGTGTGTGTGTGTGTGTGTGTGTGTGTGTGTGTGTGTGTGTGTGTGTGTGTGTGTGTGGTGTGTGTGTGTGTGTGTGCGTGCGTGCGTGTGTGCGTGTGTGTCTTTTCGGCGCTTGGATTTGATTTTGTCGAGATTTTGCGCTATATAAATATTGTAATTATTATGTATGCATGTGCGTACGTATGTATGTATGTATGTATGTATGTATGTATGTATGTATGTATGTATGTATGTATGTATGTATGTATGTATGTATACGCTTAGATTTATGTATGTATGTATGTATGCATGTATACGCTCAGCTTAGATTTATGTATGTAAGTATGTATGCATGTATGTATGCATGTATACGCTCATATGTATGTAGGTATGTATGCATGTATACGCTCAGCGCTTAGATTTGATTTTATCAAGATTTTGCGCCATATAAATATATTATTATTATTATAAGTCCACTGTGACCTGATGTTGCTTTCATCGAGTAACAGAGTGTTCTGAAATGAGGATTTGATGTTTAACATGTATATTCGATATTCTTTATGCATATACACACGAAGACATTTCATGCACAAGCAAATCTGCATAACATATTTATCTGTGAGATATAAAATGTCTCACCACATTTTATCCACTAGGTACTAACCATTCAGTTTTGAACCCAGACTTTCTGTTTGGAAAAAAAAGTGCTCTGACCACTTTAGCGTCATGCCTGTCAATCCTCCTGATAAAACCCATAATTGACACACATAATAAAGACGCCATGACTAAAAAAAGGTATGTATATACTGAAAATAAAGATATCCCGCTAAAAAAAAAAATCCACTAATCAAGAAAAAGAGTTCTGTGAAATAACGAGACTCAAGTAAAACAAAAACACGAATTTGTTTCTGCCAACAAATTGGAAGCAAAGGGTTCCATATCACCGCAAAAGGGTTCCATATCACCGCAAAACAGATCAATATGGGAGGATTGCTTATAGTGACAATCGTCTGAGAACAAATCCATTTACCACAAAAACCTGTACTTTGAACGTAATGAACACTCCCCGTGTCACGTCCTTGGAGTGTTACCATGTCAAAACTACACATGGCACTTTTTCGTCTTTTTGCTTCTTGCTTTTTTATTGCTTTACAAGTTGTGATCAATTTTTCATCAATCCAAATTAGCAGTACTGCCTAGAAGCAAATACAATTATATTCATCTCTCAGTATGTATGTCTGTTTGTCTGCCTGCCTGCCTGTCTGTCTGTTTGTCTGTCCGTGTGTGTGTGTGTGTGTGTCTGTCTGTCTGTGATTGTTCAAATGTCTGTCCAGCAAGACGATATGAACCGCTGGATGGTTTGACTTATTTTCTGTGGATAGTTAGCATATTGTACAAATGAAGACCTTCCTTAACTGGGGTTTTCACTCATTTTTACCAATTTAGTTTGATGTTCAATCAGTCAAAGAAATACAGAAATGAACAACCACGAAGGACAAGAACATTTTTTCAGGGCGGAGAGAGAGAGGGAGAGAGTGTGAGAGAGAGAGAGAGAAGGAGAGAGAGAGAGAGAGAGGAGAGAGAGAGAGAGAGAGAGAGAAGGAGAGAGAGACAGACAGACAGAGACAGAGACCTCGAGATTCAATTCAATTCAATTCAATTCTATTCAAGTCAATTCAATCATTTCAATCATTTCAATTCTATTCAATTCAAAATGTTTAACTTTATCATTATATAGATTATATAGATTATGTGCATATATTACAATTGGGATGGTGTTATTTTTTTTTTTTGGGGGGGGGGAGATAGATAGATAGATAGATAGAGAGAGAGAGAGAGACAGACAGACAGACAGAGACAGAGACAGGACAGAGACAGAGACAGACAGAGAGAGATTCATTCCATATCAATTCAATTCATTGGACTTGAACACCTACAATGCATAGACACATATTTTTTATTCAGTTTCTACAGGTTGTAAGATTCATACAACAATCATTCAACCCTTCTTTTAGTTCGCCTACGTCCTTAACTCTGAGAAGAATCATTCAGGTACCGCACTAAAGAAGCGTTCACCAGATTTCTCCAGCTCTGTCAGTTGTGTGCCAAAGCCTGGGTCTCCGCAAATGTTTTCTCTGTACATTGTGCAATGTTGTCACTCCATCGTTTTCTTCTGTTTTCCCTTTCGTCTATCTGTCTTAACAGCTCCATGGAGAATTGAGTTAGCAAAGTCCATCGGATCTTGTTATACGGCCATACCAACGTAGTTTTGTTTTTTTAATATTTTGGTGTCAGCTGATGTTCATCTGGTCCAATGTACTGATTGATGGTCTGACGCACTTCCTCGTTGGTGATATGATCAGTGTATCTGATGTTCAATATCTTGTAACAACACCTCATTTCCATACCTTGGGTTGGCCTTCTCAAATACTCAACGAGGATCCGGGTCAATGTCTCGCACGCAAGG
>CM060313.1:64665316-64675316 GCA_030674185.1 Monoplex corrugatus
AGACACGAACGAAGTAAGGAACAATCAAACAAACAAACGAATGAACGAACAAACGAATAAGTAAACAAACAAACGAACAAACGAACGGACGAACGAACGAATGAACGAACGATCGAGCGCACGAATGAACAAACGAATAAACGAACGACGAACGAACAAACGAGTGAGAGAGTGAACGAAGGAACGAACGAAGGAACGAACGAACGAACGCACAAACAACCAAATGACAATCGAACGAACGAACAGAAGGAAGGAAGGAGCGAACGAACAATCGAACTAAAATACTTTGAATAAACATCAGTCAAGGACCACAGTTTAAACACTTGTGTTGACGGAGGTGGGGGGGGGTGTTAGGAATTCGGGTCACACAGTTCTTGCAATTTCATATTTGTAATAAACAATGTAACGAGAGAAATAAACACCTCACCTTAGACTGATGATATATCTCTCACTTTGCATATGATACATTCAAGTTAATATTTACAAAGCATTCAACTGTATCATATACTCTTTCCGTGGAATACATGCAATGTACATGTACGCTTTGGAACTCGTAAAGTACATTTTTCATTTCGTCATTGAACAAAACGAGGTAGAGACATATATACCAAACTGCTAACTTAAGAATTTTTTCTCTCTCTAAGGTCTCTATACATTGGGTATTTGAACACCAAATGCTGTTCATTTACATTTTTAAAAATCTTTTTCACAGTGTACAATTTCTTCCTTAATGACTTGATGATTATAGTGGTTGTGGAAATGTGGACACTCAGAGAAGAGAGCAGGAAGATGGATGGCATGATAAGTCTTCAGGACAGCTCCCTATGTGACATACCAACGCCATGATCGATGTTTCAACCGAAGTCCTAGACTGAACGACCAGCACCACCAGTACATCAGTAATTTCTAGTCCGCTTTTCTCTAAGAAACACAATTGTACACACTAGAATTATACATTTTCTTAGCTGGTCTATATTTCATTGCTTCTATTCCATTTTTCTCACACACTGAGGTATTTGTTGGTTTGTTTGTTGATATGTTTTATTTTTTGTTTGTATGTTTTTCTTTTTTAGCTGGTCACATTTTCATTTTTTCTGTTCCAGTTTTCTCACTCAGTGGGTTATTTGTTTGTTTGTTTCCATCTTTTTTCTCTTTTCTTTCTTCTTGTCTTTTTTTCTTTCTTTTCTTTCTTTTCTTTCTTTCTTTCTTTTTCTTTCTTTTCTTTCTTTTTTTCTTTCTTTCTTTTTTTCTTTCTTTCTTTCTTTTCTTTCTTTTCTTTCTTTCTTTCTTTCTTTCTTTTTCTTTCTTTCTTTTTTTTCTTTTCTTTTCTTTCTTTCTTTCTTTCTTTTCTTCTTTCTTTTCTTTCTTTCTTTCTTTCTTTCTTTCTTCTTTCTTTCTTTTTCTTTCTTTTTTTCTTTCTTTCTTTTTTCTTTTTCTTTCTTTCTTTTTCTTTCTTTCTTTTCTTTTTTTCTTTCTTTCTTTCTTTTCTTTCTTTCTTTCTTTCTTTCTTTCTTTCTTTTCTCTTTCTTTCTTTCTTTCTTTCTTTCTTTCTTTCTTTTCTTTCTTTCTTTCTTTCTTTTCTTTCTTTCTTTTTTTTCTTCTTTCTTTCTTTCTTTTCTTTTTTCTTTCTCTTTCTTTCTTTCTTTTTCTTTCTCTTTCTTTTCTTTCTTTCTTTTTTCTTTCTTTTTCTTTCTTTTCTTTCTTTCTTTCTTTCTTTCTTTCTTTTCTTTCTTTCTTTCTTTCTTTTCTTTCTTTCTTTCTTTTCTTTCTTTTCTTTCTTTCTTTTCTTTCTTTTCTTTCTTTTCTTTCTTTTCTTTCTTTTCTTTCTTTCTTTCTTTCTTTCCTTTCTTTCTTCTTTCTTTTCTTTCTTTCTTTCTTTCTTTCTTTTCTTTCTTTTCTTTCTTTCTTTTCTTTCTTTTTTTTCTTTCTCTTTCTTTCTTTTCTTTCTTTTCTTTCTTTCTTTCTTTCTTTTCTTTCTTTCTTTTCTTTCTTTTTTTCTTTCTTTCTTTTCTTTCTTTCTTTCTTTTCTTTCTTTCTTTCTTTCTTTTTCTTTCTTTTCTTTCTTTCTTTTCTTTTTCTTTCTTTCTTTCTTTTTTTCTTTTCTTTCTTTCTTTCTTTCTTTCTTTTCTTTCTTTTTCTTTCTTTCTTTCTTTCTTTCTTTTCTTTCTTTCTTCTTTCTTTCTTTCTTTCTTTCTTTTCTTTCTTTCTTTTCTTTTTTTCTTTCTTTCTTTTCTTTCTTTCTTTCTTTTCTTCTTTCTTTCTTTTCTTTCTTTTCTTTCTTTCTTTCTTTCTTTCTTTTTTTTCTTTCTTTCTTTCTCTTTTCCTTTCTTTCTTTCTTTCTTTTTCTTTCTTTCTTTTCCTTTCTTTCTTTCTTTCTTTCATTTTTACTAATATATCCCCAAATCCAGGTAACATCTCTGAGTGTGATGATCCTCAAAAAAAAATCATGAGTCATTTTCAATGTTACAACCACAAAAAGCGTGTAAAGGTCAACGTAAAATTAGAGCCCACTTAACAAAGATAGCGGATATGATGACACAAAACATCCCAAACTCATTATCAATCCAAATAGATGGATCGGAATACCCACAACTGAATAGTTCCTTTACCTAGCTAGCACTGTGAGACACGACGGAGGAATAAGCAGTGATACCATGTCCAGTTTCAGAAAAGCCTAAAACACTTTCGTAATGTTGAACAACGAATGGAGGTTCCCCCAGAACAATATCAACAGAAAGCGATCTTACCAAGCTATCAACCTTCTACTCAGAGAACTTCCCAAGAACCATATGAATCTTCCTGCCGGAGACAATTACCTTACGAAGCCATCAACCTTCTACACAGAGAACATGAACAGCAAAAAAAACAAACGAGACAGTCTCGATGGAGGCAGACACAAGCAGATCATTTATATGGAAGATTAGGAAAAGACAGGCAACATTTATAGGTCCTGTCCTTTTAAGAGGAAAGGGGAATTAGAGCACCTTGCCACTACAGAAAAGGTGGAGGGAAAGAGAGCACAGGTAGACCCAGGGAAAAAATATTGGACGGACTTGCAGGGTGGCTGAGGACAGACAGGGTTAAAGATGTGCTTGCAGAAACAGGGGATAGATATATATGGAGGGTCATGATCGCCAACACCGTGTGGCAGGGCACTTGATGATGATGATGACACAGAGAACTTCCGAAGAACCATATAAATCTTCCTGACCGAGACAATTACCTTACCAAACATCAACATTCTACACAGAGAACTACCGGAGAACCATATAAAATCTTCCTGCCCGAAACGATTTCCAGCCAACAGCTACCTGACCAATGCGACCCAAAGAATATTGACTCCCACCTGTCTCACCTGTCGGCGTCACCGGGTTCGATGTTGGCCGCTGCACATCCGAACACTACCATCTCCCTCCAGGCCGCTCTGTCTTGGCTTTTGTGGACAATTTCTTGAATATTTAGGCCACTGATGTTGGTTATGTTCTCGATGTATGAGATTGGAGGTCTGCCTTTCTTCCTTTTTGCCTCTGTTTTTCCTTGAAAGATGATTGCCATGAGGTCCATGTTCTTGTTGCGTGACACGTGGCCAATGCATTTTAGTTTTCTCTTGTTGATGTCTGCTGGTAGTTTTCTGGTGGTATCAAGTTCTTCCAGCACACTTTCATTAGTTCTTCGATCTGTCCATTTGACACGTAGTAGTCTCCGATAAAACCACATGTCTGCTGTCTCAGTTCTTCTGCAATCAGTTTTTCTCAGAGTCCAGGCTTAGCAGCCATTAATCATGACTGGCCAGATCAAACATTTTAAAAATCCATCTTTCAGGCATTTGGTATGCCTTTATCTTTCCAGATGTTGTTGAGTTGGACCATTGTTTTGTTTTGCCATTCTTATTTTGATGTCTTTGGAGCAGGTTCCATCACCAGTTTTTACAGAGCCAAGATACTGCTACTTGAAATCCTTAATATTGTCCAAAGGAACTTTGTTAAATATGGCTACTATCATCATGAAGAGACGAAGGAGGTGAATTGGACACGCCATCCGAAGAGAACAGGACATCTCCCGGACTGTCTCTCACTGGACACCAGAAAAAAGATGTAAAAAAGAAAATTTCCGAGAACGCCTGGCGACGAAAATACAAGAAGACTGTAAGACCCTGAAACACACTTGGGTACTACACAGAGGCTTGGCCAGAACAGACAGGAATGGGGAACCTTCCTTGCTGTCCTAAATGCCAATGGCATAAGGAGCAATAAGTAACTAAGCAAATATCTACCTCCTTTGATATGAGATATGTCGATGCGTGTCGTGTAGCAGAAACAATACAGATTGTCTTGTCTAGCCATGCCATCTTGTGTTTATTATTTTCTTTCCCTTAAAGGCATGAAAGAGAAACTCAAAATCATTATACACAGAGGCTAAACTTTCAATGGAATTTTGCGGATGGAAGCAAAACAATAATATATTCTGTTACCGATTTTATGACTAGATGTGAAATAAGATAGTGTGAACAACGATTTTGTTTATACGTTTTTTATACATAAAAACGGATTTCCAGTCGGGGTTGTCATTTATGAATGAGGTAAACAAAGTTTCGTCTGTGACGTTCGCATCTAGAGCTATGGATTTACAGTCTGTTTTCTTTTCAAAGCCGAGAAAAATGGAGGCTGACTAAAGTGGATTGAACCAAGTATGAGAAACTACAGAACCTAACCACCATAAATCCACTACCACAGTAGAAGTATACTCTCAAAACCAGTCACCTTGGTGCAGTGGTTTGACGCAACGGACTACTGATTGGAAGGTTGTAGGTTCCAATCCCCATCATTCCCATCAAAAATCATTGTGGAAGTTTTGGCTCCAGCCAGCTCCTACCCAGAGTTGGGCGTGCTTGTGGGCTGCTGTGGGCGGGGCTGGTGGGCGTTGCTGTGGGCGTGCTGTGGGGCTGCTGTGGTGCTGTGGGCTGCTGTGGCTGCTGTGGGCTGCTGGGCTGCTTGGGGCGGTGCTGTGGGCTGCTGTGGGCTGCTGTGGGCTGCTGTGGGCGTGCTGTGGGCGTGCTGTGGGGCGTGCTGTGGGCTGCTGTGGGCTCACTGGGAAGACTAGAATCACATAGTCGAGGCTCATCCACTTCACGGATGCGTCATTGAGGGTGTTGCTCGGGTCTTCTGATCAGCGCCGCAGGTGTCTGTATCTCTCGAGCCTGGTTGACGCCAGGATGTTATGATAATGAGAATAGAGTACAGCTCTGTCACGCAGTCTCAACCCTAGATCGAATTCCATAGCATTATGATTATCTTATTCATCGACATCATCATTGCATTGTATAACTGTGCCAGCATCTGTGGCCACTAAAGTGGTGTAGTAAATGGAGGGAAAAATAAGGCGAGTACAAAAGTAATCTCCCTGAGTGCGATGATCCTTAAGAAAATCTCGTCTCCAGTTTAAGTTGTCATACTACAGAACTGGCTCCCATTGAAAAGTCACCAATAAATTCTTTTCATTTCAGGTTGCGGGTACTACAAAACTGGAAAAGTAAACATGTTCGCTAGTTGTTGTAATGTATCATTGTTCAGTGAAAGATCTTCAAAGTTTAGCCTCATAAGATATTTCGACTGACGGTACAAATGTCCTTAAAAATTAATACCAATTTTAAAGTCACACTTACGGTGAACAAGTTTAAGAGCAAAGGAAGAAAAGGATTTGTTGAAGCATGGCTTGACATGAATCTTGTTTCCAGTTCAGCAGACATTGTTGTTTTTGCATATCATTAGAGGAACTAGTCAGCTTTCTGTGAAGGACGAAGGGCAGACGTGATTAAAAAGAAAAAAAAGACACAAACTTTCAATCGATTGTTCAATCCTGTTGCTTTTCCATCCAATGAAAACGCTGGGACAGTTTCACGTGCAGTCGTGCAATGGGGCTCAACCAATCAGACGAAGGCAGTCGTAAATCCGGCCATTGAAGATAAAAATGGTCTAGAACACGACGCATGATTGCCTTCATCAACATTTTACAGCTTCTGTTTCAGTTAGCTGAATAAAGCCTCCCTGTTGCTAGATGAAGGTCATTCCTGTTTTGTGACATGTTATTTTACCAGCGTCTGTCCAATTTAACAAACTTTTTTTTAAGACCTACGCATGTCCTACGCGTTAACAAGGAGCTTGGAGTTTTACTCGTTTAAAGAGCTTTTTCAACATTCTGATATTAATCCATCTATTGACCAGTCGTCATGGTACAGTTTTAGTGCAACCAACTACCGACTGGAAGGTTGTGGGTTAAAATTCCATCAGTTTTTCTCAAAATCATTGTAACATTTTTCGGCCCCACCCAGCTTCTATCCAGAATTCAGGGTGCTATGGGCCCACTGAAAAAAAAACCTGGGATCCTGCAGTCGATTTTCATCTGCATAGGAAACACGTCATTGTGCTTGTTGCTCAAATTCACTGATAAACACCGCAGGTGTCTATATCTCTCAGGCGTGGTTGAATTCAGGAAATATTACATCAGTATGCACAGAGTTCAACTCATTCTCAATCCCAGATGGAACTCTGTAATATCATGATTATCATCGTCATCGTCATTATCATTATCATCATAACAACGTAAAATAGTCCCAGCTTTTGTGGGCTGTCAAAATGGCGTCGAAAATGATACAGAAAAAAGTGAGCACAAATGAAACTGCTTTTAAAGAAATTAATCTTCAACTTGATTATCCTTTAGAAAAATAATCCACCTACTCATCGACCCATCAAGGAGAAAAAAAACCTCAATGCATTCAACATGCAATTGCCTATCAGTTTCACTGTGTATGAACTCTTTTTATAATTTTTGTCGATAACAGACAATGATATTAACGGATCAAGCAACCCTGCCCCCTTTATCCTTATGACTACTCCCAAAACTTAAATCACATTTTCAGCCTCATCTGTCCATTTCCAGACTCATATACAAGGCTGCATATGTAAACAAATGTTGTTGAAACGTTGATAATGCCTGTATTGATAGTAATGATATTATTCGTAATATCAATATTGATAATAAAAAAGACAATGGGAATAACAAAAACAACAATGGGAAAAATGTCAATACTAGAATTAATAATAGTTATAATAATCATGCTCACGATAATACTACTACAGCTTATAATAATAGAAATGATAAGACGATAAATAATAATAATAATAATATGATAATAATAATAACAAAAATAATTATAAAATATAATAATAATAATAATAATAATGAAATAATAATGATAATAATATTAATGCGCTGTGCATTGGTAATAAAATATATGTATGGGCGATGATGGGTTAGATCAGGCAAATAATGTACATTACTGCAGCAAGTATGGTAAGTTCATCAAAACAAACAACAAACGCTAATAAAATAAGAAGTTAATAAAAAAAAAATGACAGCAAGAAACTGACATTTAAAACAAATGTAAGCCAGTGAGATCAAAGAATGCAGATGGAGAAAAATAGCATAAGTCAATAAATGAATACAAGTCTTTTACACAGAGATACACCCAACCAAATGTACGCACACATACACACACACACACACACACACACACATACACACAAATACACACACAGACTCACACACACAACACACACAACACACCACACACACACACACACGACCACGCACTTGCACAGACACACACAGACACAGACACACGCACACACGCATACACATACAATCCATGTACATATAGGAATATGTGTATATATATACATATATATAACATATATATACATAATATATATATACACACACACACACACACACACACACACATATATATATATATATTATATATATATACATATATATGTGTTGTGTGTGTGTGTATCAAAGAGACAGATAGATAGAGACAGAATAAATACACAGACAGACAGACATATATAATCGATAGATAGACAGACAAACAGATATATATATATATAATATATATATATAGATAGATAGATAGATAGACACAGATAGATAGATGGGTGGATGGATGGGATGGATGGATAGACAGACAGACGGACAGATAGATAGATAGATAGGCAGACAGACAGATAGATAGATAGATAGATAGATAGATAATAGATAGATAGATAGATAGATAGATAGATAGGCAGACAGACAGATAGATAGATAGAGAGATACACAGATAGATAGATAGACAGACAGACAGATAGATAGATTTGCTTAATTAAAAAACCCTAGGAATGACTTTGAATTTTGAAGGAACCAAAACAGAGAATGATGGTTTTCGCAAGCAGTTACAGAGAGAGAGAGAGAGAGAGAGAGAGAGAGAGAGAGAGAGAGAGAGAGAGAGAGAGAGAGAGAGAGAGAGAGAGAGAGAGAGAGAGAGAGAGAGAGAGAGAGAGAGAGAGAGAGAGAGAGAGTGCTGATGCACTGTCAAGGAGAAAAAAAAGCTTCTTGATATCTGAGATCTTGGGAAAGACAGTAAATCAGAGAGTTTTGACATTATACGCTGGCATTGCATTCAGACAATAAAAGTAAAGTAGAGTGTGGCAATTTTGTAATCGATTTGTGCTTTGACTGGTAGCCAATGCACTTTTCTAAAGTGTTTTTGCACTGCAGCATTTGCTCTCCCGTTGTACAAGACGAGCTACATTGATTTTATACCGGCTTTTTGTTGTTTTTGGTGATTTTAATACCATTGTTTCTCGTTTGTTTTTGTTGAATTATTATTTTTTAAGTGTTTGCTTTTCTTTCTTCATATACTTTGCTTATGTGTTTGTAGTTTGTTTATATAATTCGTTTGGATGGTATGTCTTTGATTTTGGATAATGCATTTTGTTTTATTGTTTCTCATGCGAATGTTTGTGCAAAATAGGACGGACTTGCTCCAGGGCAGGTCTTGCGCGACCAAATGCAACTATCATTGTGTAATACATTTTCAGTTCTCTCTCTCTCTCTCCCCCTCTCTCTCTCTCCTCTCTCTCTCTCTCTCTTTCTCTCTCTGTCTTGTCTGTCTATTTCTGTCTGTCTGTTTCTCTCTCTCTCTCTCTCTTCCTCTGTGTCTCTGTCTGTCTGTTTTGTTTTGTCTCTGTCTGTCTTTCTGTCTGTCTGTCTGTCTGTCTGTCTCTCTCTCTCTCACTCTCTCTCTCTTTCTCTCTCCCCCACCCCCTCTTGTTTGGGTGAGCGCTTTAAAAAGTATTACATAATCAGATAGTCAAATTCTGTTTCTCTGTCTCCGTCTCTGTTCCAATTTCTATGTCTCTGTCTCTGTCTGTCTATCTGTCTATTTCTGTGTTTTTCTGTCACTCTTTCTCTCTTTTTCGTTTGCTTGCTTTCTTGTTGTTGAATGTCTTAAAAGACATTAAATCATCAAACGGTCAAATTGTCAATTCTCTCTCTCTCTCTCTGTGTCTCTGTCTGTCTGTCTGTCTGTCTCTGTCTCTCTCTCTTTCTCTCTTTCTCACCTCCCTCTCTCTTGCTTTTTCTCTCTCTCTACTTTTGTTTCCCACGTTGTCAGTTTGCCAGGATAACTTGTGAATTCTAATCACTAAACATTTTCATTGATTTACCAATAACTTCACACTTCTGTTACTTATACATATTCGTAGCATTGCTAGCGTTTTATATCAGAAAGTCGTTGATTAACCTAAATCGATGCCTCACATCCATGCACTGATCGCATCAGATGATAGACAGACCTCCAGATCAACTTCTGTGCTCTTGTTTTGGGGTTCTGGCACCAAATGTCACGTGCTCTGGGCCTGCTGGATAATGAGGCCAATAGGGTGACAGTGCCGCAGGGGAGCACTTGCGTGATGCCGGCGATACACGCCATCATCAGTCTGTCTCTGTTTTTTTCTGTCTGTCTGTCTGTCTGTCTGTCTGTTGATCTCTTCCCCATTTATAGAAGAAGACTTGAGTGGTGTGCTATCTATTACATGATGTCTTCCTCATTTATAGAAGAAGACTTGAGTGGTGTGCTATATATTACATGATGTCTTCCTCATTTATAGAAGAAGAC
>CM060313.1:64682816-64685316 GCA_030674185.1 Monoplex corrugatus
GGGTTAATCAAATTTCCAGTGTCAGGAGACCCATAGGAGAAAGCGATGTCAAGCAACCCGCTCTGGTCCAATTTACTTAGCAGAGCGTTAACCACTACGTTCACTACTAAACGACAGCTGCCTTTTAAACCGCTGACACCGAAGACACCAACCGAAGAGACTTAGCAAATACACACTATTCTCTTTGCCCCCAAGTGAAATTTACCTCAGGCATTTTCCCCAGGCATGTCAGCGAGAGAGGAGACTGATGGGGCTTCACGCTGACCACTTTCCTGTCAGCACTCTGCTGCCGTCAATAAGCACTTTGCCACGCTAACTGGTCTGTAGAATTAAAGTTTTCTTTGTTTAAAAACATAGCTCTGGGTCTGAGCTGGAACCGAGTTACATAAAATTGAAATCAATGCGTTAACTATCACTTCTCTTTCCACCTCCACATACATATAAATACATACATACATACATACATACATACATACATACATACATACATACACACATACATACATCTATGTATATGTAATGTATAAATATATATATATATATATATTGATATATATATATACATGTACACACATATATATTGTGTATGTATGTATGCACGCATGATTGCACGTATGTATGTATGTATGCATGCATGTATGTATGTATGTATGTATGTATGTACGTACGTACGTACATACATACATGCATGCATACATACATGTATGCATGTATGTATGTATGTATGTATGTATTACGTATGTATGTATGTATCTATGTATGTATGTATGTATGTACGCATGTATGTATGTATGTATGTATGTATGTATGTATGTATGTACGTACGTACATAGTATGTATGCATGCATGTATGCATGTATGTATGTATGTACGTATGTATGTATGTATGTATGCATGTACGTATGTATGTATGTACGTGTGATGTATGTATGTATGTATGTATTGTATTGTATGTATGTATGTATGTACATGTATGTATGTATGTATGTATGTACGTACGTACGTATGTATGTATGTATGTATGATATATGAACGTATGTATGTATGTATGTATGTACGTACGTACGTACGTATGTATGTATGCATGTATGCATGTATGTATGTATGTCTGTCTGTATGTATGTACGTACGTACGTATGTATGTATGTATGTATGTATGTATGTATGTATGCATGCATACATAAAAATTAGATTACAAATATACACATACAAATATACATTATATATATATATATATATATATATATATATATATATATATATATATATATATATATGTGTGTGTGTGTGTGTGTGTGTGTGTGTGTGTGTGTGTGTGTGTGTTGGCTTGCATATATATATACATTTATGTATGTTTATTTTATGTAAGCACACAAATAACCGGCGCATAAGACAAGCAGCAACAACCAACTTCTGTTTCTATGGTATATAATGTATATTTGTGTGTACATTTGTAATCTAAGCTTTATGTATACATGCATACATACATACATACATACATACATATATATATAATATATATATATATATATATATATATATATATATATATATATATATGTATATGGGTTTTTTTCATTTTGTTTGTTTACTTTTATGTAAGCACCAGAATAACCGGCGCATGAAGACAAGCAGCAAGCGAACCAACTTCTGTTTCGTGATGGGGTGGAACTGTAGACATAAGATTTTCAGGTTCATTTTCATTTCTTTTGCCACAGTGGATTCGCCATGTGAAACTTGGGCTGCTCCCATCTTTGAGAGCACGTCGCCGCAGCGCAGCGCACCCATTTTTATTTTACCTCGGCTTCAAGTAAGGCGAGAAAGCTAATTGGACTTCAAGGGGAACGACCTGGGCAATCAACCTCTCTCTCTCCAATGCTTTATATCAGAGCAGCCGGGCGAATATAAAGTTCTTTACAATTTTCAACTACCGCAGGATCTTAAACGTGCGCAGGACAGAAGACACATTGGTCGGACCCGTTTTTTGTCCCTTTTCGAAAGACTACACGTTCAGTTTGATTTTCTGGTCAAACGGAGGAGAAAAATCGAGGTATCAACAGGAAATGAACCCTGAAACATCGACTTTAGTTATTGGCAGGACAACGTCTGAACCAGTTTGCCACTCTTTCCTTTGAGTCAATTGCTCTATCAAAAGAACATGCTAGCCCACATTTAAAGTGTCTATACATGGTAGAAAGGTAAAATATTCTGTTGGGTATTGATTGGTGAGTTAATGTTTTTATGGTTTTCTCTGTTTCCAACTGTTCAGAATTACGCCTAACATGTTTGAAAGCGCGAGGAAAAAGGACACTCTATAATGTATGGCTTGACAATCTTGTTTCTAGTTCAGCACACAAAAAGTTTTTTTGTGTGTGAAATCATTAGAAGGACTAGTCGGCTTTGTCTAAAAATGTAGGGGAGGCATTCTTTGAAAAAAATATAACAATCAATTGGGTTGCTTCAGCCCTGCTGCTTTTCCGCCCGACGAAAACTATGCTAT
>CM060313.1:64692816-64695316 GCA_030674185.1 Monoplex corrugatus
ATCACCAATGAACAAGTTCGCCAAACCACCAACCAGCATGCTGAACCATATGGAGATCTACTGACATCACTTAAGCAAACAATGTTGCGTTGGTATGACCATGTAACAAGATCCTGTGGGCTCACTAAATATTTTTTCCAGGGAACTGCTGAAGTAGCGGAGATTAAGGGGAAGACAGAAAAATCGATGGACTGACAACATTGCTGAATAGACAGAGAAACCATTTGCAGAGAACCTTGCTTTCACTCACAACAGAGAGAGCTGGAGGAATCTGATGAACAGTACTTTGGTGCAGTTTCCCATTGATTCCTCGCGGAATTAAGAAGAAGAAGAAAAAAAGAAGAAGAAGAAAGAAAGAAAGAAGAACGACAAAAAAGAATAAGCAACAACAAAAGGAACAAGTAGAAGAAGAAGAAGAACAAGTAGAAGAAGAAGAAGAAGAAAGAAAGAAGAAGAAGAAGAGAAGAAGAAGAAGAAGAAGAAGAAGAAGAAGAAGAAGAAGAAGAAGAAGAAGAAAGAAGAAGAAGAAGAAGAAGAAGAGAAGAAGAAGAAGAAGAAGAAGAAGAAGAAGAGAAGAAGAAGAGAAGAGAAGAAGAAGAAAGAAGAAGAAGAAGAAGAAGAAGAAGAAGAAGAAGAAGAAGAAGAAGAAGAAGAAGAAGAAGAAGAAGAAGAAGAAGAAGAAGAAAGAAGAAAAAGAAGAAGAAGAAGAAGAAGAAGAAGAAGAAGAAGAAGAAGAAGAAGAAGAAGAAGAAGAAGAAGAGGAAGAAGAAGAAGAGAAGGAAAGAAGAAGAAGAAGAGAAGGAAGAAGAAGAGAAGAGAAGAAAGAAGAAGAAAGAAAGAAAGAAGAGAAAGAAAGAAAGAAAGAAAGAAAGAAAGAAAGAAAAGAAAGAAAAAAGAAAGAAAAAGGAAAGGAGAGAGAAGAGAAGATCTTTCTTCAATATTTGTTTCCACAAGGTAGTAATGATCTTCATGTGTGGATAGCATATTTTTTCACGCATTATACCATCGATGAATTTACGTCATCATTGTATTGTTGTATTATCTGTATCACTAACCAAGAAATCGCCTAGGTTCTGTTGTGTGTGTGGCGACTGAATGTGCTGGTGACATACCACTGTCGTGTGTGGGCGGTAGGATTTCTAAAAAGTCATGACAAACAGCTGTGGAGTTAGGTCGACTGTAAACAAATCCCGTGTACTGGCCAGATGGTAACGTGTGGGTATAATGCTTTTTAAAACGCCTGTAGTATCAGTTATCATTACATCCACCTGTTGCAGGAATCATTTATTATCAAAAGGCGTTCCTTGAGCAGGAACTGCAAACTTGGAGAATCGTCGCCACTTCCATGAAAATGTTGCACCATCTCTACCAATACCTAGCCAGCCTTCATTTGTCTTGCAAGACAACGCAATGTACCTTTGGGTTTTCACGCAGTAAGACTTCCACAATGTCTGCAATGACTTAACTTTCCAGTCCTGGAACGCTCACACTCAATTGATCAAAATGATTTAGTTGGTATTTGAAAGAATAAAATTTCCAGCTAGTGACAAGGTACCATTCCACAACTTAAGTTTTGTTTGTTAATTCTACTTAATAAGGACGAGAAAGGTAAGTTCATAGGAAACAAAATAATCTTGATACAATCTTGTATACAGTCTTTTTCTCCTAATTTTTGTATCTGGTGTTTGTTTGTTTGTGATCTTACGCTTGACTAAGGCCAGTTGGCCGAAAATTTGTGCCTGTCCTGTCTTGTTGTATTTAATACGCGTTCTTATTCTTTTTTTTTTTTCGCCTTTTTTGGTTTTGTTTGTTTGTTTGTTTGTTTATTTGTTACAATCTTATATGAATCCGGTTTTCCTTGAAGTGAACACGTACTGATTTCGCGATCCACTCCATTCGCCAACAACACACAGCTCCGAGAACTAATGTCTCTCAGAACCAACAGGAAAGAAATGATACGACAACTGCTGTACAAAAACAGTCTCCTCATATGTTGCGTTTGCAACCCATGCTCAAAACATAAGCGAGATCATCAGCACCACCAGCACTGCCTCTAACCGAAACAACATGAGCGAGATTATCAGCATCACCAGGACTGCCTCCAACCGAAGCAAACACCCCACAAAACCCGTCAGCTAAATGTGTGGCCTTTGTGGTTTGAAACCATCTGCGTAAGACACGAGAAATCCGAGATCTAATTACGGATTAGACAGATTGTTCTACACCATCCACCAGAAACAATATAGGTGATACTGATTCAGATGAGATCGTAAGCTAAGGGCTTAAGAAGAAGAGTGGCACAATGGTTCAGACGTTCGCCTGCCAGTAACTAAACTCGAGGTTCCAGGTTTGCTCCCCGTTAATGCCTCGACTATTTCCCTCAGTGTGACCGGATAACCGAACTGAACGTCTAGTCTTTCGGGAGGGGATGGAAAACGAGTCAGACCCGTGTGCCTTCTGACCCTCGCACGCTGAAGATCCCACGGCAGTTGAAAATCGT
>CM060313.1:64710316-64730316 GCA_030674185.1 Monoplex corrugatus
ACACATATCAGTGCATTCGCGCACACAATCCAAGGACATGCCCCCGGCGTTGACCACTCCGTCCAATCTATTGCACAGTGATTTAAAAAAAAACTTACCTGAATACAAATATAAGCATACATAAGGACACCAAAACATATATAAAAACAGGCATAAATTACCTAAAATTGCTTCCGCATATCTCGATTTCCTAGAGCCAAAAATGCACTTAACACATGTACCCAATTATTAATCTTAAGAAAAAGTACATAAGACTTCATTGAACACATACACGTGAATGGACCATTTCGGCAGAAAATGATAGGTAGAAATGACAGAAAGCGAAGTAACAAAGCAGAAACAAAAATAATGACAGAAAAGAGGAAATTTCTATCACAGAATTTCCAGAAGGTGGGGATACTATTTATACTGCAATCGCCCCTGGTATCCCCACGGGGGTGTTGTTAAAGTGCTGGACTGGACAGGTCGCGATGTCTGTGTTGTCAAAACTTCTTATTTCAAACTAGGAAGTTTGTTGTTTGTTTGTTTGTTTGTTTTTGTTGTTTGTCTTTAGCAAACCGATTTTTCTCATATGCGTGTCTGCCATTTCTGGATATGCTCCACTGTGCACTTGCTTCGGCTGGCCATGTGGTTTCTAAGAAGAATGTTAAGGAGTTCCATAGACAGCAAACGAAACAAACAAGACAGTCTTGAAGGAGGCAGACAACAAAATACCATTAACAAAGAAGATTAGGAAAAGACAAGCAACATTTATAGGACATTTTATGACGCAAGACAAAATTAGAGCACCTAGTCACAGCAGGAATGCTGGATTGGAATAAGAGCACCAGGTAAACCCAGGGCCAAAATACTGGACGGACTTGCTGAGTAGATAAAAACGGAGAGGGTGGGAGATGTGTTTACAGCCCTCGTCTTCTGTCCCGCCGATGTTGCCTTTGTCTTCTTCTTCTGTTCCGTCGTTGCTGCCTTCGTCTTCTGCCCTGCTGGTGTCGCCTTCGTCTTTTGTCCCGTCGGTGCCGCCTTCGTCGCCACCTCGGCCACCGCCATATGACTGTGATAAATTAAAACTATGCCTTTTTAACGCTCAGTCAACATGCAAGGATGGCAAAGCCGAAGTCATTGCTGACTTTATCGCAGATGAGCATGTTGACATTGCTTTTATCACAGAGACATGGCTTAACCCCCTTGGTCATGAACCTATACATGCTAGCCTCACTCCGAGTTGTTACAGGCTTGCTTCTTTCCATCGCTCATCTCGAGGTGGCGGTATCGCCATCCTCTACAACGACTCACTCCATTCCCGCCTATCTTTCTCGCAGTCTCTGCCTTTCTCCCATCCTTCTTTCGAGCACGTTGAAGTATCCTTCCAATCCACCCCTCACCCCATCACCTTCTCCTGTGTCTATCGACCTCCACCTAGCTCTGCCAACAAACTCACCACATCCACGTTTCTCTCTGACTTTGACCAACTGCTCGACCACTACTGCCTCTTACCTGGAAATCTCATCATTCTAGGTGACATCAATGTCCACTATGACAACACTCACCGTTATGACACAAGACATATCATCAACTCTCTGTCCAATCACAATATGACTCAACACATTTCTGAACCAACCCATCAAAAGGTCACATTCTTGACTGGATCATTTCTCGTGATCACCACAATTCAGCTACTGACAACTGCCTAGTTCTTTCTACCCGTCTAACTTCAGCCCTTCCATCTGACCACTCTGCAATTCTCTGTTCTCTTGACATTTCTCCTCCTCCCCGTACCACGCGCACAGTGACTCGACGCAATCTCAAATCTATCGACCTCTCCACATTTTCAGCTGATGCCTCCCGTCTCCTTTCTGAAAAGTCACATAACCTTGCCGATGAATTCTATACTACTCTCCACCATCTTCTGGACACTCATGCTCCAGCCACAACCCGTCTTTTACTTGACCGCCCCCCTACCCCTGGCTCACTCATGAGATTGCCTGTGCAAAACGTGCCCGCCGCAGAGCAGAGCGCCGCTGGCGCAAATCCAAACTCACTGTACATAGGCAACTTTTCCAAGCCTCTAAAACAAAAGTATCCACCCTCATTGCATCTGCAAAAACAAGCTATTTCCAAACCAAAATCCTGAATGCCTCTTCTTCAAAAGAACTCTTTACAACCATGAATCATCTCCTTGGCACACGAAAAGATTTACCTCTCCCAAAAAAACATACAAATGAAGAACTCCCATCTGTATTCTCCAAGTATTTCACCACCAAAATACAAACTCTTCGTGACAGGCTTGACAGGACACCCTGTTAACCATGCCCACCTGACCCTTCCTTCTCTGGCACACCTCTTACTACTTTTACCCCAGTCTCACAAGAAGAAATTTTCAACACAATCAGATCCATGTCGTTCAAAACCTGCGAACTGGATCCTCTTCCAGGTTCTCTCTACTCCGACTGTCTCCCTACTCTCCTCCCATTCATCACTGACATCATCAACACTTCTTTTCAAACTGGAACTGTCCCAGATTCTTTCAAGTCTGCTATTGTTCACCCTCTCCTCAAGAAACACAATTTAGACCCAAATGAACTGAAAAATTACCGGCCTATCTCTAATCTCTCTTTCTTGTCAAAACTCCTTGAAAAAGTCGTCCTCAACCAGCTGAACTCTCACCTGTCTGCCAACAATCTCCTCAATCCTTTCCAGTCAGCCTACCGCCAGTGCCATAGCACTGAAACTGCCCTACTACACATTCTCAACAATCTCCTCCTTGCAACTGATACTGGCAAAGTCTCTCTCCTCACACTCCTTGATCTGTCTGCAGCCTTCGATACCATTGACCATGGTATTCTCCTTTCTAGACTTCATCATACTTTTGGCATCTCTGACATTGCTCTCTCCTGGTTCACTTCATATTTATCAAACAGAAAACAAACTGTTCTCATCAATGGCACTTACTCTCAACCTGCATACCTGACCTGTAGTGTTCCACAAGGATCTGTCCTTGGCCCTGTTCTTTTCACTCTTTATACCACCCCTGTCCACTATCATCAACTCCCACTCTATAAAACACCACTTCTATGCTGATGACACCCAACTTCTAGACAGTGACTCACCTGATAATATATAGCGCCTGTTGACTCGCACCACTGAGTGTTACTCGGACATTAAGAACTGGATGACGTTCAACAAACTTCAGCTTAATGACGACAAGACAGAAGCTATCCTCATCGGCACCCGTCAGAAACTTTCTCAGCTGCCTCCTCTTTCTCTCCCATTATGTAACACATCAGTCCCAATTTCTGATTCAGCTAAAAACATTGGTGTCTGCATTGACTCTACCCTCTCCATGAACAACTTTGTTTCTCAAACTGCCAGATCTTGCTACTATCATCTCCATCGTATAAGCCTGATCAGGAAGTATCTCTCTGTCGAAACAACTGCAAAACTCGTTCTCTCCTTCATAATGTCTCGCATTGACTATTGCAATTCATTCCTGTCTGGTCTTCCTGCCTCCACCATTCACATCCTACGGCGCATTCAAAACAATGCTGTACGCCTTGTACTCAAAGAGAAAAAAGCTGACCACATATCTCCTCTCCTGGTACAACTTCACTGGCTCCCTGTATCAAAGCGCATACAGTACAAACTAGACACCATGTGCTACAAAAGCCTCAATAACGCAGCCCCCGATTAGCTGTCAAGCCTACTTGAGATCTATGTTCCCTCACGTACCCTCCGCTCTGCCTCGCTCCTCTGACTTTTCGCTTTCCACGCACTAAGCTCAATACCTATGGTCCACGAGCCTTCTCAGTTTCTGGTCCACTCTCCTGGAACAAACTTCCTCTCTCAGTCCGTCAGCAACCTACTTTTGTCTCCTTCAAGTCCGCTCTCAAAACTCACCTTTTCTCCTCTGCATAAAATCCTAACCTCACTCAACCCCCCTCTGCAGCCTGTCTCCGCTCGGAGGGGAACACTTTGTTATAATATATAATTGTATATGATATGCTCTCTATAATTTTCCATTGCTTTTATTCTTGCTTTTATTGCTTTTATTCTTTCTCCCCATTTATAGCCATGCGTGTGTGTGTGTGTGTGTGTGTGTGTGTGTGCGTGTGTGTGCGTGCGTGCGTGAGTGCGTGCGTGCGTGCGTGCGTGCGTGCGTGCGTGCGTGTGTGTCTGTTTCATTGCTTAGATTTGATTTTGTCGAGATTTTGCGCTATATAAATATTGTAATTATTATTATTATTATTAATATGGAGGGCCATGATCGCCGATGATATGCGGTAGGGCACATGATGATGATGATGATGGATGATGATGATGATGATGATAATGATGATGATGATGATGATCCACTATGCAAGTGGTATTTCGCTGCACACTCTGCATACTCTAACTTCGGTGGGTGTGCATACTGGGTGTCTTTATATTTCCACAAGCTACCCGGACACTGATATGACTTACAAGATCTTTAAATTGCATAATTGATGATCTGCGTGCGTTTAGACACTAAGGGAGTTTAGATACCTGCATGCCTGCGCACTTGTTGACTCAGGAGATCTGAAAAGCTTGAGATGATTGAGACGATACATCGTGTTGGTGGCCGGTGGATGGAATCAATTTTTACTGACCTTCCAACTGGAAGTCTGATTATCTTACCCACTTGACTGCCACGCCCGTATAAAAAACGGTCCTAATCCTTCGACTCCCGCACTCTATCTATCAACTGCAAAAACTTAACCCTTTGATTCCCTCACCCTATCCACCAGCTTCCTGCAGGAAGCTGGTGGATAGGGTGAGGGAATCAAAGGGTTAAGTTTTTTGCTTTGCTAGCATGGTTGACAATACCGGATGCTGGTAGACAGTGTGCGGGAGTCAAAGAGTTAAACGTAAAAGCCACTCTTGTAATACAAATTCACATGGGGGCTTGCGTCCATCGAACCGAGAACGAGAATTAATTATTTTGCTTTGAAACTGTCGTCAGACTTTGCTTTCTTTTCACAGTTCTTATTTGTTTCTCTCGAATTTCGGGAAAAAAAGTGTAAAAAACAGAGAGACAGTGAGAGAGAGAGAGACAGACAGAGAGAGAGACAGAGACAGAGACAGAGACAGAGACACAACAGAGACAGAGACAGAGAGACATAGACGTAGAGACAGAGAGACAGAGCGAGCGAGAGAGAGAGAGGGGGAGAGAGACAGAGACAGAGATAGAGAGACAGAGACAGAGACCATAACAGGGACAGAGACAGAGACAGAGAGACAGAGACATAGAGATAGAGAGACAGAGCGAGCGAGAGAGAGAGGGGGAGAGAGAGAAAGAGAGAGAGAGAGAGAGAGAGAGAGAGAGAGAGAGGGAGAGAGAGAGAGAGAGGGAGAGAGAAAGATTTCGTTTTTCAAATTAAAAGCCATAAAAATGTTCAGAATTGTAAAAGCTTTAAAACGATCTGTTTATCTGTATTTGGTTTTTATTATTGTTTCTTTACTGAATTATAGGCGTGCTGGGCATTTGTATATTTCGTTATTTGTTTCGCTTGTTGTTTTCAATTTCTAGAATTGGGCTGTGTTTTCTTACTAGGTGTGGTAATATCATATAGCATGATACGACCCTCCTCTCTCATCTCATCTCATCTCATCTCATCTCATCTCTGTCTGTCTCTGTCTCTGTCTCTGTGTCTGTCTTTGTGTCTGTCTCTGTCTCTGGCTCTGGCTCTCTCTCTCTCTCTCCCTCTCTCTCTCTCGCTCTCTATCTCTCTCGCTCTCTCTGTCTCTCTACTTCTCTCCCTCCCTCCCCCTCTCTCTGTCTCCCTCCCCCCTCTCTCTCTCACTCACACGTAACAGATATGGACACACGCGTGCAAATTGTCACGGTCACGCACACACCCACACACATATGCGATAACGCACACACAAACACAAATTCACAGTCATCGTACATGTCTGTTTTATGGACATGCGCATGCTTGTCCGTGTATTAGGTGTGTGCATGTAAGAGAGAAGGGGGGGGGGGGGGGAGATACATACAGAAAGAGAGAGAGAATGAAAAGGATGAGTGAGAGAGAGGAGAGAAAGAGAGAGGTGAGTGAGAGAGAGAGAGAGACAGAGACAGAGACAGAGACAGAGATACAGACACAGAGAGACACACAGAGACAGACAGATAGAGAGAAAGAGAGAAATAGAGAGAGACAGACAGACAGACAAACAGACAGACAGAGACAGAGAGAGAGAGAAAGAGAGAGAGAGAGAGAGAGGAGAGAGAAGAGGGACAGAGAGACAGAGAACAGAGACAGAGGAAAAAAAGAAAGCTCCCTCGAGGAGAGGATCAAACCTTCGACCCCAGACATACCTGCATGGCACTCTGGCTGTTATGTTCTCTTTAAAACCCAGCCGACTGTGCAGAGCCATATCAGGGATCCAGCGGCTAGCCATCTAAAAGAGTACACTATACCTCTCAGGAGGGGAAAAACACCTGGGAAAGAAATTAAGTACGCATATGAAAGCATCCACGCACATAATCTAAGGATATGCCCCTGGCATTGACCACTCCATCCAATTTGTCACACAGGGGACTAAAAAAAGAAATACCCAAATACAAATGGAAAGATAACTTAGGACACTAAAACATGCTTACATAACGGACCTAAATTGCCTAAAATTGTTTCTGCACATATCACATTGTCTTAAAGATATAACTAAAGACAAATGCAAACACAACTAAGGACAATAAAACAGGCTTGACTGAGGACACTAAAATATGCTTATGAAACGGGTCTAAATTGCCTTAAATTGTTTCTGCACACATCACATTATCTTAGAAAAGAAATACGTGAGTAAAAATGCAAACATAAATAAGAACATTGAAAGATGCTTATAATAACGGGCCTGAATTAGCTAATATTACTTCTACACATCACATTATCTTAGAGCCAAAAATGCACTTGACATATGTACCTAAATATCAATCCTAGGAGAAAGTATGTAAGACTTTATCGAACACATACAGGTGAATGGACCAGCAAGGCAGAAAACAATAAGAAGAAATGACAGAAAGCAAAGGAGCAAGAAAGAAACAAAGAGAGTGACAGAAAAGAGGATTTTTCTGGCACAGAATTTCCAGAAGGTGGGAATACTATTTATACTGAAAGAGCCCCTGGCATCCCCTACGGGGGATTCTAACCAACTGAGGTAAAGGTGGTCATGTAAACTTTTCTCTGTTTGACTCGATTTGGTATTATTCTACGAACGTCTAGTCCTTCGAAAGGGGGAAAATGCTAAAAAAAAAAAAAAATGTTGGACTCGTGTGCCTTCTGGCTTGCACGCGCTAAAGACCCCATGACAATTGAAAACCGTAAAGAGCAGGGCATTGCCCGGCTTCCTTGGTATAAAACATTGGAGAGATAGGTTGATTTCCCAGGTCCTTTCCCTTGGAGACCAGTTGGGTTTTTCGCCTTTCTGAAGTCATCAACTAATCCTTTGACTCCCGCACTCAATCCACCAACAGAAAAACAAAACAACAATTTAACTCCCTCACCCTATATACCAGCTTCCTGCAGGAAGCTGGTATGTAGGGTGAGGGAGTGAAATGATTAAGTTTTTGCTTTGCTAGCATGGTTGACAATGAAGGGTAATGATAGACAGGGTTTTGATTGATTGATTGATTTGGTTCGGTTTTTACGTCGACACCCACCTCAGGTGATATGGTCGACGAGGATAACCATCCCAGGGAAGTGGGGGAGTGGGATTTATCTAATCCTATACCGACACCACCAGAACAACAATGATGTTAAGATGGGACGGTGAGAAGGCCAGTTTTAATGTAGCGCACCTCGGGATTCGAACTCACAACCATCAGCATGCGAATCCGACGCTCAAACCAACTGAGCTACTGTGCCCCAATGATGGTTGGCAATCATCATCATCATCATCAGTCCCGTAGTCTGGTTGACCGTTGGGGCACCATTGAAGATTTTGCAACCAACTTCCTCCACTCCTCACGGTCCTCGGCTTTCCGCAGAATGATATTCCATTCAAGGCCAGTCCACTCTCTGATATTGTCTTCCCATCTTTTTCTCTGTCTGCCTCTTCGTCTCCCTCCCTGAACTGTTCCCTGCAAGACGGTCTTGGCCAGTCCAGATGATCGTGTGACGTGCCCGTACCACCTCAGTTTGCGTCTTTTCACTGAGGTCAGGAGGTCTTCATACGGCCCGATGGTGTTTTCGATTCGGGTTTTCACTTCTTTATTGGTTATATGATCTATGTACGAGATACCAAGGAGTTTGCGGAAGCATCTCATCTCCATTGCCTGTATCCTTCTTTCAATGTCTGCTGTTATGGTCCATGTTTCGCATGCATACAAAAATATTGACATGACCAGGGAACGTATCAGTCTGATCTTGGAGCCGATTGCGATATTCTTGTCGTTCCAGATGACTTTTAGCTTGGTCATTGCAGCTGTTGGCAATGCATGATGCTAAAGAACAGGGTGCGGGAGTCAGAGGGTTAAAAATCTCCTTTTTGGCTCTCCAAAGAGAAATGAGCAACAGAACCATCGTTTGCAGAAACAGCTACATATATGGATCATCCTATCTCCCAATATTCATACAATTCACCATGCGCATTGATTTCCATCACGTTCGTTTATCACCTGGAAATTGCGTCGTATAACTTTCAACGGAAATCTTTTCGTCAGTGGCATCAGCTAGCTTGGCAATCTCCTCTGTCCATCTCATGGATGTCGTCTGGTGTAGGAGATTGATAGATGTCTCTTTGCAATGATCGTAAGCGTCTTGTTCCTTTCCGCTCTTGTTTTTGTGTTGTGTTGTATCGTATTGTACTGTATTGTGTTGTATTGCATTTTGTTGTGTTGAATATAATATCTTATAATATCATATTGCATCTATCGTATTGTAACATATCATCTCATACCATATAATATTATATTCATCATATTTCATCGTATTTTATTGTATTGCATCATATCATATCATATTGTAATTTGTAATATTGGACTGCCTCGTATTGAATCATTCTTGATTTATTATATTGTATCATTATGTATCTTCTCATACCATGTATTATTGTTTTCTGACATCCCTTTGTATGGCATGGAGTTGTATAGTATTGCATTGTACTCTGTAATATTGTATCATCTATCTCGTGTTGTTCTGTATTATATTATACTGCATAGTATCATATGGTACCATGATGTACTGTATTCCATAGTATTGCATCATCATATCCAGTATCATCTATCTCACATTGTTCTATATTGTATTATATTGCATAGCACCATTTTGTACCATGATGTACATTCCATAGTATTGCATCATCGTATCCAGTATCATCTATCTCGTATTGTACTGTATTGTATCATATTGCATAGTACAATATTATATCACAATGTACTGTATTCCATAGTATTGCATCATTGTATCCAGTATCATCTATCTCACATTGTTCTATATTGTATTATATTGCATAGCACTATATTGTACCATGATGTACATTCCATAGTATTGCATCATCGTATCCAGTATCATCTATCTCGTATTGTACTGTATTGTATCATATTGCATAGTACAATATTATATCACAATGTACTGTATTCCATAGTATTGCATCATCGTATCCAGTATCATCTATCTCGTATTGTACTGTATTGTATGTGGTTAGATGTGGTTAGCGAAAAAACCATGACCCCAAACGCACCAATTGCTATGACAACGTTCTACAAAGCAGGAGGGAAACAGGTCTGGCCCGAAAGGGCTATGACAACCAGCACATTGCCAAAGGGTCTTCTGGATGGAGCAGTCGACTGGGAGTGTACAGCAGACCTCCCAGAGTGGAGAAATTACCCAGATGTCATCAGCAAGACAGGCATGAGACCAGACATCGCTCTCCACTCTGACTCCTCGAAACAAGTGATTCTGATAGAACTCACTGTGCCATACGAAAGCAGAATGGAAGAAGCACATATCTACAAGACCGAAAAATACGCCGGTCTTGCCAGCACCCTGAAGAAAGCAGGTCTGCGGGTCAAAATCTTCGCCATAGAGGTCGGGGCAAGAGGGTTTGTGGGCACCTCCGCTTATGATCTCATGAAACAACTCGCCATTTCTGGGAAGAAGAGGACTAGAGCCCTTAAAGCGATGGCAGAGGCAGCAGAAAGGAGCTCAAGCTGGATCTGGGCAAGGAGGAACCAAAAAAGTGAACTTCATAAGGATTAAATTCCCTACAGATGATGTGTGCCCCGTTAGCACATTGGTAAAACCGCGTACCGCAGTTCTGAAGCGCAGAATCGCCCAGGTTCGATCCCCGGCGTGGGAAAAAAAAAAAAAAAAAATAGACAACAGCAGAAGGGCATCCAGGAGTCATGACCTGGATGTGGCCCGGCCCCCCGAGAGTGTAAGGAATTCAGGGCCGAAACACTTGTCTAAAGGGGGTTACTTCTCTGAAGACCTTCTGTTGTCTAGCTCTCCCTAGAGTTTCTTTCTACCTGCACATGGTCAGTCCATTGACTTCCGGGAATAGTTCGGAGGACATTCGGGAAAGACCGAAGGACACTGGGAAAGACTAGATCTGCGGGCTTTGTGGGTTGGCTTCCCACCTTGCCTTTGATAACATGCCACGAGTTTTCCAAATGAAAGATGCTCCCAGGATTCACCGAAAGGGGGAGAGAATGATGAATCCATCGGCACTGACTCCATCACGACTGGAAACGCACAACGGACCATGATTGATGACCAGTTGGAATTTCCGTGTGTGTGTGGAAGGAGATTCACCACCAAACGCGGCATGAAGATCCACAGGACAAAAATGGGCTGTTTGAAGACACATACGAACCAGCAGTAGCGCACTGCGATAGCAGGTGAGACGTTGGATGACCAAGGCCAGGAATTAAACCATAGTGCCAAGGACATCCACGCTGACGGTTCTGATGCGGATTTTGCACAAGCTCTTAACGCCAAACGTGGAAAACTCAATTTGCCGCCTGCCGGTGCAAAAGAACAATGGGAGAAATTAGATGAGGAACTTGTCCTTAAGCTGAATGCGCTAATAGGGAACAGTACGCTGGAACACAAACTTGACACATACGGAGACATCATATACTCTATCTGCAGGGACACTTATGGAGTGAAGCAGCCAAAGACAAAAACGCCTCCCCAGAAATCCAGAAGACAGCAACAGATGGAGAGCATCCGGAGGGAGAAAAGGAAGCTTAAAAAGCGAATGAAAACTGCCTCAGAATTCGAGAAGCAAGGGCTCCTGGAACTCTGGAAAGATCTGAAGGCCAAACACAATGCTCTCAGCAAAGTGGAATCAGCAAGGCGAAGAAAGAGCAAAAAGAAGAAGACTCAAGATCGTTTCTTCAAAGATCCCTTTGACTTTGCAAGAAAGCTGTTTGAACAACCCAAATCAGGGACTCTCACAGTGGGCAAGGAAAACCTAGAGCAGCATCTCAGGGAAACATATTCCGATTCTCAGCGCGAGGCACCACTTGAAATCCAAAATCTGGTTTGGCCTGCAGCGCCAGAAGGAAAATTCAATAACAAACCACCAACACTGGATGAAGTGAAGAACGTAGTAAAGAAAGCCAGAGCCAAGTCAGCACCTGGACCAAACGGAATACCATACCTGCTCTACAAGAAATGCCCAAAAGTGCTCGAGTGGCTCCACAAGATGATTCGATCAGCATGGAGGAACCAGAAGATCAACGACCAATGGATGAGAGCTGAAGGAGTGTACATTCCGAAGGAGCAGAACTCCAGCAGCATCAATCAGTTCAGGCCAATATCACTTCTGAACGTCGAGGGGAAAATCTTCTTCTCTGTTATGGCAGCAAGATTGACAAAATACCTGACTGAAAACAAGTATCTGGATATGTCAGTCCAAAAGGGAGGCATACCAGGAATGCCTGGATGCTTGGAACATGCTACGTTGATTTGGGATGCCATCCAAAAAGCAAGAACAGAGAAGAGAGACATTGACGTAGTTTGGCTTGATCTGGCGAATGCATATGGATCAGTTCCACACGATATGATCCAGCTGGCTCTTGAAATGTATCACACCCCAGAAAACATCCGAACAATGCTGAGGAAGTATTTCCAAGGGTTCTCAATGCGGTTCTCTACCAAAGAATACACCACGGACTGGATAGACCTAGAGGTGGGCATTGCAATGGGCTGTGCAATCTCTCCCATACTGTTCGTGTTGGCAATGGAAGTCATCTTGAAAGCTGCAATGAAGAGTTCAGGTCCAGTGAATCTGGGAGACGGATACCAGATGCCTCCTCTGAAAGCTTTCATGGATGACACAACAGTCTTGTCCACGGATGAGGAAGAGACACACCAAATCTTAAAGCAGCTGGATGAGCTGGTGGCCTCTTCAAGAATGAGGTTCAAACCTAAGAAATCCCGAAGTCTCTCACTGCGAAAAGGAAAAGTGGCAGATTCAGTCAAATTCATGGTAGCCAACCAAGCCATCCCCACTGTCACAGAAGAGCCAGTAAAAAGTCTCGGAAGATGGTATGATGACTCCCTGAAAGACACACAAAGGGGATGTGAAACCAAGCAAACAGCAGAAGAAGGCCTGAAGAAAATAGATAACTGCGGACTGCCAGGCAAATACAAAGTCTGGTGTCTACAGTTCATGCTGATACCAAAGCTGCTGTGGCCACTGCTAATCTATGACATTTGCACCAGCACAGTCGAAGCAATGGAAGCCAAAATCAACAAATACACAAGAAAATGGCTCGGTGTCCCACCTGGTCTCACTGATGTTGCATTCTACTGTCGTCAAGCAATGCTGAAGCTACCTCTGAAATCCATAGTGGAGGAATACAAAGTTGGAAAAGCAAGACTGTTGAGCATGCTGGAGGAATCGGAGGACAATATCGTGAGAGCAGTTCATCCAAAGCTGAGAACTGGCAGAAAGTGGAAAGTCCAAGAGGCTGTAAACAATGCCAAGAGAAACCTCAGCATCAAAGAAATAATTGGACACACGCAAACCAACAGACAGGGACTGGGAGCAACAAAAATGCAGTGGTGGTCCAAAGCCAAAGGGAAGGAAAAAAGAGACATGATCATACAGGAGTTGAAGGAAGAAGAAGATGTCAAAAGAGTGCAGAAGGCAGTCCAGCAAGGTCAACAGGGGCAATGGACAACATGGGACAGTGCACTCCAAAGAAGTCTCAGCTGGAACGATATGTGGCACATGGCTCCTCTAAGGATAAGCTTCCTCCTCAGATCTGTATATGACCTGCTCCCCTCGAATGCAAACTTAGTGAAATGGGGGAAAGCAGACGACCCAGCATGTCCGCTCTGTCAGAAGAAACAAACAGTGGAACATGTCCTAAGCTCTTGCAAAGTAGCGCTAGCCCAAGGAAGGTATACATGGAGGCACAACCAAGTTCTGAAAGTGATCACAGATGTGGTTAGCGAAAAAACCATGACCCCAAACGCACCAATTGCTATGACAACGTTCTACAAAGCAGGAGGGAAACAGGTCTGGCCCGAAAGGGCTATGACAACCAGCACATTGCCAAAGGGTCTTCTGGATGGAGCAGTCGACTGGGAGTGTACAGCAGACCTCCCAGAGTGGAGAAATTACCCAGATGTCATCAGCAAGACAGGCATGAGACCAGACATCGCTCTCCACTCTGACTCCTCGAAACAAGTGATTCTGATAGAACTCACTGTGCCATACGAAAGCAGAATGGAAGAAGCACATATCTACAAGACCGAAAAATACGCCGGTCTTGCCAGCACCCTGAAGAAAGCAGGTCTGCGGGTCAAAATCTTCGCCATAGAGGTCGGGGCAAGAGGGTTTGTGGGCACCTCCGCTTATGATCTCATGAAACAACTCGCCATTTCTGGGAAGAAGAGGACTAGAGCCCTTAAAGCGATGGCAGAGGCAGCAGAAAGGAGCTCAAGCTGGATCTGGGCAAGGAGGAACCAAAAAAGTGAACTTCATAAGGATTAAATTCCCTACAGATGATGTGTGCCCCGTTAGCACATTGGTAAAACCGCGTACCGCAGTTCTGAAGCGCAGAATCGCCCAGGTTCGATCCCCGGCGTGGGAAAAAAAAAAAAAAAAATAGACAACAGCAGAAGGGCATCCAGGAGTCATGACCTGGATGTGGCCCGGCCCCCCGAGAATGTAAGGAATTCAGGGCCGAAACACTTGTCTAAAGGGGGTTACTTCTCTGAAGACCTTCTGTTGTCTAGCTCTCCCTAGAGTTTCTTTCTACCTGTATCATATTGCATAGTACAATATTATATCACAATGTACTGTATTCCATAGTATTGCATCATTGTATCCAGTATCATCTATCTCGTATTGTACTGTATTGTATCATATTGCATAGTACAATATTATATCACAATGTACTGTATTCCATAGTATTGCATCATTGTATCCAGTATCATCTATCTCGTATTGTACTGTATTGTATCATATTGCATAGTACAATATTATATCACAATGTACTGTATTCCATAGTATTGCATCATTGTATCCAGTATCATCTATCTCGTATTGTACTGTATTGTATCATATTGCATAGTACAATATTGTATCACAATGTACTGTATTCCATAGTATTGCATCATCGTATCCAGTATCATCTATCTCGTATTGTAATGTATTGTATCATATTACATAGCACCATATTGTATCACAATGTACTGTATTCCATAGTATTGCATCATTGTATCCAGTATCATCTATCTCGTATTGTTCTGTATTGTATCATACTGCATAGTATCATATGGTACCATGATGTACTGTATTCCATAGTATTGCATCATCATATCCAGTATCATCTATCTCACATTGTTCTATATTGTATTATATTGCATAATACAATATTATATCACAATATACAATATTTATGATCCATATTATTGCATCATCATATCCATTATCATCTATCTCGTATTGTACTGTATTGTATCATATTACATAGCACCATATTGTATCACAATGTACTGTATTCCATAGTATTGCATCATCATATCCATTATCATCTATCTCGTATTGTTCTGTATTGTATCATATTGCATAGCACCATATTGTATCACAATGTACAGTATTCCATAGTATTGAATTATCATATTCAGTATCATCTATCTCACATTGTTCTGTATTGTATCATATTGCATACTACCACATTGTACCATAATGTACTCTATTCTATAGTATTGCATCATCGTATTCTGTTGTATCATACTGTATCGTATTACATAGTATCATATTGCACTATATTGTGCTGTATTATAAGTACTCCATCATCTTATTGCACTTTACTGTATTGTATCATATTGCAAAGTATTGAATTGTACGGTATTGTGTCAGATCGTATTACATCACAGCATATTGTACCGCATTGCAAAGCATGATATTGTATTGTGTTCAATACAGTTTCTGTCTTAGACACATAATATTGTCCGTCTGTGTGTCAGTTGATGTCATTTTGTTTATCTCGTTGTCTTAGCGCCATTCATTTTATACAGATTTTTTTTTCTTCATGTACAAAAGACCAAAAACATAAAAATAAAGTTCGGAGCCTTCTTTAATCCATCCTGCATGCAGTATCGCAGTTTCTTTTGGACTCTCAATTTCACAGAACAAAATTGGAAAACTGGTATTAGAAGTAAAAACAAAAGTATATGATTGGCAATAAACCACACACAGACACACACAAACACACACACAAACACGCAGACATACACACACACACACACACACACACACACATACACAACACACACACACACAGACACACACACATACACAAAACACACATACACACACAGAAAGACACACAAACACGCAGACACACACACACAAACACACACACACACACACGCACACACACACACACACACACACACACACACACTCTCTCTCTCTCTCTCTCTCACAAACACACACACGTGCACACACACATACACACACACACACACATACATTATCGAACGAGTCAAGCAAGCTAACACACACACACACACACACACAACGCACACACACACACTCTCTCTCTTTTCTCTCTCTCTCTCTCTCTCTCTCTCTCACTCACTCACACACAACCACAGCAAAGACACAAAACAAACGAAATAAACCCCAACCAAAAAAAAATGTAGGCAAAAAACACAACTCTCAATCTCTCCAGATTCTCTTAACTTTCATCTCATGGGTTTTGAAACAAAGTAAACAATCACAAATTTCTTTTCGCTCAACATGAGGAAACAAATAACAGTTGTGAAAACAAAGTGGAGCGTGGCATCACACTGAGATGTGAAATACATTAAAATCCCACTTTGTCTGCGTTTGTGGACAGGGACTCGTGTGTACGCTTGTATTAGAAGAGTTTTTTGTGTTTGTTTGTTTGTTTGTTTGCTTGTGTGTTTGTTTGCTTGTTTGCTTGCTTGTGTGTTTGTTTGCTTGCTTGCATGTTTTATTTGTTTGTTTGGTTGGTTGGTTGGATGTTTGTTTGTTTGCTTCTTTGTTTCTTTGTGTGCTTGTTTCGTTCTTTCTTTCTTTGCTGTTGTTCTTCTTTCTTTTTTCGTTCTGTTTTATTTCATTTATCTTATCTTTTTCATCATTTTATTTTTTTTATTTATTTTATTACATTTTGTTTTTGTTTTTTTGTTTTACTTTTTATCGCATTACATTTGTTTTTTTTTGTTTTGTTTTTTTAATCAAATTTATTTAGTTCATTTTATTTTGGTTTGTTTTATTTGCTTTATTTATGTTATTTTATCTTATTTCATTTTATTAATGTTACGTTTTTATCTTATTTCATTTTATTTTTCGGTTTACTTTGTTTCATTTTACGTTATTTTGTTTTGTTTTGTTTGTTTCATTTTATTTTATCTTATTTATTTGATTTGATTTTTTTTATCTGATTTCACTTTATCTTTCATTTTACTTTACTTTATATTAATTTACATGATATCTAGTTTCGTTTTATTTGTGTTTTTTTTTTATTTTGTTTTATTTTATTTTATTCTTTTTATTTTATTTTATTTCATCTTATTTTATCTTATTTTATTTTGATCTGATTTTATTTTATTTTGTTTTATTTTATCTCATTTTACTTTGTTTTATTTTCGTACATTTTATTTTACTTTATTTCATGTCTTTCCTTTTTTTGTAGTTTCTTTTCTTTCTTTTCGTTTCTTCTCACCCATTTCATGCATCACCCCTATGTCCCACGCCACTCATTGTGGCTAACCTCACCGACATTGAGATCACCATCACAGCAGAACTCGAGGGACCGCAGAATCTCCGACAAATTTTCACAAAACTGTAATGATGATGGGAGTTGGAATGATAGCGATCATGATTCTGTGGAATTCCATTTCGGCCAGTCGCCGCGGTGTAGTGGTAAACGCAACGGACTACCGACTTGAATGTTGTGGGTTCGAATCCCCATCAGTCCCTTCAAAATTCTTTGTGGGATTTTTTGGCTCTAACGGGATCCTACCCCAGAGTTGCGCGTGCTACAGGCTCATTCGGAAGACTGGGACCACACAGTCGAGTCTCATCCACTTCACGAATGCGTCATTGAGGGTGTTGCTCAAATTTTCTGACCAGCACCGCAGGTGTCTATCTCTAGGGCCTGGTTGACGCCAGGACATATTATGATGGTGAGCTTAGAGTACAGATCTGTCACGCAGTCTCAATCCTAGATGAATCTCCATAGTATCATGATTATCGACATCATCATCATCGCATTGTACAAACTGCGCCAGATCCTGTAGTCATTAAGGTGACGTAGAAAATGGGACGAAAAAAAAAGGTGAGCACACAAAAAGGTGAGCACAAAAAAAAAAGGTGCAAAAAGGTGAGCACAAAAAAAAAAAAGATGAGCAAAAAAAAGATGAGCAAAAAAAGGTGAGCACACAAAAAGGTGAGCACAAAAAAAGGTGAGCACAAAAAAATGGTGAGCACAAAAAAAGGTGAGCACAAAAAAATGGTGAGCACAAAAAAAGGTGAGCACAAAAAAAAGGTGAGCACACAAAAAGGTGAGCACAAAAAAAGGTGAGCACAAAAAAAGGTGAGCACAAAAAAAAGGTGAGCACAAAAAAAAGGTGAGCACAAAAAAAACGGTGAGCACAAAAAAATGGTGAGCACAAAAAAGGTGAGCACACACACAAAAAAAGGTGATCACACAAAAAGAAGGTGAGCACAAAAAAGGTGAGCACACACACAAAAAAAGGTGATCACACAAAAAAAAGGTGAGCACAAAAAAGGTGAGCACACACACAAAAAAAGGTGATCACACAAAAAAAAGGTGAGCACAAAAAAGGTGAGCACACACACAAAAAAAGGTGATCACACAAAAAGAAGGTGAGCACAAAAAAGGTGAGCACACACACAAAAAAAGGTGATCACACAAAAAAAAGGTGAGCACAAAAAAAAAAAGGTGAGCAAAAAAAAAAAGGTGAGCACAAAGGTAACCTTCCTGAGTTGGATGATCCAAAAAAATAATAACACAATATTCCATTTGGGACTAGCACATTTTGAAAGGGTGTACTCAACTGGCGTCAACCAGGCGTGGAAGATACTGACACCTGCGGTGTTTGTAAGGACATTTTAGCAACACGCTAAATAATGTCTCTGTAAACTGCATATGGCGCGACTGTGTGCTTCCAGTCTTACAGAAGCTGGCACAGTTTTTTTTATACAATGCGATGATGATGATGTCGATGAGATGATAATCAGGATGCTATGGAGTTCCATCTAAGATTGAGGCTGCAAGACAGGGCTGTACATTACGCTTACTATCATAATATATCCTGGCATCAACCAGGCCCGAGAGATACAGACACCTGCAGTGCTGTTTGGAAGATTTGAGCAACACCCTCAATGACGCATCCGTGAAGTGGATGAGACTCGACTGTATGGTCCCAGTCATCCCAATGAGCCCAAAGCACTCCCAACTCTGGGTAGGAGCCGGTTAGAGCCGAAAATCCCACAATGTTTTTTTGTAGAAAATCTATCGGGGATTCGAATCCACAACCTTCCAGTCAGTAATCTGTTGCGCTTACCACTACACCACGGCGATTGGCCGAAATGGAATTCCACAAAATCATGATCGCTATCATTCCAACTCCCATCATCATTACAGCTTTGTGAAAATTTGTCGGAGATTCTGCAGTCCCTCGAGTTCTGCTGTGATGGTGATCTCAATGTCGGTGAGGTTAACCACTACACCACGGCGATCGGTATAGTGTAGGTTTTTATGTACTTCTCTTTTTTTTAACCGAAACCACGTAGGCAGTCATGCTTTTGTGCATGTTCGATATTTCAATGCCTAGATAAGTCACTGAACACTGTCATCATAGCTTGTAGGATCTTTACTGTACATACGTAATATTTAACATACGTAGACACACGAAATATTTCAGGAACTTTTTTTCTTTTTTTTTTTCTTTTTTTTTTTAATAAATTGGCCTTTGAGATCCCAAGATCTCCACTGTTTATCCATCAGGCACTTCCCAGCAGAATCGAACTCTAGACATCATGACTAAAAGTACAATGTCCTAACCACTTCATTATCGCGCACGCCCAACACATTAATAAGAGGAGCAGACAAAATCTAATCCTGCTGGCTTCCAACGAGACAAAACAAAGAAGAGAGAAGAGAGAGAGAGAAAGAGAGAGAGAGAGAAAGAGAGAGACGCCAAGTTAACCTTGCCACCTTGCCACCTTGCCACCTTGCCTCATGGCTTTTCAACTACTCCAGGCAATCTGCCGATTGTCTGCAGTGAGAAGAGAGTTCCTTCCCTTTGACAATGGCAAATGAAATTAAATCGTGAAAGGAATCTCCTCAAAAAGAGCAGACTGCAATGGTAAAGGGCTTGGAATGTCTTCACCTTGTGGGCATTGATTGTGTTAGTGTGCGTGAGATGGAGAGGTGGGCTTGAGGTGGGCAAGTGTTTTTCTGGCTCACAAAACCAGGGGTCGATCTAGGGACATGATTGATTACTTTGACTCTGGTG
>CM060313.1:64747816-64755316 GCA_030674185.1 Monoplex corrugatus
ACCTCCCGCCTGGTGGGCGAAAGGTGGAGATTTTTCGGATGTCTCAGATCAACGTGTGTGTAGATGTTAGTGCCCAAACCTCCCTTCGCTTCCTTCGTGGGAATATGTGACCCGCTCTGACAAAAGGTACAATAAGTCGGGCGAGGCCTTCTGCTGCAGTGGGCTGAAAACTCTGAACAGGGACAATAAGTCGATTTTGAGTTTTCTGCATTTCCATGCTCTATAACCACTTTTACACCATGTCCTAACACAATAAAGTCAAATTCAATCGATAAGTATAATTTTTGTGTGTTCTAATGTGTGGTAAGTGCTACTATCTGGCCGCTGAAATATTCACAAGTTCCGTAATATTTTGGTGATTAAAGTACGCTTTTCTTAGGTTAATTTTCTTTTTGTTGTTTTGGATGGATGGGCAATTAAGTAAACAAGGGAAGTAAGGAATTTCAGCTGATTTGGTTGATATTTAATGCTTGTTGCTAAGGAATTTCTTACCATACCCTGTCAATTCAGGCCTATTCTCTTCAACACTGTTTATCTCAAAATGGCTGACTTGACCCCTCTTATCTTTGAAAGCCTATAACTTTTTTTGTTTTTGTAGCCTGAAACTCAACTTTCGTACCATTTCCAAAATAAATGCGACTGCCCGCGTCCAAGCAAACAGGAACCAGAAGAACAAGTAAACCAAAAAGAACGCGTATTCAATACAACAAGACGGGACAAGTGCAAATTTTCGGCCAACCGGCCTTTGTCAAGTGCGAATGCACGATCACAAACAGACACCAAACAACGGATAATAACAAAAAGACTAAAACTTTCCTTGCCGCCTCGTCCAGTGGATAAAAAGGGACCATTTGAAAGCTGAGATTCTAAACTTTATAGTGATACCAAAACCTAAAAATGCCTAAACTGAGAATGATTGTACCTTTTGTCAAAGCGGGTCAAATATACAAGCAGAACATCAAGAGAGCATGTTAAAGATCATATAAGCTATATCAATGTCATTAAGCTTATGGAAATATGGAAGCACACAGCATGGACGCCCATTGAAGATGGATTATGCAGACTATGCAGTAACACACCGTCTGCATATTCTGAACAAAACAATGTACTTACATGCATCTGGGAAAATGTAGGAATAGGTAAAAACAACAACGATCCACCCCCAACTACCAAATACAAAAAAAAGACGACAACCACAACAAGCTTGCATACTTTTGGAGAGAGAAAAAAAAAAGCTGCCATATCTATCCCTAGTTTCAGATGATGTTTAACATAACTCCTCGTGTCATATATACATGTCTCATATACATGATGATGATGATGATGATGATGATGATGGTGGTGGTGAATATGTTGATGATGGTGATGGTGATGATTATTATAATGATGATAATGATGGAGAAAAGGAAGAAGAAGAAGAAGAAGAACTAATAATAAGAAGAAGAACAATGATAATAATAATAACAATATCAACAACAACAAGGAAAAGAAAAGCAAGAAGAAGAGAAGAAGAAGAAGAAGAAGAAAAGGAAGAAAAGGAAGAACAAGACGAACAAGAAGAACAAGAACAAGAACAAGAAAATCAAGAACAAGAAGAACAAGAATAATAACAGTGATAATAATAATCAGAAGAAGAAGAAGAAGAAGAAGAAGAAGAAGAAGAAAAAAGAAGAAGAAGAAAGAAGAAGAAGAAGAAGAAGAAGAAGAAGAAGAAGAAGAAAAAAGAAGAAGAAGAAGAAGAAGAAGATGGAGGAGGAAATGGAAAAGGAAGAGAAAGAGAAGGAGGAAGTGGAAGAGGAAGAGGAGGAGGAGGAGGAGGAGGAAGATGCCACGGAAGAGAAGAATAAGGTCAAGGTCAAGAATGAAGAGTTGAAGGAATGGAAAGACTTTACAGATCTATGTCTCTGACATGCTGTGCCAGACAGGTTTAGAATGCTGACGTTTGTTCACTCTTAACAGACACCACCCAAGTGTTGCTCTCGGCGTAAGCATTCTTCCACCCACAACACCCTGAAGAATGGTTTTGGAGAGGCTGTCGATGCGGGTGATGTGAGCAAACCTTGGAAATCTACGCAACTTTTCTGTAGCTAGAAGGAACTCTCAAAGAAGAATGTTGAGAGTTCCATGGACAGCAAACAAAACAAACGAGACAGTCTTGATGGAGTCAGACAGAAGAAGATCATTCATAAGGAAGATCAGGAAAAGACATTTATAGGCCATTTTATGAGAAAAGGGGAATTGGAGCACCTGGTCACAACAGGAAAGCTGGAGGGAAATAGAGCACTTGGTGATGATGATGAGAAGGTAAAACACTAGGGCAAAATTAGTCTAACATATTTCCTTGTCATGAAAACGTTTTAACTCTTTGACCCCCGCATCCTGTCCTCTAGCATCTTGCATTGTCATCAATGCTCGCAAAACTAAAAGTTAACCCCTTTGATTCTATCATTTACAGGAAGCTGGTGGGTAGAGTGAGGGAATCAAAAAGGTTAAGTTTTTACTGTTGGTGGATTGAGTGGAGTCAAAGAGTTAAAGAAAAATCCAGATTTCGTGTTTGTGACGGCCACTGTGATTCTGATGACGCATCAGATGAAATGAAACTTAACGTGATGTGAATTGAGAACAGCGAAAACAAAATAGATAAAGAAGTGTTCGAGAAAGCGCACAGCTCACAAAACTTTCAAAGAGAATGCTAATTTTGAGGCGCTGTTGTGGTTCGTGTGATCCGGATCACGGAGCCATGACTTCTAAACTTGATTATTCGTGACTCCTTAACCACTCATAACTTTGATCCAAATGTGACAACGATCCATCCTCAGCTAGTTGACAAAAAATCTTGCTCACACATTTTTGTCACACACACACACACACTCACTCAAACACATCGACACAGACACACACGCACCATTCATATAGGCTGACTTTTATCATTTCCTTCTGCTTGTAAAGGATTATTGTGGGAAGATGATGGTGATGGCGTGGAACTAGATGGTGATGCCTAGTGTAGGGTCATATTGAGAGTATGGAGTATGTTTACCAATCCATCTCTCCGGCGCTACCTTAGCTTGGTATTCCTCTGGCTCTGAAGTCACGGAGTTCATGTGCAAGCTTAAGGTTTGTGCCATGATCATTTTGAACCTTTTCCATCACATAGCACCAGTGGCTTCGGTACAAATGGAATTCATTCCAAGCGCAGAGACATCATCTTGAAAAACTGAAACTGAAACGGGATCTGAAGCCAGAACATCCAGTGTTGCAAGCTGGAAAAGCTGGCTTGTTGAGTGATCTAGCATTGATCTGGCATTTTAGTCAGGTAGCCAGATCACTTGATCCTTTGTTGTGTGATGTTATGGTTGACAGGTGTTGCTCCAACCATCTCTCAGATCTCTTCGTTTCCCACTATTCCTCTGAGGGTCTTGCACACTGCTCTTCTGAGATATCTCCTCTCACAGGTTATAAACTTTCTCCATGTGGTCTGGTTGGTAGGCCTGTATTCAAGATATGATATTTTTAGATCGATCCATGGTATTGCTTGTTCGATCCAAACTCGTAACATTAAAACCTGGTTTGTTCCCTGTCCATCTAAATATTTCCATCATACTGGTGGTGTCAGGCTTTTAGTGTTTCTTTGGTCCCTCTCCCGCTCCCTCCCCCTTTCAAAGCTATGTCAGCACATAGGATTTCGCGCAGGCTCAAGGAGTCTACCAGATAATTGCTGACACGTTTAGGTGGAGCGCAGATGGAATTATCCGATTGCAATGAATCCTGATTGAACGAACTCCAAACTTCAAACCCCTCCCCATTTCAAAACTATGTCAGCACATACGTCTTGCCCAGGCTCACGGAATCTACCAGGTAATTACTGGCACTTTTAGGAGGAGCGCATATGAACCTATCCGACTGCGATGAATCCCGTCTGAACAAAATTCAAATTCCAAACTTTTTTAACTTTGTTTAAAAAGTCTAAGTTTGGCAGTTGGGAATCACCTAGACGTCTGTTACGATTATTCTTTGTGCTTTTGACTTTGAACTTTCTTAATGGAATTCGATGTGGCAGATTATGTGTAGGAGTCAGTTGTAAAGATTTTGTGAGAAAAAAACTTTTCTTCGCAAACATCGAGATTCGTAGATTAGGCAAACAAACAGACAGTCAGGCATGCAAGGGGACTGGCAGACAAATAGGAAGACAGGCAAACAAGCAGACAGACAGACAGATAGGCAGGCAAAGTCAGGGTACAGGCAAGCTGGCAGGCAGTCAGACAAACAGGCAGACAGACAGGCAGGCAGGCAGACAAGCAGGCAGGCTGGCAGACGGGCAGGCAGGCGGGTAGGCAGGAAGGCGGGCAGGCAGGCAGGCAGGCAGGCAGGCAGGCAGGCAGGCCGGCAGACGGGCAGGCAGGCAGACAAGCAGGCAGGCAGACGGACAGGCAGGCAGGCAGACAGGCAGACAGACAGGCAGGCAGGCAGGCAGGCAGACGGACAGGCAGGCAGGCAGGCAGGCAGGCAGACGGACGGGCAGGCAGGCAGGCAGGCAGACAGGCAGACAGGCAGACAGACAGACAGACAGGCAGGCAGGCAGACGGACAGGCAGGCAGGCAGACGGGCAGGCAGGCAGACAGGCAGACAGACAGACAGGCAGGCAGGCAGAGTCACAAGCAAGCAGGCAGACAAGCAAACAAAACAGCAAATTAAAACAAAACAACAATAACATCAATACAGCGACAACAAACAAATGCAGTAGCACGTCTCACCAAAACTTCTTTCGAGTAACTTAACGTGAACCAAACACACACACACATATAGCGAACATAAAAAACAAACAAACGAAAAAAAAAAACAACCCACGACACAGCGGGGAAAATGACAACACAATCTGAATAAACATCCAGATTGAAACTATTTGCGATCTCCTCGTCCAGCAGACGCTGAGGTTTACTTAAAAGTTTGGTAAGATCCATCTATAAACAGCAATAAAACTCAAAGCGAGTTTCCACCTTCCAGAGACCCCACTTAGACACGCGGTAACACAATCAAATGTCACAGTCGATTTCAGTGTTCCAGGTGTTCAAGAGAAGCAGAGAACTCAGGGAACAGAACTGTAAGGAGCGACAGGGATGGAAGGGGACTAGACACACAACAATTGTCCTATGCAGCACAGACCACACACGAATTTCCGTCAGAAAACACGCTTGCACAATCAATGGACTCTGTTATCTGTGGATATATTTATGATTCAAGCAGGCTGGTTGGTTCTCTGGATGGAGCCGTGGACTCTAGATCCGACATTTCGACTTCAATCTCAGCCCGCAATGTTAGAAATTGGTTGTGCATCTTAATGTTTCCATCATGTTGATGGTCTCTGCCACCTCACTCCCCTACGACCTCAGGGTTATGGAACTATTTAGGTCGGACCTCAGGACCTGGCCAGCTCGTGGGTTTATGTGCAGGCTTGAGGCTTGTGCTGTGATCATTCTGGATCTTCTCCATCACATGGCACCTGTGACGTTAGTGCATATGGAATTCATTCCGAGCGCGGAGACGTCATCTTGCGAAATTGAAACTGAAACTGAAACATCATGTTGATGGTGTCAGTTTAGTTTCACAAGTTCTTTACTTTTCCCCGTCCTCTACCTTTCAAGACGTTAACAGCGCATATGGTTTTGCGCAGGCACAGGCTGTCTGCCAGACAATTGCTGGCAGATTCGGGTGGAATGCATATGGAATTGTCTGAGTACGATGAATCCCTCTAAAGCAAACTCCAAAATCCAAAATCCAGATTCACGATTCACACCAACTCAAGCAAATGTAAAACATAGCTGAAACGCTACAGTTAAGAAAAGTTTGATCAAATGACCACGAATTTCAGACAACAGAGTCCAAAAGACAGAATCCATTGTCTCATTTGCATAAATTTGCCTTTGTACAATGGGACGTTCAACGGTTGACGCCGCTGGCCGAGAGAATGGAATAAGTCAACTAAAAAAGATGGACGTGATATTTCAGATAAACTGTTACAGACAGATTCATAATATAGTAACAAATATGTCATTTTCTTTTTTCTTTTTCTTTTTTTTTTGTGTGTGTGTGCAATTTTCAACATGACAGTGGGACCCAGTGGAGCCACTAAGAGGGCCCCTTAAGTGGACAGCAGTACCGCACAATAGTCCAAATAGATCATTTTGCGTTTCTTTTTGCCACCTTTTTCTATTTATCACAAACATATATATTGTAACCCATGCACTGAGTATAAAATCCAACATAAAGATGGGATATTTAAAAAAGATATTACGATTTCTGTGATGAAACAATAATGCACCCTAACTCCGCCGTATGAATGAGTGCATACCGTGGCATCGTCTGCCTAAGGTATACCATGGAAACTGGGTCAAGGCTGTTTTCTGCATTGTCAGGAACCTTACCCCACACACCCGTAAGTATGGTAACATGCGACATCTGACACACATCACTGAGCTTTGGACACAGGGCAGTGGTGGGAATCGGCTGACGGAGCGCTCTGGCTGGAACTCGGTCTGATCCGGAGAGGGAGTGTGCATTGTTGGCCACTTACAATGCTGCTGTCCACGTAAGGGACCCACAGACGTGTTTTAGAATCGTTGAAGGCTGACTGGGGGCTATACAGAAAATAGCAATTTTCGTTATTTTATTGGAAGCCAAGTGAAAAGAGTGGCAGAATAGTTCAGACATTCAGCTGCCAATAACTAAACTCGAGATTTCAAGGTTCGCTTCCCCGTAGAGGCCTCGACCTTTCTCCTCAGTTTGACTGGAAAATCGAACTGAACGTCTAGTCCTTCGCAAAGGGACAAAAAAAACAACCGAGTCGGACCCGTGTGCCTTTTGGCTGCGCACGCTAAAGATCCCACTGCAGTTGAAAACCGTGAAGAGCAGGGCATTCCCCGGTTGCCTCGGTATAAAACATTGGAGAGATAGGTTGATTTCCCAGGTTCCTCCACATGAAGACCAGTTAGCATTTTTGCCTTTCTGGAATCTTGGTTATAGAAAATAGTGAATATGAATATGAATTTAAAACGAGGGAGAGGGGATGGGCACCGCCGTAGTGGCGCTGGCCCCTGGAAAAGTTGAGGTCTCTGCCACCTCACTTCCCTACGACCACAGGCTTATGGAACTATCTAGGTAGGACGTCAGGACCTGGCCAGCTCATGGATTTATGTGCAGGCTTACGACTTGTGCCGTGATCATTCTGGATCTTCTCCATCACATGGCACCTGTGACGTTAGTGCATAAGGAATTCATTCCGAGCGCGGAGACGTCATCTTGAAAAAGTGAAACTTAAACTTGAACTGTAGGTTGATTTAGAGCTTTACAGAACACGGCATGTCGTACTGTGCAATTTTCATTATTTTATTGGGCACCAGTACCAAGGTTGCTGTAATGTCTTTATTTGAGTGCAGAGGCGTCGTAGCCAAGTGGCAGGATACACCTGGACACCTCCGCCTGATGGGTAAAGGATGGACATTATTT
>CM060313.1:64760316-64765316 GCA_030674185.1 Monoplex corrugatus
TCAATCTTGTTCTGGCTTTGCTTGTTGACTGTCCACGCCTCACAACCATATAACATTACAGGGTAATTTGTATAAATGACAAGATCACATGTGTCTTTCTGTATGCATAGGCCAGAAAAAGTAGTGTGACAAACGGAGGCAATTTAAAACGCATAGCCACCATGTAGGTACGAAATATTTAACATCTTCATCAACAGTAGTAGGGAGCAAGGGAACAAATTTGATTTATTCTAAACGCTGTTTTGAACATGTTGGGCGACAGGTACAACACATAGAATTGTATTTGGCACAGAAAGGCCAAGAAAGCTGGAGGGACAGAGAACACTAGGTAGACCCAGGGAGAACTATTGGACTGACTTGCAGGGTGGCTGAGGACAGACAGGGTGAAAGATGTGCTTGCAGCGACAAGGGATAGATAGATACGTATGGAGGGCCATGGTCGCCAACGCCACGCGGCAGGGCACATGATGATGATGACAGAAAGGCATGTCTTGATATAGACACTGTCATCTACTGGGGGAAACCCACATCAGGGATAATACAAAAATATTCGATTCCAAAAAAGTTATTGTGATCCTTAGAGAAAACGAGAGATGGAATCAGTGTCCTCCTGAGAGAAAATGAGAGATGCAATCAATGTCCCGACTTTCTGCGGCTGACTATGACTCCTCAAAGATCGGTCTTTAGTCCCGCATGAGAACCCATCTTGGCAAAATGTTCTGTCTGTTTATTCTTCCGTCCTAGTGACACGAGAATTCATCATCAGCTTTGTTCGTTAAGAAGAAGTGGATATCAAACAATCCATTTTAAGAATTCATCCGTGCATACAGGATTGATAAGTTTTCGTGACATTGTGGTCATATTTATTGAAAATACTCCTGGGAGTATCCCAATGCACTGAATTTCGTTAAGCATGGATGGATTCTGAAAAATGGATTGTTTGAGATCCACATCTGCTTTCCGAACACTGCTGCTGATGAATTCCCATTTCATCCTTTGTTAGTGCGTGACTTAAGACATGTAACTCTTTGTAAGTGTGTGACTTAAGACATGTAACTCTTTGTTAGTGTGTGACCGAAGACATGTAACTCTTCGTTAGTGTGTGACTAAAGACATGTAACTCTTTGCTAGTGTGTGACTAAAGACATGTAACTCTTTGTTAGTGTGTGACTAAAGACATGTAACTCTTTGTTAGTATGTGACTAAAGACATGTAACTCTTTGTTAGTATGTGAATAAAGACATGTAACTCTTTGTTAGTGTGTGACTAAAGACATGCAACTCTTTGTTAGTATGTGACTAAAGACATGTAACTCTTTGTTAGCATGTGACTAAAGACATGTAACTCTTTGTTAGCGTGTGACTAAAGACATGCAACTCTTTGTTAGTATGTGGCTAAAGACATGTAACTCTTTGTTAGTATGTGACTAAAGACATGTAAGTCTTTGCTCGTGTGTGACTAAAGACATCTAACTCTTTGTTAGTGCGTGACTGAAGACATGTAACTCTTTGTTCTCATGTGACTAAAGACTGTGTTAGTGTGTGACTACAGACAAGTAACTCTTCATTAGTGTGTGATTAAGATATGTAACTCTTCCCACGCATCGACTTCCGCTTTCTGACTTCCGTTTCCATTCTGCAAGCGACATAATCTCGTGATTTAATCACGTGTTATGCTTTGAGCCAATAAAAATGAGTAAAGTCCCATCAGACGTCTTTGGCTCGAAAACGTAGATAAGAGAAAGAAGGAAACGTTTCGAGTTGTAGTGGAGGGGGCTATCTTATCCGTTGCATCGGTCGAACAAGGAAATGATGTTTCAGAAATGTTGCATGAATTGTTTGGTTTCTGTGCCAATGTATATATGGCTTGCCTGCAAGTGGAAATGATAGATGAATGATTTGCGTCGTAGACAGCTTCCTTGTGTGTCTGTGTATAATTATATGTATGTCTCTTTCTTTGTGTGATCTTTTCTATGTCTGTTGGTTTGTGTGTGTGTGTGTGTGTGTGTGTGTGTGTGGTCTGTGTGCGTGTGCGTGTGTTTGTGTGTTTGTGTGTGTGTGTGTGGTCTGTGTGTGTGTGTGTGTGTGTGTGTGTGGTGTGTGTGTGTTGTGTGTGTGTGTGTGTGTGTGTGTGTGTGTTGTATGTGTGTGTGTGTGTGTGTGTTTGTATGTGTGTGTGTGTGTGTGGTGTGTGTGTGTGTGTGTGTGTGTGTGTTGGTCTGTGTGTGTGTGTGTGTGTGTGTGTGTGCGTGTTTGCGTTTCGGAAGTAAAAGAGGTGATTATATGATTTACGTTGCAGTAATTGATTGTGTCATGATTACCTGATATATCCAATTACATTGTGCTGAAAACGGTGAGGATAATGAAACCAGAAAAAAACACGAAAGAAGAATACGAACACGTATTTAATACAACAAGATTAGACAGGCACAAATTTTCGGCCAACCGGCCTTTGTCAAGCGTAAGATTTCAAACAAACAAACACCAGATACAAAAATGTTTGAGAAAACGACTGAATCTTCCCTGCTGTTGTGTCCAATATGAGGATTATAATTGATTGTTTTGAAACTCAATCATGTTTGCATTTTTATCTGTTTATTTGTTTTACATTACATTATTCATTTGTTTATTATTTTCAGCAATTTGTTTGGCAATTGTTTAGTTACAGCATTTTTTTTTCCGCAAAAATATGTCTGTTGCAATTTTGCAATAAGGTTATATTACATAGCCTCAGGATTGTGTTTCACATATACAGGATCACCCAAAATATAAATTGATTAATTGTCCATATTCTAATTGTTGTTTTTATGGCAGTTCCTTTGGAGCAGATTGTCTGCAGTTGCAAGTTAAGGATGTTGAGTCAATATTCTGTGAGCTACTTAGATGAATCAAATACAATACACAAATACAACATTTGAAAAATCAAAGAAGGCAAAGGAAGACAGACTGGATAAGGAGGGCAACTCGTTATTTGTTCTCCATCACGTAGATCACGTACGTCATCCCATGGTGCTACTGCCTTGCACTTTGCCATACACTTCAAGATCATCCGCTAGAAACTGAAAAAAAAAAAACAACTAAAACTGCTACAAACAGTGGGGTTCTATCAAAACAAGATTCCACTTCAACACGTTTCGTAATGCACTCCGAATTCGAACGAAATGGAGGAACTATAGTGGTAAGGAAACTCTGCGCAGAGAGGTTAGTTTGATTCGATTACCAACTACCAGTGTCTATTGTACTGTTGAGTTTCAAAGGTCTGTGGATACTCTTCTTCAAACTTCTGCTTTCTGGAGGACGTAGAACAGAATAAACCTTCATTCCACACACGAAAATTGATCTGAAAGTGTTAAAGACTTGTTAAATATGCCAAGTCCTAGAGCCAAGTCTTCTGGAGAGCAGAACGAATGCTGAAATAATGCACTGTCTTATTTGCATTCATTAGCAGTTTGTACAAAGGAATTTTAGAAAGACAAAGACCACAGACAGAACGAGTGAAAGCTGGGAGACAGAAAGCACAGCTTTGATTTGGCAGACGGACTGCTACAGAGTGGCTGATGCTGCTGTAACATGCAACTTTGTGATAATTGTATTCGGTAGTTAACATTTTATTGGGATTTCCCCGTGGAGATGCCGGGGGCTCTTTCAGCATTAATAGTATCCCCACCTTCTGGAAATTCTGTGCTAGAAATTTCCTTGTTTCTGTCACTGTCTTTGTTTCTGCCTTGTTCCTTTGCTTCCTGTCTTTTCTTCCTATCATTTTCTGCCTTGCTGGTTCATTCACCTGTATGTGTACGATAAAATCTTACGCACTTTCTCTTTGGATTGATAATTGGGTGTATATGTTTAGTGCATTTTTGGCTCTAGGAAAATGAGATTTGCTGAAGCAATTTTAGGTAATTTTGGCCCGTTTTTATGTCTGTTTTAGTATCTTTAGTCATGTTTCAATCTGTATTCAAGTTTTGCTTTTTAAATCCCCTGTATGATAAATTGGACGGAGTGGTCAGCGCCAGGGCATCTCTTTAGATTATGTGCACGAAATCATTGATATGTGTACTTGATTTTCTTTTACCTTTTTTACCTGCTAGAGTATTGTATGTTTTGAAATGGTTATAGTCCTGATATGGCTCTACGCAGTCGGCTGGGCTTTTAAACGAAAATAGCAATAACAATAATTACATTTGAATCCAATTTAACCAAAGTTCAATTGTTGCAGACAAATCGATGATTTTCTGACAAAGACATATATACTTTTGAACAACATTCAATATTTCACTGGGAACCATTGGAGCAATTTTGGGAATGTTGTACTACGTTCATGGGCTGGTTTCTGATAAAAAAAACACAACTGTTTTGAAGCGTCCTGATTCTTTCCCACAGTGTGCAGATGGTATGTTGCCGCGCAGTTTGCATACCCGGTCTTCGGTAGGTGTGCGTGTTAGATGTTTTCAAGTTTCGTTATTCAACCGAATAGTGTGGTTTGTTATCTGTGCACACGCTGCTTTAAACTGATCAAAATATGGTCAGCCAAGAAGTCATCACTGCTCCTTCCCTACCATCTCAACCCCCCCCCCCTCTCTGTCTGTCTGTCTGTCTGTCTGTCTCTCTCTCTGTCTCTGTCTCCTCTGACTCTGTCTCTCTCTCCTCTCTGTCTCCTCTCTGTCTCTGTCTCCTCTCCGTCTGTCTCGTCTCTGTCTTTGTCTCGTCTCTGTCTGTCTGTCTCTCTCTCTCTCAGTCTCTCTCTTTTTTTTTCTCTCTCTCTCTCCTCCCTCTCCCTTTCTCTCTGTCTCTCTCACTCCCTTTCTCTCTGTCTCTCTCACTCCCTTTCTCTCTGTCTCTCTCACTCCCTTTCTCTCTGTCTCTCTCACTCCCTTTCTCTCTGTCTCTCTCACTCCCTTTCTCTCTGTCTCTCTCACTCCCTTTCTCTCTGTCTCTCTCACTCCCTTTCTCTCTGTCTCTCTCACTACCTTTCTCTCTGTCTCTCTCACTACCTCTCTCTCT
>CM060313.1:64785316-64832816 GCA_030674185.1 Monoplex corrugatus
CACAAGGATCTGTCCTTGGCCCTGTTCTTTTCACTCTTTACACCTCCCCCCCTGTCTATAACCATCAACTCCCACTCTATAAAACACCACTTCTATGCTGATGACACCCAACTTCTAGACAGTGACACACCAGACAATATACAGCGCCTCTTGACTCGCACCACTGAGTGTTACTCGGACATTAAGAACTGGATGACGTTCAACAAACTTCAGCTTAATGATGACAAGACAGAAGCTATCCTCATTGGCACCCGTCAGAAACTTTCTCAGCTGCCTCCTCTTTCTCTCCCATTATGTAACACATAAGTCCCAATTTCTGATTCAGCTAAAAACCTTGGTGTCTGCATTGACTCTACCCTCTCCATGAACAACTTTGTTTCTCAAGCTGCCAGATTTTGCTACTATCACCTCCATCGTATAAGCCTGATCAGGAAGTATCTCTCTGTCGAAACAACTGCAAAACTCGTTCTCTCCTTCAGAAGTCTCGCATTGACTATTGCAATTCACTCCTGTCTGGTCTTCCTGCCTCCACCATTCACATCGTACAGCGCATTCAAAACAATGCTGCACGCCTTGTACTAAAAAAGAAAAAAAGCTGACTACATATCTCCTCTCCTGGCACAACTTCACTGGCTCCCTGTGTCAAAGCGCATACAGTACAAACTAGACACCATGTGCTACAAAAGCCTCAATAACGCAGCCCCCGATTACCTGTCAAGCCTACTTGAGATCTATGTTCCCACACGTACCCTCCGCTCTGCCTCCGATCCTCTGACTTTTCGCTTTCCACGCACTAAGCTCAATACCTATGGTCCACGAGCCTTCTCTGTTTCTGGTCCACTTTCCTGGAACAAACTTCCTCTCTCTGTCCGTCAGCAACCTAATTTTGTCTCCTTCAAGTCCGCTCTCAAAACTCACCTTTTCTCCTCTGCATAAAATCCTGATCTCACTCAATCCCCTCTGCAGCCTGTCTCCACTCGGAGGGGAATCACATTGTAATATATTATTGTATATAATACGCTCTCTATAATTTTCCATTGCTTTTATTCTTTCTCCCCATTTTAGCCGTGTGCGTGTGCGTGTGTGTGTGTGTGTGTGTGTGTGTGTGTGTGTGTGTGTGTGTGTGTGTGTGTGTGTTTTGCGTGCGTGTGTGTCTGTTTTAGCGCTTAGATTTGATTTTATCAAGATTTTGCGTTATACAAAATAAAAAGTATTGTATGTGTATTGTATTGTATTGTATTGTTGTATTGTATTGTGTGTGTGTGTGTGTGTGTGTGTATGTGTTTGTGTGTGTGTGTGTGTCAGGTCAGGTCGGATAGATGTATCCGCTACTGGTAACCTGGAACCCAGTACTACATGTCACAGGGTCGAATTGCTGGCGACTAAACCAGCAACCCCACCAGTCCTCTCAAGAGGATGGTGGGGAGGGTGGCTAGAAACCCTGGTGGAAATAAATTAGATCCATCAAAGGGCGCCAGCTCTGGAGAGCTACCCGCGGCCATCTAGCTAAGGGAGTAAACCCTGACAGTAAATCCGGTGTGGGGCCCCTAAGGCGGTTGGATGGCAAACTTTGTCATTTCCGGCAGCTCCTGCGGCCGCGTTGGCACCAAAACGTAACAGCCCTGCTGTTCCTTTGGATCTGTCAGCGAGGTGGAGAGGGGGGACAAGTTGCATGGGCAACAGCCTGTCTTCCATATTACACTGCCCAGGCTTACATCCGTCCATTCATCCACAAACACTCTGCACCTACGACCTGGAGAGGACTGTCCACTCCAGCCTCGCTACTAACACTAGTGTCGGCACAACACGGGAAGCAACAGATACCGGTGATAAGTCATTGCTCAACTGGCGTAGAGCTGACGCCAGGGTTGCTTTTGACGGTGAGACCTTCGTGTCTTACTGGACAGCTACCGCCCACCTAAGCTGGGCAGCCCCCAGCCAGTTAGGTGCTGTCCCGCCACAACCTGCCTTCTTCATTGGGTGCATGAAGATTAGGAGAAAATCTGACAAGCAGGTCGTTAATTACCGCACCAAACAAAAAGAAAAATTCAAATTCAAGAAACGGATCAGGAAAAGGATCAGCAGTGAAACTGGGCTGTTGGAATGTCCGAACAATGATGCCTGGGCTCTCCCAAGATCTGCAAGACATCAGCGACGCCAGAAAAACCGCCGTCATAAACAGCGAACTAAAGAGGCTCAATGTGGACATTGCCACTCTGCAGGAAACACGGCTGGCTGACTCAGGAACACTAAAGGAAAGGGACTACACCTTCTTCTGGCAAGGAAAGAGTTCTGATGCCCCAAGAGAGCACGGAGTAGGCTTTGCAGTAAGGAACAGCCTGCTGAACATGATTGAACCAGGCAGCGGCGGTTCAGAACGACTCTTGACTCTCCGCCTCAACACCACCGAAGGCTATGTCACTCTCACCAGCGTTTTTGCCCCAACTCTGTCCGCCTCTCCAGACACCAAGGAATGAGTTCTACGAAAATCTTGCATCAACCATAAGGAACATCCCCAGGACAGAACAACTTGTTCTCCCGGGCGACTTCAACGCCAGAGTGGGTGCAGACAATGACTCATGGCCCTTCTGCCTCGGTTCCTTTGGAGTGGGGAAAATGAATGAAAATGGACAGCGACTGCTTGAGTTTTGCGCCTGCCATGAACTGTGCATCGCCAACTCCTTCTTCAAGACGAAGCCTCAGCACAAAGTCTCCTGGAGGCATCCCCGCTCAAAACATTGGCACCAACTGGATTTGATCCTAGTAAGACGTGCCGCTTTCAAAAACGTTCTCCACACTCGCTCTTATCACAGCGCAGACTGCGACACAGACCACTCTCTGGTATGTTGCAAGATCAGGCTACAACCAAAGAAGTTCCACTGCTCAAAGAAACAAGGGAACCCTCGCATTGACGTCAGCAAGATGTCTCAGCCAGATCTTGTAGAACAGTTCGCAGAGGCCTTTCAGAGAGAATACGATGCATTGCAGCCCAGAGACTCTGCCACTGAGAGATGGGAAACGCTACGAGACACCATGCACCGCATTGCTATGGCCACCTTTGGGAAGAAAACTGTGAAGTCCCATGACTGGTTTGAGGCCAAATCATCAGAGATGACTCCCACTGTTGAGGCCAAGCGTGCCGCACTCACCAAGTATAAGCGGTCACCCAGTGAGAAGAACCTGCAAATCCTCAGGGCTGCCAGAAGTAAGGTTCAGCTTAACGCCAAGTGCTGCGCAAACGAGTACTGGACAGAGCTCAGCAAAGAGATACAGAGTTCTGCTGAAAGAGGCAACATCCGAGGAATGTATGATGGCATCAAGAAGGCACTGGGACCAACACAGAGCAAGATCGCCCCCCTCAAATCCTCCACTGGGGAAGTAATCAGCAATCCTTGCCAACAGATGGAAAGATGGGCAGAACACTACTCCGACCTCTACTCCACACAGAACATGGTGTCCCCCTTAGCCCTCGATGCCATCAAGTGCATGCCGGTAATGGAAGAACTTGACGCAGAGCCAACTGCGGACGAACTCAGCAAGGCCATTGATAGCCTGGCATCAGGGAAGGCACCTGGCAACGACGGAATTCCCCCAGACCTCATCAAGCACTGGAAGACTTCTCTTCTGCACCCTTTGCACGCAGTTCTCTGTCAGTGTTGGAATGAGGGAGCTGTACCACAGGACATGAGGGACGTCAAAATCGTCACCCTGTACAAAAACAAGGGCGAAAGGAGCGACTGCAACAACTACAGAGGTATCTCGCTCCTCAGCATTGTTGGCAAAGTCTACGCTCGGGTCCTCCTAATCCGCCTGCAGAAACTGGCTGAACGCGTCTACCCGGAATCACAGTATGGTTTTCGAGCAGAGAGATCCACGGTAGACATGGTCTTCTCCCTTCGCCAAATCCAGGAGAAGTGCAGAGAGCAGCGGATGCCCCTGTATGTGGCATTCATTGACCTCACCAAGGCCTTTGACCTAGTCAGCAGAGATGGCCTTTTCAGGGCTCTCCAAAAAATCGGCTGCCCCCCCCCCCCCCAAACTGCACAGCTTAATTGAGTCCTTCCACTCAAACATGAAAGGGATGGTGCAGTTCAACGGAAACCTCTCCAAGCCCTTCGACGTACGCAGCGGTGTGAAACAAGGCTGCGTCCTGGCCCCAACCCTCTTTGGAGCGTAGACTTTGCCAACAATGCTGAGGAGCGAGATACCTCCTTATATTGTCTGGAGTTAAAGGCCAAAAACACTTGCTTGATGGGGGTTTCTCCTCTGAGGACCTTCTGCTGACAGGCTCTCCCCAAGAATTTCCTTCTACTAGTGAACCTAGCCTACAGAGTGTACCTGGCCACGTTTAGTATTAAACAAGGCTAAGGCAAAGAACGAGAAGAGATGGGCACAGCGATCATAAAATGCTCATTGCGTGAAAAATCGTCTCTACACCTCATTCCACTACGAATTATGGGTAATGGGACAACCTTTGCCCGCACCGCCACTTACTTTTTTTAACGAACGTGAGGAAACTTGTGAGAGACTTGACCAAACAGAAAAAAAGTCAACATCATTCCGGACAAAGACGGCAACTATCTCATCCAAGAAAAAGGCATCATAAGACAGTGGACTGATTACTGATCTGAAATGTACAACAAAGACAGCAGAGGAGATCCAAGTGAGTTAACAGTGCAAGATTCATCAAATCAAGATGTCTATCCAATATTACATAAAGAAGATACAGCAACAGTGAAGGTACTGAAATGTAGTAAGGCTGCAGGCATTGACAACATTCCTGCAGAACTAATGAAATATGGCTGTAACTGATATTCTGCCATCTACAACAAAATATGAGACACAGGCTAGCGGCCTACGCCATGGACCCAATCATTAATAATCATCCTTTGCATGAAAGGAAATCTCCAACACTGCCAGAACTAGAGCAGTATCAGTCATACCAGCAAATTAATGTTTAACATTATGTTGAATAGATTACAGCCACAAGCCAATACAATCTCTGCTAAACAACAGGCAGGGTTCTGCAAGAGAAGAAATACTATCGAAAAGAACTTAAACCTGCGTATCCTTTACGAAAAACGTCAAAAGGAGTTAATTACGTTTTTGTACATTCAAGGGAAGACGTTTGACAAGTCCAGCAGGAGGTGACGCAAGCCATAATGAAGAAAGTTAATATCAGACAAAACCTTATCAACACTATACAACAAGTATACTCCAAAGCCATTAGTGCTGTATTTATTCGGGGCATCTTTGGACAGTAGTTCCATATTTTGATAGAATTTGTCAAGGCTGCCTTCTGTCTGCAACACTTTTCAACATATTCCTGAAACGCATCATGACTGCAGACCTTGAAGATCATGTCAACACAGTCAGCACTGGAGAAAGAATTATCAAAAACCTTCCTTTCGCAGATGGCATTGATGTCCTGGCAGACAGTGAGCAATTAAAGCTTATTAAAAGTTTTGTTAGAAACGTGGAAAAGACATGGCCAGCCAGAGTACCACCATCATTACTGATATAATTGTCCATGGACTGAAGCTCGGATCTATTCAACAATTCCCTTACCTGGGATCCATTATTATTAATGTGGGATCCATTGTTATTAATGTGCGATCCATTGTCAATGTGGGATCCATTGTTATTAATGTGCGATCCATTGTTATTAATGTGCGATCCATTGTCATTAATGTGCGATCCATTGTTATTAATGTGCGATCCATTGTTATTAATGTGCGATCCATTGTTATGAATGTGCGATCCATTGTTATCAATGTGCGATCCATTGTTATTGATGTGGGATCCATTGTTGTTAATGTGGGATCCATTGTTATTATGTGGGATCCATTGTTATTAATGTGCAATCCATTGTTATTAATGTGCGATCCATTGTTATGAATGTGCGATCCATTGTTATCAATGTGCGATCCATTGTTATTATGTGGGATCCATTGTTATATGTGGGATCCATTGTTATTATGTGGGATCCATTGTTATTAATGTGGGATCCATTGTTATTAATGTGGGATCCATTGTTATTAATGTGGGATCCATTGTTATAATGTGGGATCCATTGTTATCAATGTGCGATCCATTGTTATCAATGTGCGATCCATTGTTATCAATGTGCGATCCATTGTTATCAATGTGCGATCCATTGTTATCAATGTGCGATCCATTGTTATCAATGTGGGATCCATTGTTATTATGTGGGATCCATTGTTATTATGTGGGATCCATTGTTATTAATGTGGGATCCATTGTTATTATGTGGGATCCATTGTTATTAATGTGGGATCCATTGTTATAATGTGGGATCCATTGTTATAATGTGGGATCCATTGTTATCAATGTGGGATCCATTGTTATCAATTGTGGATCCATTGTTATCAATGTGGGATCCATTGTCATCAATGTGGGATCCATTGTTATCAATGTGGGATCCATTGTTATCAATGTGGATCCATTGCTTTCAATGTGGGATCCATTGTTGTCAATGTGGGATCCATTGTTATCAAATGCGATCCATTGTTATCAATGTGGGATCCATTGTTATTAATGTGCGATCCATTGTTATCATTGTGGGATCCATTGTTTTATGTGGGATCCATTGTTATTAATGTGGGATCCATCGTTATTAATGTGGGATCCATCGTTATTAATGTGGGATCCATTGTTTTTATGTGGGATCCATTGTTATCAATGTGGGATCCATTGTTATCAATGTGGGATCCATTGTTATCAATGTGCGATCCATTGTTATGAATGTGCGATCCATTGTTATCAATGTGGGATCCATTGTTATCAATGTGGGATCCATTGTTATCAATGTGGATCCATTGTTATAATGTGGGATCCATTGTTATCAATGTGGGATCCATTGTTATCAATGTGGGATCCATTGTTATCAATGTGCGATCCATTGTTATCAATGTGGGATCCATTGTTATCAATGTGGGATCCATTGTTATCAATGTGGGATCCATTGTTTTCAATGTGGGATCCATTGTTATTAATGTGGGATCCATTGTTATCAATGTGGGATCCAAGCCAGAAAACATCTCAAGACAACACCAGCACTGTCAAGGCAGAAACCTGTATGGAAGGACAAGAACATCTTCACGAAATATAAGATCAGGCTCTTACTTGCACTGGTAAATTCCATCTTTCTGCACTCATACGAGAAGTAGACCCTCACAGCGGATTTACAAAGACGAATTTAGTCCACGTGCATCAAACCATCAAGCAGCACTTTGGATCATATGATAATCTACTGACTTCAGTTTAAAAAATAGAAAACTACACAGATATGGCCAACTGATAAAATCCGATGGTCTTGCTAAATCACTCCTCCAAGGAATGGTTTAAGGAATGAGACAGCTCTAGGAGAAGACAGGAAACACGATGGACTGACAACGCTGCAGGATGGACAAAGAAAACTTGTGCAGAGACCCAGCTTCAGAATACAAACGACAGAGCAAGAAGAATCTGGTGAACAACTCTAGTGCAGTGCTTCAGTGACTGTTCATGGAATAAAGAGAGAAGAAGAGGAAAACCCTTAGTGTTTGACAAATATGTTTTAACTCAAAGATGGATCCACCAATACATAAATGAAATATTGTAACACTGTTTTATTAATTTCACGTTCCATAAGTAGCATTAAAGAATGACTAATATGGAGATCACCTCTGCGGAGTTAACGGTAATTTATGAAAATAATTGTAGTGATAATGTTGGTTTAGGTGGTGGTAGCCATTGTTTAAGTATTGGTGGTGGTAGTGAGAGTGGTGATGATGATAGTGGTGGTTTAGAAAGTGATGCTGATGGTTGTTTTAGTGTCGGTGATGGCGGCGGTGGTGGTTGTGGTGGTAGCGGCGGAGAGGGGTGCCACTGATTTATATCTGTTTATACTGTTTTGATTTGTTTTGTTAAGTTCTGAAGGTAATAAAATGTCTGCAAAATGCAAATGCAATAAATTTCCGACAATAAACTTACATCTCTGCTGTCACAGAAATCACGAGTTTGCAGGAACGTCATAAATCATTAGGAAAGTGTGGGATGTCTTCCACTTTGAACTTTCTTGAAGTTATAAATGACAAATAGACACAGCTCTGGAGCAGATAATAAGATCAGAAAATATAAAATCTTCTGAAAAGTTATAAAGAACCTTTCTGATTAAGACAATAAGCCTGAGAATTATCACAGCTCTAGCACTAGGAAGCTCTCTGAAGCCTGCAGGTTGATCTTACTGTTATCTTTTGTAATAGACATCGGTATTGCGTTAGTACTTTTGATTTTAGCTTTCTGCAATGCAGTTGACTTTTACCTTTGTAACGTTCACACCTTATCACGGTTTGAACAGACATACAGTTGCTCTGCATGTCTGTGTCAGAGCAATGCCAAGGCATGAAATATCGATCAACTGCGCTCCAATTTCAAACCATCACAATCAACAGAACTTATTATTGATTGAAGTCTCCATCGTTAACGAGGTTGGCACAGCATTCTAGTCAGTTATAGTCAGTTGTATGTATTTTGTAGCTTGCCATAAGAACACTGTCTTCACTTTTCAGAATGATTTAAGGTAAAATTTCAAATGAAAGCGGGTTTTTTAATCTGAAAATTATCAGAATCACCAGAGCTGACATAGATACGAGCAAACATCAGAATGAATATCACGATTTGAGTTTTTCCTATGGAATTGAAACAGTGCGTCACATGTCTTCTATTCAGTGTATGGAAAGAGTAGATGGCCTGTTGACTGAGTCCGTTGTTGATCTCCATACAAACCAAGAGGATATGATTACAGAAGGGTGGGTCTAAAGCACAAATGTAGTCAACAACAAAACATCAGCTAGTTCAGTCATATAAGAATCAATATATTTTCAAATGTATGCAAAGTGTCTCAGCAATGTACACTCTTTCCACTTCTTGACAGGTAAACACTCACCTTTTCTTGTCTCAACAATGTATACTCTTTCCACTTCTTGACAGGTAAACACACACCTTTTCTTCTGCTCTATCTATCAGTATCAGCTGTTTTGACAAAACATAACAAAGGGCTGGTCTTCGGAAATCATATAAAATAAGCATGTATATATTTCTATCGGACGCGTGATCTAAATATACAACTAATAGTGCAGTCGTTTCGACAGTTTAACTTATTGTCCGGCAAGCCGACTCAATTGGCTTTCCATCCAATCTGAATGGACGGTGAGCTGACTCAGTCGGCTTTTTCAGTTACCAGACATCTTGACAGCGACAATAACTACTTTTCCGACATCAGCCGGCTTTACGGCTTCCTTTACGGCAATAGATAGTTCCGCTTACGTTTCACGCTTTTCTGTGCCGGTGAAGTAGTTTGAAGTTGGATTTTTTTTTTTTGCATCTTGTGCTGTATTTTGATTTGTCATGGCATCGGGTGGGCGGCGCCCTATGAGACTGACCACTGAACAGGCGATGAAATTGTTTCAAGAAACACTGGACGATAGTAATGGCAATAATATCATCAAAGACAGTGATGAATGTTTTCTGACACTCAGATGATGAGTTGGTTTCTTTGGATGGTGGTGACACTTCAGCAGGGCCTTATTCAAAGAAATGACGACTTTCTGAAACTCACCATATGATCAATGAAAAGTCCACAGATCAGCACACATTTTTTAAAGTGGTTTTTACTTATTTTTGCATCAAATTATGGTTCTACGCTAGAAAATTTGCAGCCACTATAGAAAAATAAACAACTCACGAACAAGTTGTGACATGTGTAACAGCTAAGGTGTCTGTTTTTTGTCATTTTCGGGGATATGACCTTAAGTCAATGAAAGATGAAAAGCATCAAAATAAAGCAACAATGAGATTTTTTGTGGTGGTGAACTTATTGCTGGGATGTCAAGGAACATCTTCTTTTCTTAGAGTTTGGATGTACAAGTATTACCTGGTCAGCTATAGTGCTTTGAGTATCAGCCATACAACTGTCTTTTGTCTGTGCGTTAAAACACGTGTCTGTAATTAGCATTTGTAATTATCTCAATATGACAATAATATCAATGTAATATTATTCGCAAGATGCACACTTTTATTTTGAACAATGGCATAAAATGTATGCTGTAGGCTGGATACAAAAAAAGTTATCATCATTTTACTGACCTAACCCCCTCTTTGACAATTCGCATAGTGCAAAGCCTTCGACCAGACTTAAAACCCCTAATGGACAATATGAGTTAAGAGTCATTTTTTAAAATTTTTTCAACAGATTCCTGTGTGAATCAGTTGCGCCTTAATTCATTTGCATAGACAATGGGTTGTGCTGTCATCCAAGCAGGCCGACAGGTGAACAGTACATTGACTATTACAATAGATTGGTCAGGTTTGGACAGTGGATGATTTACCATGGATCTATTGAGCTGTTGTCCCTACCAAAATTATCTGACCCACTATGTCAATGACCCTACACTTTATCATGGGTCTATTAATGTGTTGTCTCTACTAGGATTATCTAGAGCAGTATTCTGATTATTGGCCCTGTAAAGGAATGGGTTCAAGTGACTGTTTCACGATATAGGATTGTGTGGGTTTCTTAGACCTTTGTCATATCATGTTACAATCTATATGAAGACATGTTAGATACAACACAGTGTGCACCAAGGTACCTATGTTTACTGATAATCACCAGTGATGTATGGCTCATGTGTTTATTTGCGTGTTGTCTTTTTTTTACATACGAATTGGTTACTAATGGACAGACAATCGGTGAGAACAAACAAAAGTACACTTCGTATCTTTCATGTGTGTGCAATCTGTAATGTCTCTTCTGTCAATCTGTTGGCTGTAACTGATGGTGAGTAACATAACACACACCACAGCCACAGCTGACTCCTTGTGCATAAGCCAACACAAAGAATTTTTTTGTTCAGGTTATGCATATCTTCAAAAATGCGCCCAACAACTCCATCTACGAGTACTGAAATTTACACTAAATTTGACAGTCTCAATTTTAGGGACTGACAGTCCTTGCCAATTGATTTTTAACACATCTGCCTACAATCTATAACTCTAGAGGTATGTATTGAAGAGACGTGATTGCAGAACATGTCCTTCAACTTCGGTTTTTTCAAGAAAAAGACAAAGCACTTCTATACGACATACCACACACATTCCTTTGAACAGCATTAGAGAAGTTGCTCAGCCTGCTGCTATGTTTACTTCCAAACTGATTCAGTCTGTCGTTTATTACTTCATGAACCGTTTTGAGAATCCATGAAAGTGCTTCTTCAGCATTTGTCGAATGCTCTTTGGGGCATGATATATTTAGAAAACCATTTCAATCATCTTATGTGGAACCAATCCATACACACTTGTAGATCAAGCCACATCACGTCAAGGTCTCTTTTTTCTGCTTTAACTGTTTGGACTGCTTCCCAAATGTTACTCCACACTCTGCACAGCCAGCCACTACCAGGATGCTTCCTTTCTGCATTGACACACGTAAGTACTAATTTTCTGTGAGGTATTTAGTGAGCCTTTCTGCTATGTCAAAGAACACTGTACCTTCAACGTTCAGAAATGATTTGGGTCTGAACTGGTTGATGTCGCTCAACTTTTCTCATTTCTGTAATGAAAGTATACTGCATCAGTTACCATCCATTGGCTGCTGATCTTCAGTTTCTCCATACTGATCATGTTACTTTGTGGAACCACTCACAATCACTAGGACACTTCTCATACAAAAAGTAAGGTATTGCCTCAGGCCCACGTGATGATTTGGCCTGGCTTTCTTATCGACTTTCTGTATTTTATTAGGTTTTAGTGGCTTGTCATTAAACATTTTCACAGGACTGAAGCTGCATCACACCCTGGTTTTCATGATGTACCTCGCTCTGAGGGTCTGCTTAATGAGATGTTGCTTTAGAGTTTTGTTGTCAACTATAATGTCCAAGATCTTTGCGTTTTGAATAATTTCCTGGCGAATTGAAAAGAGACTCCGACGAAGTAATCTTGGGTGTTATTCATTTAGATGTCACCAACTTATCAGGGGACACCTGGTTGTTGAGTGAACACGTTTTGTGGAAGAAAAAGACAATTTGGTCTGCTGAGGATGCCTGGTTCACATGTCGAGGTTGATTGAATGACGTTCACTTCCCAGTCAATGCACAAACTGGTTTATGCGTATCATGTTATATGCCAAAGTGATTGAAAGCATCCAAAATACGGGGAATTCCTTTGACTTAATGCATAATGTATTTGTTGCTAATATTTCATCTTATTGCTATTAGCTCTTCATCTTATCAATACGGACCCTTGGGTGTCTTGGATTAAGTTTGATTTGTGGCTTGGCCGCTGACTTCAGGAAATCAGGCCTGATGATCACAGAAAGACTGCTGGTTGCTGGAAAAGAGGGCACACCTGGGGTTCATTTCATGACATGTCAGACTTTAGCCGAACAGAAAAATTTGTTGTGTCTGGATCATCATGCCTGGACACTTCACAGCCGTTCAAACACCCTTTGTGGTGAAATAAAGCAATGTTGGCAACTACCAATCGCTAACTGCCAAGACTATAGTAAGTGGAAGAGGGCTGGCAGCAATGCGAACTGGTGGCAGGGTGGGCTGCCCAAAAGAGATGAAGGCCCAGAGTAGGACAAGAGAGGGTTTTTCCATTCTCTCTTGGTTTAGTGGCTGGGCTGGATCTGGTTGGTGCGCATTGTGTGGCTACGTCCCAGGTTCTTTCATCTCCTCACCTTGTCTTTTAGTTTGTAAACAGGGAAACTGATGACTGGACCGAATGGGTCATGCAACACATGGACAGCCTCCCTCTCTCTTTGTTTGATGAAATGCCTATCAAGTGGCATCTGGAGTTTGGTAGGTGATTGTCCAGATAGTGGCGAGGCACTTGTTGTCATCCTTTATCTTATTCATCAGGTTCTTTGGTTTTTCCTCTTTGCATAGGCACTCATTCAGCCAAGCTTGGTTTTTTAATCATAAGTCTGTAGTCTATAACCTCTCTCTGTAATCCAAAGACAGCAAAGCCATCGACTTTGCCACGTAGATTTTGTCAGGTCCCCATCTAGAAGATAGTTTTTGCGGAAGACACCATTTTGAAATCTCACAAACAGCCTTGTCTCTATATGCTATTCAACTCCCTAGCGCATATTTGCCTAATGTTTGGCCACAACGTCAGTGAAGACCCCATGATCAGCATCAGCATTAGTATTCACAACCTGCAAATGGTAAATAGATAATCTGCTTAGGATTGTCTTTCTCTTACAACCTGTTCCTCGACCCAGAAGTCAACAGGCAGATAGAAAAATCTGGTGCTGCCATGGACAAGCTGTCCACAAGAATGTGGGAAAATAACATGCTCACCACAGCTACAAAGACTGGGGACTACAGAGCCTGCACACTGAGTACCCTTTGCTACAGTAGTGAGAGTTGGTCAACTTGTGTGCACAACTCTTCCACCTCAATAGCTTCCACCTGCAGTTCTAGCACTTAGTCTTGGGCAATTTCTGGAAGGACCATGTGCAAAGGGAGGGCATCCTGGACAAGGTCAGGATGCCAGCAAGTATGTCCTCCTCCCATAATGACAACTACTGCTGGCTTGGCCATATCCAGTGCTTGCAGGATGGCTACATCCTAAGATATTCCTGGCAGAGAACATGACATGTGATCCAGGCCCACATGACGCATGCATGACATAAAGTTAGCTAATATCGGTGTGAATACTCTTAAAGAGACAGCTACAACTGGCTGTCTGGCAACAGACTGTACAAACAGGCATCACCATTGCAAAGGAGAAACGAAGTCAAACGTAGTTGGAGAGAAGAGAGAGAAGGAAAGTTGCACAAGTGACACACCACCACAGCAATGTGTGGCTGCTTTGTCAAATACTGTCACTAATGGATCAGCTTGTTCAGCCCAAGACAATGGTGTTCCACATGCCACTGTGTCATCAACAGGCGCATTCCTTGTCAACTCAGACAGACAGATCCTTTACCGCCATTTTGAAGGGCAGTGTGTCCGTGTTTCTAGTAATGCCAACAGGGATTGTTATTAATTTCACCTGTATGCGTTATTTTCGTTTGTCTTTCTTTTGTGACTGGTTGATGTTCTGGAGGTGTGATATGTTTGATTTTGTTTTGGTGTCTTTTTTCCAGTGTAGTTGATGAAGATGTGTCGTAAACACTGTTAAATAGTTATATAATTTGTTCTAACTTTGTAAGAAGGTTGACACAGTCTTTTGTTTGTCACTTTGATTGTAATGTATTTTGAGAGAAGCAAACGCATTTCAGTTACCAACATCATGTGCAAGTGTTGACTGAGATGGCTGGGCCATGCCACTAGATTGCCATCTTTCAGACTGCATATGGAGTCATGAACTGGAATCCAGGAAGATAGCAAAGGAGTGGAAGACCAAAAATGAACAGGCTCCTGAAAGCTGACAGAGATAGACAACTGGTGGACAGACGCTGGAGTGATGACCTGAGACTTTCTGCTGACTGAGTCCATTGGAACACTCTTGTTGTTTCATGTGTCACACGAATAGGAAAAGTTCTAGTAAGTTTGCAGAGACCAAGTCATGAAAATTTTGTTCATTGTCTTAGTACACATCTTGTGGTGATGCATGTGTTTTGGGAACTGGACTTTTCCCCAATCTGGTTACTGACTCGTGATATAACGTGTTTGTGAATATTGTGGAAAGTGATTGTCTTTAAACAGACCTTGTATTGTTGAAACACACACACCACCACACACACACACACACACACACAACACACACACACACACACACACACACAACACACACAACACACACACACACACACACACACACACACACACATAGAACACCACACACGCGCACACACACAACATACCACACACCACACACCACACACACACACACACACCACACACACACACACACACACACACACACACACACACACACACACCACACCACACGGTAGTGGGGGATTTTCAGGAACAGACAACTGGTTTTTGTTTTTTCTGTGTGCGTTATATCTTTTGATGTTTGGAAGATCTAGTGTGTAACCTCATAGCTTGCGTTGACCTTGGATTCTTAAAGACAAATGACTCAACTCGTGTGAAATTTGTCGTATATGTTCAAAACAAATTAAGTGCTCTGGAGGACGTTAGAAACAGTGAAGAAAAAAAGGACAATTAATTTTGAGAAAGTCGATAAATTAAGCTGATGTAGAAATCCCTGGAGTTGAAAGAAAAGCAATGAAGAAGTAGATGACGAAAGAAATTTTACACTTGGTGGATGAATGGGGGAGGTTAAAGAGAAAAGACGAAGAATATAAAAAAGAGAGAGAGAGAGATGAGGGAAATAAGAATAAGTGCAGTGAAGCTAGGGAAGATTGACTAGAAACGAAGTGAAAAGAAATTAAAGACTGACACAAAACAAACATAAGTTTATGTAAAGAAACATTGAAGAAATTGCCCAGAGAAAAATAACTTGCACTTAAACTGGTTGCTCAAAACATAAGCATGATACTATTTTTAAGGAAAAAGACAAAATACTACATAGATGGGGAGAGTACATTAAAGACCTTTTTGACACTGACAGAATCGAGGAACATTTCATAAGAAAGAACGTTGAAGGACCACCATTAATGAAAGGTGAAGTTACAGCAGCATTGAAAAAGATGAAACTGGGAACAGTCCCAAGACTAGACAATATTACAGTAGGAATGATAGAGATTTTACATAAATTTGGTATTGGAAAACTAACAGTCCTCCTAACGGAAATAAAGGACATTGAAAACAATCCCTAAGGACGTATCAAAATCAATTTTCATTGCATTTCCAAAGAAAGATGAGACCACAAAAGTGAACTCCATCATAAAATGACCTTGATGAGTCAAGTGACAGATATTCTCATCATGACTATCATCATCATCATGTGCCTTGCTGCATGGCGTTGACAATCATGACCCTCCATACGAATCAATCTTTTGGACAAAGAGTCTATTAGGAATAACTATGATGAGAACAACAAACAAAATCAAAATAGAAATGGCAGAAGAACAATGTGGATTTGTTGAAGGAAAACGAACTATAAATGATATATACATCCTAAGAAATTTCATAGAAAGACGAAATGAGAAACCACATTTTAGCTGCCTCAATCTTGTTCTGACTTTGCGTGTTGACTGCCCATGCTTCACATGTGTATAACAGTGTCAGTTCTATATAAGACTGAAAAGCTATCTTCGTAATGTTAATTGATAGGCATTTGTTGGCAAGAACGCTTCTCCTTTTCCAGACTACTGTTTTAGCTCGGCCGATTCTGTTGGCTATTTCTAATGTAAATGTGCCGTCTGGTGAGATGACTGTTCCCAGATATTTAAACTTATCAACTTCTCTCAATGTAGTGCTATTTGCTGTTATTTTGCATCAGGGGATTTCCTTGTTTTTTACTGATTACATGACCTCAGGAGGGACTCAGAGAAGGTCTGGCCCCCAAACGTGCGGCACACAGGCCCACTGGCCTGTGGACGTGCCCTGGTACCCACGAACCTGATCCCCAGCTGTGGGTAAATAGCACCACTGCCTTGTGGGTGTCTCTGGAGAGACCAAGGCTGAGGGAGTAAACCCTAACAGAAAATTATCACTGCATTGTGGTGATCTCGGAAGAGACTAAGGCTAAGGGTGTAAACCCTGACAGAAAATTACCACTGCATTGTGGTGATCTCGGAAGAGACTAAGGCTAAGGGTGTAAACCCTAACAGAAAATTACCACTGCATTGTGGTGATCTCGGAAGAGACTAAGGCTAAGGGAGTAAACCCTAACAGAAAATTACCACTGCATTGTGGTGATCTCGGAAGAGACTAAGGCTAAGGGCGTAAACCCTAACAGAAAATTACCACTGCATTGTGGTGATCTCGGAAGAGACTAAGGCTAAGGGTGTAAACCCTAACAGAAAATTACCACTGCATTGTGGTGATCTCGGAAGAGACTAAGGCTAAGGGTGTAAACCCTAACAGAAAATTACCACTGCATTGTGGTGATCTCGGAAGAGACTAAGGCTAAGGGAGTAAACCCTAACAGAAAATTACCACTGCATTGTGGTGATCTCGGAAGAGACTAAGGCTAAGGGTGTAAACCCTAACAGAAAATTACCACTGCATTGTGGTGATCTCGGAAGAGACTAAGGCTAAGGGTGTAAACCCTAACAGAAAATTACCACTGCATTGTGGTGATCTCGGAAGAGACTAAGGCTAAGGGTGTAAACCCTAACAGAAAATTACCACTGCATTGTGGTGATCTCGGAAGAGACTAAGGCTAAGGGTGTAAACCCTAACAGAAAATTACCACTGCATTGTGGTGATCTCGGAAGAGACTAAGGCTAAGGGTGTAAACCCTAACAGAAAATTACCACTGCATTGTGGTGATCTCGGAAGAGACTAAGGCTAAGGGTGTAAACCCTAACAGAAAATTACCACTGCATTGTGGTGATCTCGGAAGAGACTAAGGCTAAGGGTGTAAACCCTGACAGAAAATCACCTCCACTGCTTTGTGGGTAGTTGTGGGAACGACAAAGGCTAGTGGAGAGTCCATACAAAAACTTATGGAAGGCAACTTGAAACCGCCATCGTTTCTCCGCACGTACCATGGCCAGCCAAAAGAAAAGAAGAATAGTGAAGGACGTAAACAGGGGCTCCTGTGGAAAACCATCGTCTTGTAGGGAATGCCTTGCTGTGATTGTCATCAAACTAAGAAAACCATCGTCCTGTAGGGAATGCCATGCTGCGATTGTCATCAAACTACTGCGATCAGCTCGAAACTAAACATTGCATCTTGGAATGTAAGAACATCACTACAAAAACGAAAATGAGCAAATGTCAAGCTGGAGGTGGGAAGACTTAACATCAGTATTTAGAACTGGGGAAAGGGGGGGGGGTGGAGTGGGGAAGGCGTGATAACATCAGGCAAGCATACAATTATATATTCTGATGGAGACACACATGAAAGAAGAGTAGGCATGATAATGGATAGAGATAAGTCAAATTCTATATAAAAAAGTACTGGGCTATATCCAAAAAGCAGTGCAACTATGAATATGGAAAAATTGTCAGCAAATGTAAGGAAATAAGTTGATCAAATGGTTTACATATCAATAATGATTATAATTCAAGGACTAAGATACATAGATACTTATATAATACCACAACATTTTTTTACTGATACAGCAGACCTACTTGGCATAGCACCATCAGTGACAGACTGTAAAATGTACAATACTCTGGTTGGGGTTTTGTGACCTATTGACTTTTGAGTCTTTTTCGTATTGTGTCTGAAATCAGTTGTGGAATACACTGAACCAATTGTTTTCAGATTATGTTTCATTGTCATGCCAGTTTCAGCATAGCAGATGAAGAAGTTTACCACATTCCTCAGATCTGAATTAGGTTGTTCTTGCCTGACTTTCAACCCGAGGCTCATGCCAGCGTGCAGGGCTTATGCGTAGACATAGAGCGTATGCAATGCTCGTTCTGGATCTTCTTCATCATATGGCATTTGTGGCGTCAGCGTGTAGGGCTTATATGTAGGTATAGGGCTTGTGTGTAGGTATAGAGTTTATGTGTAGGTATAGGGCTTGTGTGTAGGTGTAGGGTTTACGTGTAGGTATAGGGTTTATGTGTAGGTATAGGGTTTATGTGTAGGTATAGGGCTTATGTGTAGGTGTGGGTTTATGTGTAGGTATAATGTTTATGTGTAGGTATAGGGCTTGTGTGTAGGTATAGGGCTTGTGTGTAGGTATAGGGCTTGTGTGTAGGTATAGGGTTTATGTGTAGGTATAGGGTTTATGTGTAGGTATAGGGCTTGTGTGTAGGTATAGGGCTTGTGTGTGGGTATAGGGTTTATGTGTAGGTGTGGGCTTATGTGTAGGTGTGGGCTTATGTGGAGGTATAGGGCTTGTGTGTAGGTATAGGGTTTATGTGTAGGTATAGGGTTTATGTGTAGGTGTAGGGCTTGGGGTGTGGGTATAGGGCTTATGTGTAAATATAAGGTTTGTGTGTGGGTATAGGGCTTGTGAGTAGGTATAGGGCTTGTTGTAGGTGTGGACTTATATGTAGGTATAGGGCTTGTGTGTCGGTATAGGGCTTGTGTGTGGGTATAGGGCTTATGTGTAGGTGTGGGCTTATGTGTAGATATAGGGCTTGTGTGTAGGTATAGGGCTTGTGTGTAGGTATAGGGCTTGTGTGTGGGTATAGGGCGTGTGTGTGGGTATAGGGCTTATGTGTGGGTATAGGGCTTGTGTGTGGGTATAGGGCTTAAGTGTGGGTATAGTGCATGTGTGTGGATATAGAGCTTATGTGAAGGTATAGGGCTTATGTGTAGGTAAAGGGCTTATGTGTAGGTATAGAGCTTATGTGTAGGTATAGGGCTTATGTGTAGGTGAAGGGCTTATGTGTAGGTATAGGGCTTATGTGTATGTATAGGGCTTATGTGTATGTATAGGGCTTATGTGTAGGTATAGGGCTTATGTGTATGTATAGGGCTTATGTGTAGGTAAAGGGCTTACGTGTAGGTATAGGGCTTATGTGTAGGTTAAGGGCTTATGTGTAGGTGAAGGGCTTATGTGTAGGTATAGGGCTTATGTGTAGGTGAAGTGCTTACGTTATGATCATTCTGGATATTCTTTGTCGCATGTCACCTGTAGCGTCAGTGCATACACGGCATCTTGAGAAACTGAAATTGAAAATTGAAACTGTCTTACTTAGGCTTATAAATAGGCTACTAACACACAGGTTTGGTTTTTCATGCCAGCGTGCAGGGTTTATGCGTAGACATAGAGCGTATGCAATGATCGTTCTGGATCTTCTTCATCACATGGCATTTGTGGCGTCAGCGTGTATGGTTTATATGTAGGTATAGGGTTGTGTGTAGGTATAGGGTTTATGTGTAGGTATAGGGCTTGTGTGTAGGTGTAGGGTTTATGTGTAGGTATAGGGTTTATGTATAGGTATATGATTTATGTGTAGGTATAGGGCTTATGTGTAGGTGTGGGTTTATGTGTAGGTATAAGGTTTATGTGTAGGTATAGGGCTTGTGTGTAGGTATAGGGCTTGTGTGTAGGTATAGGCTTGTGTGTAGGTATAGGGCTTGTGTGTAGGTATAGGGTTTATGTGTAGGTATAGGGCTTATGTGTAGGTATAGGGCTTATGTGTAGGTATAGGGTTTATGTGTAGGTATAGGGCTTATGTGTAGGTATAGAGCTTATGTGTAGGTATAGAGCTTATGTGTAGGTATAGGGCTTATGTGTAGGTGTGGGCTTATGTGTAGGTATAGGTTTATGTGTAGGTATAGGGTTTATGTGTAGGTATAGGCTTGTGTGCACATATAGGATTTATGTGTAGTACAGGGTTTATGTGTAGGTATAGGGCTTATGTATAGGTATAGGGCTTGTGTGTAGGTATAGGATTTATATGTAGGTATAGGGTTAATGTGTAGGTATAGGATTTATGTGTAGGTATATGGCTTATGTGTAGGTGTAGGGTTTATGTGTAGGTATAGGGCTTGTGTGTACATATAGGATTTATGTGTAGTACAGGGTTTATGTGTAGGTATAGGGCTTATGTGTAGGTATAGGGCTTGTGTGTAGGTATAGGATTTATATGTAGGTATAGGGTTAATGTGTAGGTATAGGATTTATGTGTAGGTATATGGCTATATGTGTAGGTGTAGGGGTATATGTGTAGGTGTAGGTTTATGTGTAGGTGTAGGTTTGTGTGTGGGTATATGGCTTGTGTGTGGGTATAGGGGTTATGTGTAGGTGTGGGCTTATGTGTAGGTATAGGGCTTGTGTGTAGGTATAGGGTTTATGTGTTGGTATAGGGTTTATGTGTATGTGTAGAGCTTGTGTGTGGGTATAGGGCTTATGCGTAGGTGTGGGCTTATGTGTAGATATAGGGCTTCTGTGTAGGTATAGGGCTTCTGTGTAGGTATAGGCTTATATGTAAATATAGGGCTTGTGTTTGGGTATAGGGCTTGTGTGTAGGTATAAGGCTTGTGTGTAGGTATAGGGCTTGTGTGTAGGTATAGGGTTTATGTGTAGGTATAGGGCTTATGTGTAGGTATAGGGCTTATGTGTAGGTATAGGGCTTATGTGTAGGTATAGGGCTTATGTGTAGGTATAGGGCTTGTGTGTAGTTATAGGGCTTGTGTGTAGGTATAGGGCTTGTGTGTAGGTATAGGGTTTATGTGTAGGTATAGGGCCGCTTATGTGTAGGTATAGGGCTTATGTGTAGGTATAGGGTTTATGTGTAGGTATAGGGCTTATGTGTAGGTATAGAGCTTATGTGTAGGTATAGAGCTTATGTGTAGGTATAGGGCTTATGTGTAGGTGTGGGCTTATGTGTAGGTATAGGGTTTATGTGTAGGTGTAGGGTTTATGTGTAGGTATAGGGCTTGTGTGTACATATAGGATTTATGTGTAGTACAGGGTTTATGTGTAGGTATAGGGCTTATGTGTAGGTATAGTGCTTGTGTGTAGGTATAGGATTTATATGTAGGTATAGGGTTAATGTGTAGGTATAGGATTTATGTGTACGTATATGGCTTATGTGTAGGTGTAGGGTTTATGTGTAGGTATAGGGCTTGTGTGTACATATAGGATTTATGTGTAGTACAGGGTTTATGTGTAGGTATAGGGCTTATGTGTAGGTATAAAGGGCTTGTGTGTAGGTATAGGATTTATATGTAGGTATAGGGTTAATGTGTAGGTATAGGATTTATGTGTAGGTATATGGCTTATGTGTAGGTGTAGGGTTTATGTGTAGGTGTAGGTTTATGTGTAGGTGTAGGGTTTGTGTGTGGGTATATGGTTTGTGTGTGGGTATAGGGTTTATGTTAGGTGTGGGCTTATGTGTAGGTATAGGGCTTGTGTGTAGATATAGTGTTTATGTGTTGGTATAGGGTTTATGTGTAGGTGTAGGGCTTGTGTGTGGGTATAGGGCTTATGCGTAGGTGTGGGCTTATGTGTAGATATAGGGCTTCTGTGTAGGTATAGGGCTTCTGTGTAGGTATAGGGCTTATATGTAAATATAGGGCTTGTGTTTGGGTATAGGGCTTGTGTGTAGGTATAGGGCTTGTGTGTAGGTGTGGGCTTATATGTAGGTGTAGGGCTTGTGTGTAGGTGTAGGGTTTGTGTGTGGTAATAGGGCTTATGTGTAGGTGTGGGCCTATGTGTAGATATAGGGCTTGTGTGTAGGTATAGGGCTTGTGTGTAGGTATAGGCTTGTGTGTGGGTATAGGCTATGTGTGTGGGTATAGGTTTATGTGTGGGTATAGGGCTTGTGTTTGGGTATAGGGTTTAAGTGTGGGTATAGGGCTTGTGTGGTATAGGGCTTATGTGTAGGTAAAGGGCTTATGTCTGGTAATAGGCCTTATGTGTAGGTATAGGGCTTGTGTGTAGGTATAGGATTTATATGTAGGTATAGGGTTAATGTGTAGGTATAGGATTATGTGTAGGTATATGGCTTATGTGTAGGTGTAGGGGTTATGTGTAGGTGTAGGTTTATGTGTAGGTGTAGGGTTTGTGTGTGGGTATATGGCTTTGTGTGGGTATAGGGTTTATGCGTAGGTGTGGGCTTATGTGTAGATATAGGGCTTCTGTGTAGGTATAGGGCTTCTGTGTAGGTATAGGGCTTATATGTAAATATAGGGCTTGTGTTTGGGTATAGGCTTGTGTGTAGGTATAGGGCTTGTGTGTAGGTGTGGGCTTATATGTAGGTGTAGGGCTTGTGTGTAGGTGTAGGGTTTGTGTGTGGGTATAGGCTTATGTGTAGGTGGGCCTATGTGTAGATATAGGGCTTGTGTGTAGGTATAGGCTTGTGTGTAGGTATAGGGCTTGTGTGTGGGTATATGGCTTGTGTGTGGGTATAGGGTTTATGTGTGGGTATAGGGCTTGTGTTTGGGTATAGGGTTTAAGTGTGGGTATAGGGCTTGTGTGGGTATAGGGCTTATGTGTAGTAAAGGGCTTATGTCTGGTAATAGGGCTTATGTGTAGGTATAGGGCTTATGTGTAGGTGAAGGGCTTATGTGTAGGTATAGGGCTTATGTGTAGGTGAAGGGCTTATGTGTAGGTATAGGGCTTATGTGTATGTATAGGGCTTATGTGTATGTATAGGGTTTATGTGTAGGTATAGGGCTTATGTGTAGGTATAGGGCTTATGTGTATGTATGGAGCTTATGTGTAGGTAAAGGGCTTACGTGTAGGTATAGGGCTCATGTGTAGGTATAGGGCTTATGTGTAGGTGAAGTGCTTACGTTATGATTATTCTGGATATTCTTCGTCGCATGGCATCTGTAGCGTCAGTGCATACACGGCATCTTGAGAAACTGAAATTGAAACTGTCTAACTTAGGCTTATAAATAGGCTACTAACACACAGGTTTGGTTTTTTATGACGTCTTTTAAATTCTACAGGACCCCGTGAATATCCTAGTCTGATGTTTAAGAGTTTATCTACCTTTACTATGGTGCTGCCTTGTTCCTGGAACTGCATACAGGATAACCTTGCGTGATGAATGATGTACCCTGTACCCTGTGAGCTGATGTAGTCTTGAGTAAGATGCAGTTTTGATGTCAACTGTTTGAGAGACAGCTCACTTCTGTCATGTTAATAGCATGCAGGAAATGACAGAATCTGTTTTTACAAATCTTAAAAACAGATCATTGTTCCGTTCAGCACAAAATAAATTTGGCGTTAAATTCATGGTAGCCAACCAAGCCATCCCCACTGTCACAGAAGAGCCAGTAAAACTCTCGGAAGATGGTATGATGACTCCCTGAAAGACACACAAAGGGGATGTGAAACCAAGCAAACAACAGAAGAAGGCCTGAAGAAAATAGATAACTGCGGACTGCCAGGCAAATACAAAGTCTGGTGTCTATAGTTCATGCTGATACCAAAGCTGCTGTGGCCACTGCTAATCTATGACATTTGCACCAGCACAGTGGAAGCAATGGAAGCCAAAATCAACAAATACACAAGAAAATGGCTCGGTGTCCCACCTGGTCTCACTGATGTTGCATTCTACTGTCGTCAAGCAATGCTGAAGCTACCTCTCAAATCCACAGTGGAGGAATACAAAGTTGGAAAAGCAAGACTGTTGAGCATGCTGGAGGAATCGATAGACAATATCGTGAGATCAGTTCAGCCAAAGCTGAGAACTGGCAAAAAATGGAAAGTCCAAGAGGCTGTAAACAATGCCAAGAGAAACCTCAGCATCAAAGAAATAATTGGACACACGCAAACCAACAGACAGGGACTGGGAGCAACAAAAATGCAGTGGTGGTCCAAAGCCAAAGGGAAGGAAAAAAGAGACATGATCATACAGGAGTTGAAGAAAGAAGAAGATGTCAAAAGAGTGCAGAAGGCAGTCCAGCAAGGTCAACAGGGGCAATGGACAACATGGGACAGTGCACTCCAAAGAAGTCTCAGCTGGAACGATATGTGGCACATGGCTCCTCTAAGGATAAGCTTCCTCTTCAGATCTGCATATGACCTGCTCCCCTCGAATGCAAACTTAGTGAAATGGGGGAAATCAGATGACCCAGCATGTCCGCTCTGTCAGAAGAAACAAACAGTGGAACATGTCCTAAGCTCTTGCAAAGTAGCGCTAGTCCAAGGAAGGTATACATGAAGGCACAACCAAGTTCTGAAAGTGATCACAGACGTGGTTAGCGAAAAAACCATGACCCCAAACGCACAAATTGCTATGACAACATTCTACAAAGCAGGAGGGAAACAGGTCTGGCCCGAAATTGCTATGACAACCAGCACATTGCCAAAGGGTCTTCTGGATGGAGCAGTCGACTGGGAGTGTACAGCAGACCTCCCAGAGTGGAGAAATTACCCAGATGTTATCAGCAAGACAGGCATGAGACCAGACATCGCTCTCCACTCTGACTCCTCGAAACAAGTGATTCTGATAGAACTCACTGTGCCATACGAAAGCAGAATGGAAGAAGCACATATCTACAAGACCGAAAAATACGCCGGTCTTGCCAGCACCCTGAAGAAAGTAGGTCTGCGGATCAAAATCTTCGCCATAGAGGTCGGGGCAAGAGGGTTTGTGGGCACCTCCGCTTATGATCTCATGAAACAACTCGCCATTTCTGGGAAGAAGAGGACTAGAGCCCTTAAAGCGACGGCAGAGGCAGCAGAAAGGAGCTCAAGCTGGATCTGGGCAAGGAGGAACCAAAAATGAACTTCATGAGGATTAAATTCCCTACAGATGATGTGTGCCCCGTTAGCACATTGGTAAAACCGCGTACCGCAGTTCTGAAGCGCAGAATCGCCCAGGTTCGCTCCCCGGCGTGGGAAAAAAAAAAGACAACAGCAGAAGGGCATCCAGGAGTCATGACCTGGATGTGGCCCGGCCCCCCGAGAGTGTAAGGAGTTCAGGGCCGAAACACTTGTCTAAAGGGGGTTACTTCTCTGAAGACCTTCTGTTGTCTAGCTCTCCCTAGAGTTTCTTTCTACCTGGTGGAATATTGTTTCTTTGTGGAATCTCGCCAACATAATTTAGACTGACTTCAACAAGATTCTTAGGCAGATGTGCTTCAAACTCTTAGAAACGATTGTGAGAGTTGTCCTTTAATAAAAAAAAAACTCCTTACCATATAATGTAGACGTGTTAAAGACTTCAAAAATCACGCTTTGCGATAACAGAACTAATTTTGACACATTGTGGCACAGACTGGCAATCCAGAAATGATATGAAGTTTACAAGGCTATCAACCTGTCGACAGTTTCGTTTGTAATCACCATGTGCCACTTGTACTGTAATCAGTAGTATTCTGTCGCTGTTATCCTACACTAACGTTTATGTCATCACTATGTGTCACTTATACAGTAGTCAGTAGTACTGTGGTCACTATTGTCCTACACTAACGTTTATGTCATTACTATGTGTCACTTATACAGTAGTCAGTAACACTGTGGTCACTGTTGTCCTACACTAACGTTTATGTCATTACTATGTGTCACTTATACAGTAGTCAGTAGCACTGTGGTCACTGTTGTCCTACACTAACGTTTATGTCATTACTATGTGTCACTTATACAGTAGTCAGTAGCACTGTGGTCACTGTTGTCCTACACCAACGTTTATGTCATTACTATGTGTCACTTATACAGTAGTCAGTAGCACTGTGGTCACTGTTGTCCTACACCAACGTTTATGTCATTACTATGTGTCACTTATACAGTAGTCAGTAGTACTGTGGTCACTGTTGTCCTACACTAACATTTATGTCATTACTATGTGTCACTTGTACAGTAATCAGTAGTACTGTGGTCACTGTTGTCCTACACTAACATTTATGTCATTACTATGTGTCACTTGTACAGTAATCAGTAGTACTGTGGTCACTGTTGTCCTACATTAACATTTATGTCATTACTATGTGTCACTTATACAGTAATCAGTAGTACTGTGGTCACTGTTGTCCTACACTAACATTTATGTCGTTACTATGTGTCACTTGTACAGTAGTCAGTAGTACTGTGGTCACTGTTATCCTACACTAACGTTGATGTCATTACCAAGTGTCACTTATACAGTAATCAGTAGTACTGTGGTCACTGTTGTCCTACACCAACGTATACAGTAATCAGTAGTAATGTGGCCACTGTTGTCCTACACTAACGTTTATGTCATTACCAAGTGTCACTTATACAGTAATCAGTAGTACTGCGGTCACTGTTGTACCATATAACAATTATTTCATCACTATGTGCCACTTATACAGTAGTAGTACTGTTGTCACTGTTGTCCTACACTAACATTTATGTCATTACCATGTGCCACTTAAACAATAGTTAGTGATACTGTGGTCACTCTTGACCAAAACTAACTTTTATGTCAGTCGGTGTCGACTATGGATAATGCGCCCTAGTGTCATGCTGAGGAGAGTTGACGCCTCTGGAAAAGTGTCAGCTGTGGCTGGAAAGGCTGATTAGGGAAAGGCAGTCTCTGTGACAATAGATGCTCGAATGGATGCTGGCCAAGGGATTGCCTTCACAGGAGCTTGCTTTCTGCCTGGCTCTCTTTTCCTCAGCTAAGGTCTGGATTGTCTTCCCCCCCTACCTGAATTGTTTCTGTAGCACACTGCGCCATCTGTTGCAGTCGGCTGATGTGTCTTCCCAGCTCTCTCTGTTCATGTCCAGAGCTTTCATATCGCGCCTTCAGACATCTTTGTATCGTAGCTGGGGGCGACCAACAAATCTCTTGCCAGAGACTAGTTCACCAGAAAGGATATCCTTTGGGACACGTCCATATTTTATACGACCGACATGACCAAGCCAGCGTAACGTGTGTTGTCTGAGCAGTGAATGTATGGTGGGGAGACCTGAGCATGCTAGGACCTGGGCGTTTTTGTCTTTCGTAGCTCCAATTGATGCCAAAAATATAGCAAAGGCAGGGCAAACGAAAATTGTTCAGCTTTAGTTCTTGTTTGACATATATTGTCCATGTTTCGCTGCCATTCAGTAGAGTGCTGATGATGCAGGTGTTGTACACTGCCATCTTGCTCGGAGTTATCACATTTGAGTTCTCTCAACACGAGCAGGAAGTCAGCCTGGGGTTGCTGCAGCCATGACAATATCATGACAATTCGATTGTTGACCTCGGCACCAAAGGAAAAGATTGTTGCTGATGATGGACCCGAGGTATGTAAACTGATAGACAACATCAAGTTCGTAGTTGTTGATGGTGATGACAGGTGGATTATCCATGTCTTGGCTCAGCACGTTCATCTTTTTTCAGGCTGATGGTCAGACCAAAGTCTTTGCAAGCTTGGGAAAATCTGTCAATGAGACACTGGAGTTGTTGCTCAGAGTGTGAAGAAACAGCAGCCTCATCAGCGAAGAGCAAGTCTCTGATACTGACCTCACCCACTTCTGTCTTTGTTTTTGTCTTGCGAGGTTGAAGAGTCACCCATCAGATCTGGTTTGTAGGTACACTCATTACGTTGCAGTCCCAAAAGCAAGCTTCTGAAGCATGGAAAAGAAGTTGCCGAGCAAGGTGGGAGCTTGATGACACTTTAGATATCAAAGGGTTCAGATAGATAGATAGGCCAAAAAACTTAAAGCTTTGGATAACTCTCATGAACGCTTACACACACACACACACACACACACACACACACACACACACACACACACACACACCCACCACACACACACACACACACACACACACACACACACCCGCACGCACGCACGCACACACACACATACACACACACAAACACACACACATATACACACGCATACACGCACGCATGCACGCAAACACACACACACACATATGCACACACACACACATACACACACAGTGAGGGAGAGAGAGAGAGAGAGAGAGAGAGAGAGAGAGAGAGAGAGAGAGAGAGAGAGAGAGAGAGAGAGAGAGAGAGATTTCAAGGTTCTCTAGACTTCAGTCAGTTATCACTGAGACGTGAACATGCGTGTGGTTTATACTCAAATTCTTATTTGAAAATAGTATGCCCTCAACGATCATGTTTTGCGCTCTCTGGTAATATCATATACTTCTCCATTAATTCGACCATTCTTTAGCAAGTAGCTGCCAAATAAAGTAAAAAGCAGTTAAAATGGTGTGTGGCAGCAGGGAAGAAAACGACTAGGCAGCTGGGACTTGCCGCGTTGCGTACTGCCCGCCGTGAAAGACTTAGATTAACTCTGGGTTACATGATCGTCACCCCTTTCTTTTAAAGTTAGTAGTACTACATTGCTTTCACCCCTTTGCACGAAAGAACATGGTTCTGTTGATAAACTAGTTAGCACAGAAGTGCAACAGTTTGGCCGGAAAATTAAAAAAATGACTTTTTCTTCTTGCTGTCTTTAGTGTACACTTGGTTTAGACCAGATGTCCTAAAGTTGTCTCTGTCTAGTTTCATTAGTTAAATAAACGATTTCATTCTATGTTCATGTGTTTCTGGTCTCTTAGAGTCTCATGGTTAAGTCTCCTTGGGAGATGCCACATATAACATTCAGGCATGAGAAAATCAAATGTTCCCAATAGTCTGTCTACAAAACAGTTCAGACTCGTCTACCGTTTCTCCTTAGTTTATATTGTTGTTTTGTGTTTGTTAGTTTGGTCTTTGTTTGTTTTTATATACTTTTTCTATTGTTTTTTTCTCAAATTATCAAATCCTGTATGGCTAAAGAAATAGGCTATATCACATGTCTTTGTTTCCTTTATCATTTAGTACAATTTTATAATTGTATATACATATATATATATACGTATACAGTGATATACTCTGGTGGAAACTCATATGAAAAAGGAGTAGGCATTGTAATGGACAGGGACAAATCAAAAGCAGTTAAGGAATACTGGGCTGTGTCCGACAGAGTCTTGCTGGTCAAATTGGGAGGCAGACCATTTGATATCAACATCATTCAGGTGTATGCACCAACATCCACAAGTACCCAGGAAGACATCGACAACTTCTACGAAGTATTAGAGATGGCCAAGGCCCAATGCAAATCACAAGAGGTTGCCATAATAATGGGAGATTGTTATGCTAAAGTGGGAAAGGATAGGGAAGAGGATAGAGTTGGATGTCATGGCCTAGGTACACAAAATGAAAGGGGGGGGGGGAACTTGTAGAATGGGCACAAATGAATGAGTTCATAGTGGGAAACACCTGATTTGACCAGCCTAATAAATGAGTCCTGGAAATTATACCAAAAATCAGATTGACTACATACTGATTAATAAAAGATTTAGAAATTCTTTACTGTCAGCAAAAAAACACTACCAGGCGCAGACTGCAATAGTGACCACAATCCTGTAGTGGGAAGATTTAGGTTGAACTTACGGAAAAGGAAACAGACCAAAAGCAACATCAAACTAGATCTTGGAAATCTTAAAGACAGACGGCGTGATACGTGAAAAATTTAATGTACATTTTCAAAACAAATTCAATGCTCTGGATGACGTTGGTGATAGTGAGGAACAATGGACAAAGTTGAAAAATTCGATAAAGGAAGCTTGTGAAGAAATCCCTGTAGTAGATAGAAAAACAAAAACAACTGGATGATAAAAGAAATTTTAGGCTTGATGGAGGAACGGAGGGAGGCAAAGAGAAACGAGGAAATATACAGGAAGATAAACAAAGAAATCAGGAATAGGTGCAATGAAGCTAAGGAAGCTTGGCTGAAAACAAAATGCAAAGAAATAGAAGACCAACACAAAACGGATCCTCAGGGTATGTACAGACGAATTGAAAAAATTGTCCACAGAAAAAAATAATGCACATCAACTGGTTGCTTAAAATCGAAAGATGGCACGATTCTCATGGAAAAAGACAAAATACTGGACAGATGGGGAGAGTACATTAAAGACCTGTTTTAAGATGACAGAAACGAAGAACACATCATAAGAAAGAACTTGAAGGACCATCCCTATTGAAAGATGAAGTTAGAGCAGCATTGAAAAAGATGAAGCCAGGAAAAGCCCTGGAGGAAATCAATATACAAAAAATAGCAGTCCTCCTAAATGAAATTTACAACACTGGAAAAATCCCCAAAGATATGTCAAAATCAATTTTCATTGCACTTCCAAAGAAGACAGGGGCTATAGAATGCGAACTCCATCGTAAAATCAGTTTGATGAGTCATGTAACCAAGATCCTATTAAGAATAATCATGATGAGGACAAGGAATAGAATCAAAAGAGAAATAGCAGATGAACAGTGTGGATTTGTGGAAGGGAAAGGAACTATTAATGCCATATACATCCTAAGAACTATCATGGAGAGGTCAATCGAGGTGAACAAGGATTTATATTTATGCTTTGTTGACTATACCAAGGCTTTCGATCGGGTAAGACATGACGAATTGATCAACCAACTAGAAAGACTCAATATTGATGGAAAAGATCTACGAATAATCAGAAATATGTATTGGGAACGAACAGCTGCAATGAGAATAAAAAAAACGATATAAGCTCTTTCCAAAACATCAAAAGAGAACTCAGACATGGTTGTGTTTTGTCACCAGATCTGTTTTCACTTTACAGCGAAAACACCATGAGAAACCTAGAGGAAGACCCTGGATTAAAGGTTGGAAGAAAAATGATAAACAACATTCGATACGCAGATGACATCCTGCTAATTGCAGAAAGTGAAAGGGACCTACAAAACCTTGTGAATATACTTGAAATAGAAAGCAAAGGTAAGGGGTTGGAACTAAACAGCAGGAAGACTGAAGTCATGGTGATCAGTAAAAAAAACATGAAATCACCTCATGCAAAATAACAGCAAACGGCACAACCTTGAGACAGGTTGATAGGTTTAAATACCTGGGAACGATCATTTCACCAGATGGCAGATGCACATCAGAAATAGGCAGCAGAATCGGCCAAGCAAAATCAACATTCAAGAAAATGGAGAGCATTCTTACCAACAAATGCCTATTAATTATTATCAGGAAGAGAGTTCTTGAATGTTATATAGAACCAATACTGTCGTACGGTTACGAGGCGTGGACAGTCAACAAGCAAAACCAGAACATGATTGAGGCAGCCAAGATGTGGTTTCTAAGAAGGATGTTGAGAGTTCCATGGACAGCAAAGAAAACAAACGAGACAGTCTTGATGGAGGCAGACCCAAGTAGATCATTCATAAGGAAGATTAGGAAAAGGCAGGCAATATTCATAGGCCATTTTATGAGGAAAGGGGAATTGGAGCACTTGGTCACAATGGGAAAGCTGGAAGGAAGGAGAGCACGGGTAGACCCAGGGAAAAGATACTAGACGGACTTGCAGAGTGGCTGAAGACAGGGAGGATGGAAGAGATGCTTGAGGCAACAAGAGATAGAGGCAGATGGAAGTCCATAATCGCCAACGCCATGCGGCAAGGCACCTGATGATATATATATATATATATATATATATATATATATATATATATGTATATACATAAACAGGGCGAGATTATTTAAATCAATACACCAAAAGTACACTTTAGAGCATGTCACAGATAATTGGGTCCTCTGTAAGATCACATGGACCATTGGAACCCATGATGATCTCCTCGCTGTTGTTAAAGATAATAGAACTGAACTTGTGTGGTCATACCGTCAGACCTAGAGAAGACAATCCTGCAAGACATGGTGTTAGGAGTCAGAAGGAGACACATGTCTGAAAAGAAATTGGAGAACACTTTAGGTTAATACAGAGAGCATAGAGAAGAAGAGTTAAAAATCGTAAAAGAAGTTCTCTGCAATACTTGAAGGACCCACATCTGGGTCAAGAGATAGAAAAAGGTGAAAAATGAAAAGACCATACACAGGTTGATGAATGTAAAGCATTTGATGTGGCTTTAAAATATCCTACAGCGTTTAAGGGTAAAGAAAGGGGTTTTGAATAGAATTTAACAACCTTGAAAAATGTATAAACTCTTGCAGAATTTTAGATCTGACAATTATCGTATGGTTTGTGAAGCGCAGGTATTGTTTTCAATCAGTTACAATTTTTCGCCTTGTATACCCATGAAGAATAACTCAACAGTGTGTAATGCCACCTTTTTTTCTTGTACGGGAATATCCTTGTTCACTTATATGTTAAGTGGAATTTTCTGTGTAATTTCCCCAGAGACCATTTTTTTGTTGGTGTATTCTTTTCATTTTCTTTAATTGTGCTACATACCTTATAGATGAAGACTCTGGGTTACCGTCTCAACTAACAGAACGTCAATCAGTTATCACGCAAAGTCTCGTGGAAAGGTAGGGTAAACAAAGACCTCTTTCTAACTTGTAACTGAACCAGGGGCTTGTTCGTTTCTCAAGCAAGATTTCTAATTACAGGCACACCACTCCACAAGGAGATCGATGGAGATTTCACCACCAGACAGATGGACAACATAAAGTCCTGTAATTTCTGCAGATGCTCAGTTACCTGTTATGACCATTTGTATGGTGTTGGTTTTACACTCAGAAGTCATAACGATGTAATATAATGCATATGAAAAATAACGCTGTGTTCTACATCCAGGAGTAAAGTATGAATTGATTAGATTCATGAGGGATACTGTTTTTGTTGTTTGCAACATTTAAGGTTCATATGTTGAAGTCATTTGAACTGTGCAGATATAACCACAATGGAAACCACCACAAACAATACCAACATCAACAGTACAAATGATCTATTGAACATCAGTGACAGCTGTCCAGGTGTAGAATCTCTCTTGAAACAGTACAATAACATTACAATCCGACAGGAGAATATTTCAGATTGTCAGGACATTGGTGATTTTGGAAGCAGCTATGTGGTGTATGGGGTGTGTGAGAATTCTATCGTTTATTGCCATATCCGTATAGCAGCACCATATGGTATGATTATACGTTATCATGTTCAACGTTTAGGATATTGGTGTCAGTCCAGTCGATGGAAAATGGAATCAATAACTAACCATTATAAAATGAGTTGTGATCATCACTCTCTAGGTGCACATGTATTTGAAGAGAATGTATTTGTTTTTCTCGAGCACTTCAACAGTCCTGAAGTTAAGATTGATATGTGTTTTACAAAAGCACATCATTTTTACACAGCGTATGTGTCGGAAAATTCTGGATATATCACATTACCAATGTCATCAGGTTGGAGAAATCCAATACATGTTCGGGAAAATCTGAGAGCTCCTTTTGGATTTGTCATGATGCTGAGCTATCAGAAATTGTATTATGAATATCTTTACGATATACGTATGTTTGATGACCCATGCACAGAAGTGGTTTATAAAGAACCCAATGCAGATCACCAGAGTGTTGTACGTGTGTGCAGTAAAGATAATCTATCGCCAAGAATTTTCCCTGTATCAAGTCTTCAAATTCATATCTATATTAACCACGTGTTTTTTCTATACAATCTGAAAGTTCTCTTTTCTCACCATTCTGAAACATTTTGCCTTGAAAAACTCGCTAGTGGCTTGTTTAACTGTTCTGTAGATTACTATTCCAGTTTTCACTACCATTTACACTGTAACCTAAAACGGGAATGTGAATCTGGACAGGATGAAACAGAACACTGTCCCTTCAGCAGTCCTGGTTGTCAGGGGTTGTTGGCTTCACGTAACAAGTGTTACAAATATGTGAAATCAGTGAGAAAGGTGTATCATCAGGAAGCACAACGTACATGTTTGAGAATGGGTGGATTACTAGCAACAATAAAAATAAGAAGTGAACAAGAGGACTTCCTACATCTGTTTAAAAACTATGATAATTTTTATGTATTAGTAGGTCTTACTTCAGGTTGGGACAGTGTGCCTCATATGTACAGTAAGTTTCGAAAATGGTCTGACAAAACAGTGATCTATAATATCAATCACTTCAGTCAACCATATAGACCCTCTACAACAGTTGAGTTAACGTGTATTTATTCAATGATTCTAGTGGTTACTATGCAGATGTTTCCTGATTGCAGCAATGAACTGGTGTGTGAAACAAAATATCAATCAGAAAACGTGACTCCCATCCAGAGTGTGCGGGGTATCATTTTACCCCCTTCTGTCAGCTTGTTCACACAAACACAACAGATCTTTGTTCATTGTCCTAGTGGTCATATGACACAGACGTTTTTGTCATGTGACCTCAAAAGTCACTGTGGACATTTGATGTATTTGAAGTTTTGCACGTTCTTGAACACCAGTACTAAGAATCACCGTACACTGGATCTTCCTAGAGAAAACGTTCCATACGCAGTTACTATGTTTAGATGTGATGATGCCATCACTACAGTCCCTTACACTCTGGTATGTGATTTCAGAAAAGACTGTCCAGACAACAGTGATGAGTCGTTCTGTGAACATCCTTCATGTAATGGCGTTCAGTGTTTCAATGGACAGTGTATTTTACACAGTCAACATTGCAATGAACACATAGAGTGTCTGGACGATTCGGATGAAGACAGTTGTTATTTTTTTACCTATACCTACCATGAGCCAGTCGAGGAAGCAGACAAAAGGCAAAATCTTATCATCAACCTGGATGGCACAGGTTACTTTACTCAACAAACCATGAAAGATGGTAAGTCTTGTCCTGAAACTCATTATCGTTGTACAGCTGACTGGTTGTACTGTCTCCCTGTCTACACCCGATGCAACGGATTGTTTGACTGTACTTATGGTGAAGATGAACATGATTGTGAGACAATGGTGTGTCCAGGTTTCTACCATTGTCAGGCTTCAAGAGTGTGCGTGCATGAAGATCATCTCTGTGATGGTTGGAACCAGTGCTGGCAGGGAGACGATGAATTGCTCTGTGCCATGAGCTGTCCTGTTGGTTGTCTTTGTCAAGGTCACTCTTTTTTATGTCATCAGCATTTCTCTGTTGGTTTTTTCCCTCAACTTCGTTATCTGGACGCCAGCGACTCAGGAATGAAGCTGACCAATCTCAGTACCAATACTTATCTCATCTATCTAAGTCTTTCGCATTGTTCATTGTTTGAAATACCGGTCACGAAGCTGTCAAACTTACAGTTTATCAATCTGGCCAGTAACAGTCTGAGAACCGTCAATATGAACGTATTTTTGGGGTTATCCAATGTAAGGACTCTTATTTTAGCCAATAATCCTTTGTCATCACTGGCACGTGAAACATTTCATGTACATTATACTTTAGAGAAAGTGAACTTATCAAGAACACACTCAAAGGTATATGACAGTGAGTCAGTTTTGTATTTACCTCAGATAACTACTTTGGATCTATCTTTTTCTGCCATTGAAACAATAGAACCTTCTCTCTTTAAAAACTCACCAAATCTGATAGAATTAGACATGAGAGGAAATCCATTCACAATTTTTCATTCTCATTTATTTTCAGAATTACGTCACCTAAAATATATCCTTTCATCAAACAATAGAATTTGTTGTGAACATTTATTTCCAAAAGTGTCAAGTGATATCACGTGCTCAGCACCAGAACCTATGCTTTCATCCTGCACAAAATTGTTACCAACGGAACTGTACAGGTTATACTTTTGGTTAGTTAGTGTGCTTGCCGTTTTAGGAAACATAGTTTGTTTCATGGCTCTACCTATATCTAAAACTATGTTTAGAGACAATTTCATCTTATGCATCAGTCATCTGCTGTTTGCTCAAATATTTATGGGAATCCACACCAGTGTAATTACAATAGCCAATGAAATATTCCATGGAGATTATATGCAGTTTGAACAGACTTGGACCAACAGTGTGATGTGCAAGTTAGCTGGCTTTCTTTCTCTTTTGTCAAGTGAAGTTTCAGTTCTTATCATCTGGTTCATCACAATGAATTATGTTATTATCCTTTGTTTTAAAACAACTGCATGTAATTTCAATACACTGTTAACAGCTACGGCTTGTACAGCAACTTGGTTTGTTGGAACCTTGTTGTCAGTGATACCTTTCTTGCCTGGACTGTCACACTGGGGTCTTGATGGTCAGTCTGGTCTGTGTCGTCTGGCTTTATTTGATTGCTATAATTGTAATCAACAATTTAGATGGTTTATAGTTACTGGGGTATTTCACTTTATTCTGTGCTTTCTGGTTATGGCTGGTCATGTTATTATCTGCACACGAACACCAAAACATGAAACCATTTTTGATTCTCCCAATAGATTACTTTACTCATCAGTCCAACTGCTAGTAAAAATTACTATAGTGGACTGTGTTTTCTGGTTGTCATTTGGCATGACCAGTGTCATGTTCTTAAGTGATGTTGCTGTATCAGACAAGTTCTATGTGGCCACTGTAGTGTTCCTGTTACCACTCCACGCTGCAGTCAACCCACTGCTTTACATATGGACGCTTATAAGTCAACGACAACAACTAGCTCAAGAAAAAAGATTGCTGCAAGTGTTAAAGCCACGACTGTTGTCTGTGAAAACGTGCAGTCAAAAATAGTTCCTATCAGTCACTAGAGTGTTGGCTAATCCAGGTCTTCTAACATACAGTGAACTCATACATGTTTTAATACACTAACAAGCCTTAAATTAGATTCACATACACTTTTTACAGTTGTAGGGCCAGATCCTGAAAATAAAATGGATTTGTATCACTTCTTTATATTTATCATGACTGCTTCAAAGAATCTGTTGGAGTAAACATCAGAGACACCAACTTTACACGTTTCTTATGCATACTCATTAGTTTGATTCGTTTCATACGAAATAAGAAAAACACATGATGTGTCAAATTTTTCCCATCTCCATGGGACCTTCAGTGTTAGTCAAGATTCGAATTTGATGGCACTGGGGTGTGTGAGTGTCAGTGTATGTGTGTGTGTGTGTGTGTGTGTGTGTGTTTGTGTGTGTATGTGTGTGTATCTGTGTAAGTGTGTGTGTGTGCGTGCGCGTGTGTGTGTGTGTGTGTGTGTGTGTGTGTGTGTGTGTGTGTGTGTGTGTGTGTGTGTGCGCTTTATTGTATTATCATCATTCATTAGAAGTGGAAGTTATTAGCTAAAAGCCATTTGTCACAGTTGCCATTGCTTGTATGTTGGGTATTTTCTTGTTTGTATAAATTAGTCATTGTCATGAACTACAGGATCTGTAAAGTGCATATTCGATACTGTGCACTGGTCTATACTGGTATATACAAGAAAGTGTTTTAGACGCTAGAGGTATATGTACATGTTGACCTGGGAGATGGGGAAATCACCGTTTACCCACTAGTATCTGTGGGTATCAAACACAGGACAGTACATACATGGAAGTACACAGTTTTAACCATTTACTGACTCTGGATGTAACAGAATAGGAGATACAAGTCGAAGGCTCCACATCTACATTACTGAAACAACTTACGCTCTAAACTGAATAGACAGAGCCAGTTTGACCTGTGAAGCCAGTGGAAGAGAAGGAAACCGTTATAATTATAATCTGCGTTCTGGCCAAGCCCTGGGTAGCTGACCCTGTGCTTCTAAAGAGTGTAGAGAGGCAGATACTCCAAACACCAAAGTGCACCTGGACACAGTGTGCTATATACACCAGTCACTACACCTGTGGAACTGTTAACATCAGTAGATGAAATAGTGGAGAAAAGATTGGATGACCATCCACCATTTTTAAAAAGGCCTTGTTGTGGTCAGGCACACTCAGGAAAGCAGGACTCTTTCTCATTCAGTTTCTGTGGAAGAACAAGATTTCAGCTCAGGTCTTGTGTCAGACGTGGAGACTTCTACCTGACGCTGAAGTTTAGTATGCCTACTCATCTGTTGGATCAACAAGAGAATTATCACTGTTATGTATGTATGTATGTAGGTATGTATGTATGTATGTATGTTTGTATGTATGTATGTATGTATGTATGTCTGTATGTATGCATGTATGTATGTCTGTATGTCTGTCTGTCTGTATGTATGTATGTATGTATGCATGTATGTATGTATGTAAGTATGTGTCTGTGTTTATGTTTCAATGTATATATTCATGCATGTATGCATGTGTGCATGTATGTATGCATGTATGTTTGCATGTATGTATATATTTATTTATGTGTATGTCTCTATGTCTATATGTCTGTATGTCTGTCTGTCTGTCTGAATGTATGTATGTATGTATGTATATATGTAAGTGTGTGTGTTTATATTTCAATGTACATATTCACGCATGTATGCATGTGTGTATGTATGTATGTACAGTATGTATGTATGTATGTATATATGCATGTGTGTATGTATGTGTGTGTATATGTTTCAATGTATATATTCACGCATGTATGCATGTGTGTATGTATGTATGTATGTATGTATGTCTGTATGTATGTATGTATGTCTGTATGTCTGTATGTCTGTCTGTCTGTCTGTCTGTATGTATGTATGTATGTATGTGTGTGTGTTTATGTTCCAATGTATATATTCACGCTAGTATGCGTGTGTGTATGTATGTGCGTATGCATGTATGTATGTATGTATGTATATATGTATGTATGTATGAATGTATATGTATGTATGCATGTGCGTGTATGTGTATGTGTCAACGATCACAAGCTTTACAAAATAAAAAAGCTTACCCTAGATCAGGATCGTGTGTGTGTGTGTGTGTGTGTGTGTGTGTGTGTGTGTGTGTGTGTGTGTGTGTGTGTGTGTGTGTGTGTGTGTGTGTGTGTGTGTGTGTGTGTGTGTGTGTGTGTGTGTTTCCTTGTTGATTTTTGAGTTTCTTACTGGAAATGTGTGCCGTATGACGTATACAGCACATTTGCACCATGTGTTAACCTAGGTGTATTTTCTGTAACAGTCTGGGAGCTTACAGGCCTACAGTACGAAAACAAGAATGGCCGAATGGTATACATATTATCAATCACGATGGATCTGACCAGCACCCTTAATTTTTGATTTGTTAGTGGAAGTGTGCTTGATCGCTTTTTGCTTTCAGTTATGTTTGTACTCATGTATTTCTATGTGTGCATATGTTTATGTAACATAAGTGTATGTTTTTGATGACAAACAGCATTCGATATGCAGATGACACCGTGCTAATTGCAGAAAGTGAAAGAGACCTATAAAACCTTGTGAATATACTAGGAATAGAAAGCAAAGGTAATGGGCTGGAACTAAACAGCAGGAAGACTGAAGTCATGGTGATCAGTAAAAAACATGAAATCCCCTCTGCAAAATAACAGCAAATGGCACAACCTTGACAGAGGTTGATAAATTCAAATACCTGGGAACGATCATTTCATCAGAGGGCAGATGCACATCAGAAATAGCCGGCAGAATCGGCCAAGCCAAAACAGCATTCAAGAAGATGACAAGCATTCTTACCAAATGCCTATCAATTAACATCAGGAAGAGAGTTCTTGAACGTTATATAGAATACTGTTGTACGAATGCGAGGCGTGGACAGTCAACAAACAAAGCCAGAACAAGATTGAGGCAGCTGAGATGTGGTTTCTCAGAAGAATGTTGAGGGTTCATGGACAGCAAAGAAAACAAACGAGACAGTCTTGATGGAGGCAGACACAAGTAGATCACTCATAAGGAAGATTAGGAAAAGACAGGCAACATTTATAGGCCATTTTATGAGGAAGGGGGATTTGGAGCACTTGGTCACAACGGGAAAGCTGGAGGGAAAGAGAGCACCAGTTAGACCCAGGGAGAAAATGCTGGACGGACTTGCAGAGTGGCTGGGGACGAGGAGGGTGGGGGAGATGCTAGGGGCAACGAGAGATAGAGGCAGATGGAAGTCCATGGTCGCCAACGCCATGCGGCAGGGCACCTGATGATGATGTATTTGATTACATAGCTTTGTAAAAGAAAATTCATCATACTTTATACAGCAGGAATACAGCTTATTTATTTTAAAAAGCATATCTTTTGTGCGTGGACTACGTCTACATTAGGTTACAGTTGATACATCCATATGTATGGTCCAGAGAATTGCTATATTCTCTCAAATTCGTTCATGATGTTTTGTTGTTGTTGTTGTTGTTGTTTTTAGTTTGTTTGTTTCTTTTGATTAACAGAAAACACTGAATCTGTTTCTTTTGATCTGAGGGAAAACACTGAATGCTAGATCTATGTACCCCAACCAGTATTGATGATGATGGGTGCAAATGTTAAGTGGTAAGAGTACCGGTCTTCCAGTTGTAAAGTTTAGGTTCAAGTCTGGTCTGCTGTCTCCTGCTGTGTTATCTAGATTTTCAGATCTCCTGGTGTGTTATGGATGTAAATATTTCAGATCTCCTGGTGTGTTATGGATGTAAATATTTCAGATCTCCTGGTGTGTTATGGATGTAAATATTTCAGATCTCCTGGTGTGTTATGGATGTAAATATTTCAGATTTCCTGGTGGGTTATTGATATAGACATTTCAGATCTCCTGGTGTGTTATGGATGTAAATATTTCAGATCTCCTGGTGTGTTATTGATGTAGACATTTCAGATCTCCTGATGTATTATGGATGTAAATATTTCAGATCTCCTGGTGTGTTATGGATGTAAATATTTCAGATCTCCTGGTGTATTATGGATGTAGACATTTCAGATTTCCTGGTGGGTTATGGATGTGAATATTTCAGATCTCCCAGGCTAGTATATGTTTACACATGTTATTTACTGCTATGTATTCTTGTGTAACATGTGCAGAACATTAAATACACACAGTAAAGATCCTGAGACACAGTCGAGTTGAATGGCTTGTGAAAATATGATCCCAAAAAGTGTAGAGATAAAAAAGACCATACATGTAGACTCCTGCTTGTGTATGCAATTATACATGGGAATTACAGACCATGGATAATAAAAATGTTGACGATTTCAGACACTGACTGGGCCACAAAGAATATTTCAGGACCATACATATTTATCTACACCTTCCATCATTCTTTCTGACGTTTATTCATACACTGCATACACACGAATGCTGCTTGCAGCCCTGAACAAATCCTGGAGACAACATCCAACTAACAAAGAGTTATATGGTAAGATCCCATCAATCAGTAAATCAATACGTCAACAAAGACTACGCTTCACGGGACACAGCTGGTGTAGCAAAGAAGAACTGGTGGGGGATGTTCTACTATGGAGACCCAGCCAGGGCAAACAAAGACCAGGACGTCCAAAGAGGACCTTCATCGACCAACTGATGGATGATACGGGCTGTCAGTATGATGAACTACCTACTGCAATGTCTGACAGCGAAGGATGGAAGAAACGTGTCATGGATAGCCGAGCAAGCTCGACATGATAAAGATGATAATGCTGTCCTTGTCCACTTGTTTCACAAGGGAAATGACCTAATTACAGGATGCCACACCATATATTTCGTTCTTGGTGCTTGTAATGCTGACACCATCATCTAGTTATATCATAAATAATGTTAACAAGGCTATTAGTATTGAAAGAAAACTATCATTAGATCAATCCTGCCTTGAAATTCTGTCATGCTCAATAAAGACGTGCCTCACTTGAACACCATCTATTTTAATTGTAATATTTACGATGTAGATAGTTGTGTAATTCAGCCATTCACAATAAGTCTTGATGAAACTCATGTAAAAGTCAATGTCACACTTCTCAATCCAATACCAATTTGTCAGGGCAAGAGTAGAAATATGTCTCTATAGATTTATTTGTGTTCTTCATATCATTTCCCATATGTTCAAATGTATATCCACTCCTCTGTGTGGGTTTGTTTCACAAGAAAAGGAAACACAAAACCAACATCGTACAGTGCAGCCACCATCCTTGTGCGTTGTAATGACGTCACCATCATCTGGATACATGAGAGGTGATTTAGATAAAGGGATTATACATTCTTACAAGGCAGAGAAAATCATATCCATCCCAGCTGGAAACGCAGTCATGATCAGTGTGGAGATATCTGTATGTGACACAGAACCCATCTCTCTGCGTATTTATGGCAACAACAGTTTTCTGATAGAAATGATCACAATTTGTATAGAGTACAATCGACATCTAGTTCAAGTATACAAGGCTACAAAAATCGGGGTTTTTCTTTTTTCTTGCCAAAATTACTGTTTGGGTAAGAAGTGTTTACATCTGTTCTTTTCCTTTCATCCTGAAGAGAAATCGCCTCAACAGCTACCCTGTGGTTTGTTTAACTGTTCAGTGGACCACTATTCCAGCTTTCAACACCACCTGGACTGTAACCTGAGGATAGAGTGTGAACATGGACAGGATGAAACAGAACACTGTCCCTTCAGCAATTCTGACTGTCAGGGTGGTGTACCATTATGTGGCCATTGCTACAGAATCATCAGCAGTAACGTTCTACGTAGATTTGACAGTTCTGAAAGACCTGCTGATCAAATAGCTCGGCAGTACTGTAGTTCTGTAGGGGGCACTCTGGGAATGCCTAAATGTGACATTGACTGGTATACAACATTTCATAATTTGACCAAACGACAGTTGATATTTTCTGAAGATGTTTGGATTGGATTGTATGTTGGTGACATGTTGTTGCCTAACATGTACAGACATAATATTGTTAGCCATGACAGGACGGTTCTTTACCACTCTGTGAGTAAGCCAACATGGTCAACCATTGACAGTGGACAAAAAAAGTGTGTCACATACTACAGAAATTATCATTGGTTTCTTCAAAAACTTATTAGTTCTTTTAATTTACACAAGTGTCCACACAGTTCTGAGTTAGAAATTAGAGCAATGTGTGATTTCAAGCCAAAGAAGAATTCTAATGAAAAATTTGATAATGTAAAACCAGTATTTTCTAGATCATATATTTTGTTGACTTCAAGACAACAATCTCTGACAACATGTCCTGATGGTCAAGTGACACATACATTTCTTTTGTGTGATTCAAACCAGTTAAACTGCGTGTGGTCAAAGGCACACCTCATGTATTTTTCACGACCACATGTCATACACACACGGCAGGTTTAATTTAACATATCATCATATTACTTCAGCCCCTAAGTTTATGTGTGATGATGGTGTCACTAGGCTGTCTTACACTTTAGTATGTGACTTTAGATCTGATTGTCCAGATGAAAGTGATGAATACTTCTGTAAACATCACCCTTGTGTCAATATGTTTACCTGTACTAATGGTCAGTGTGTGTCCTATGAGAGTATCTGTGACCGACCGACTAATTGTCTGGATGGATCTGATGAAAAGAAATGTTTTACATATATACATGACAAAATAGACTGGACACAACGTTTTTCGTCTCCAGCCCTTATCACATTTGATGGTGTCAACTATTTCTCTGCAATTCCAATGAAACCTAATCAGTCCTGTCCTGACACTCATTATCGTTGTACTGGTACGTTCAATGACTGTCTACCTGTCTACACACGATGTAATGGCATGTATGACTGTATGGACCACGAGGATGAAGAAGGTTGCAAGGATGTCACGTGCCCTGGATTATTCCGATGTAGAGCTTCAGCAATATGCCTTCATGGTGACCATTTATGTGATGGCTGGCCTCACTGCCCACTGTCTGATGATGAGATGGCGTGTGATGTGACCTGTCCTGTGGACTGTCTATGTCAAGGTTACACTTTTTTGTGTGTCCAGCCTTTCCCTGCCTCAGTATTTCGATTGCTCCGATACTTAAATGCCACAGGTTCAGGTATGAACCTGTCTCATGTGAGCAAGCACACCTATCTGATTCAACTGAGTCTTGCCCACTGCTCTTTGACTGTCCTTCCTGACACACACTTGGTCAATCTGAAGGTTCTTGATCTCTCTGGTAACCATCTGCAGCATGTCAACATGACCCGTTTTGTTGGTCTAGAAAATCTACAGACACTGTCCTTGTCAAACAATCCTGTCACTTCACTTTATACATATCTCCCATCTGTAAGTCATCAGAGCACACTAGTAGCAATAGATCTGTCCCATACCAAATTGACTACGTTTGACTCCAACGTTCTGTCAAAGTTTTCCCGATTGCAGACACTTAATTTATCTTTCACTACTATCCACACGATCAGTTCTAGTGGTTTTCAGTTTACTCCATGGCTAGCTAAACTGTACATGGACGGAAGTCCTGTAACCACTTTTCCACCGGACATTTTTAAAAGTCTGGTCCATCTTCATGTCATATCAACACAAAACTATAAATTATGTTGTGATGAAATACTGCCTGATGATTTTGATACCTTTTCCTGCTATGCCCCACGAAATGTCATTTCATCATGTAAAGATTTACTGCAATCAGAAATGTACCGTGCGTTTCTCTGGTTGATCAGCTGTCTGTCACTGACAGGTAACATTTTCTGCTTTGTGGCACGTTTGTGTTTGAGGAAAAAGAGCTCATTAAGTGGCTTCGGTGTGTTTGTCACCAACCTGACCTTGGCTGACTTTCTAATGGGTGTCTATATCGCTATCATTGGTGTGGCTGACGAACTGTACCGTGGCATATACCTCCATTATGACGTTACTTGGATGAGCAGTGTTGCTTGTAAAGTGGCTGGTTTTCTGTCTCTGTTGTCCAGCGAAGTATCAGCTCTGATGATCTGGCTTATTACGCTTGATCGCTTCATTGTCCTTCGTTTTCCATTCAGCTCTTTGCGGTTTGAGAAAACATCAGCATCAATGGCTTGTGTGTTGACTTGGTTTGTTGGTTTCTTTCTTGCCTTGTTGCCTTTACTTCCAGTGACGTCACACTGGCACTTCTACAGCCAGACAGGTATATGTATTCCACTGCCAGTTATGGGACGACAGTTCCAAGGATGGGTTTATTCTTTCAGTGTAATGATTGTTTTTAACTTCGTTCTGTTTTTATTTATCTCAGCTGGTCAAGCCATCATTTACTGGTCTATACAGAAAAACGCCTTGACATCAAACACTACCAAAGTGTCACGGGACACAACCATAGCACGACGGTTGATTACTGTTGCTGTAACAGACTTTATGTGCTGGTTTCCTATTGGATTGTGTGGAATATTGGCGTTGGTTGATGTTCCCATCCCTGCAGAAGTTAACGTGGCCTTGGCTATATTCGTGCTGCCTTTGAACTCTGCCCTTAATCCATTCGTCTATACGTTCAACACATTGGTAGAAAGGCGGAAAAAAATACACGAAGCTAAACTTATGGAATGGCTGCAAGTCAACGCTGATAAATAAGATAATGTGAAATGGACTGGGTCATACAATTAACAAAAACATAGCTACATGAGCCGTATTCTTATTGGATTAGAACCGCTGCATCATCAATGAATGACAAGTCTCTGAAGTAATCTTGCAAACTTTCTGTTTTGATATTCACTCTTGAAAGAATGAATGTTTTCTCATCTGAGCTTGCGTGGAGAGGGATCCCCTCCTTGAACTGCTCTAGGGTTTAGATCAGCAAAAAGATCCCAACAGTTTCAAAGCAAGAAATCAACTCTGTTTCACTCTGTTGCAAATGCTGAATGCTTCAGAATGTTGTTGTCCAACACAATGGACTTTTTCATATCATCATGGAAAGACTATACATTCAGACTTTAAGGATCGTTCAAGAAGGATCCATCATACTTGGTTAGTTTCATACACATGTAATTTCCACATAACTCAGAGTCATTCAGCCTATATGAAAACCTGTACCTGGATAGGTCTTGAAATGGACAGAACATGTGTGTAGACATGTCAGTGCCTAAACTCTAAATGGGACGTCACCCTTATAATGATTATAGAGCTAACATGGGCTGCGAAACAGACGTTTGTTTTTTTTTTAGGAGGGATATCTAGACAAACATCCAGTCTTGCCAAACATACTGAACCATTGCAAATCCCAAGGTCAAGGTCACAATGTTCAGAAGTATAGACAGACATTCCATCTTGCCACATATACTGAACAAGCCATCTTGCGGACAAAATCAAACACCTTAAAGACATTTAGAAAGGTGATGCACGGTGAGTTACCTATCTGTCTACACCACTCTTGTTTCTGTGACAAAATCATATCAACAATGGCCATTCTGGCTCTCAACCTGCACTGTGAATCTTGGTACACAGTGCCAGCATGTACCTGGAGCCTTCAGAACCACTCAAGTGGAGAACTTATCCGTCATGCCCAACACGGATATGCTGCAATATCTGTGGCTTCTGCATTTTCATCCTTATGCTTGTAAAAGGATGGCATTACTGGCATCTGTTATACTGTGCAGTGCTACACCCTCTCTCCATCACAGACGTCACAGTTCATGAGATGGTTTAAAAGGGACCTTTCTGCACTGGAGTATTTCAGGAAAGATACCTTCTTTGCCAAGCGCTTTATCAAGGGTATTAAAAGTTTACCCAGCTCATGAATAGATGTCTCATCATTGAACTCCTCCATTGACGGCATGCATTCAACAGTATCCAGACTCTCCGGTATCTCTACTGTTTCTATTGTATACAACGTTCCATTTGTTTGATTTTGTCCTAGATAATTTGAAACAGACGTTACCTTACGTAGTCACACACATAAACACACATGCACAGAACACACGGACTTAGGCTTATGAACGCATAAACACTGACAGGTGACTTTCAGAGAGATCGATGCACAAATAGCATGTTCTCACATGACCACTCTTACGAATACAATATATGATGAAGTAGAGAGTAAATGTAAAGAAGTGTACTAACCAGATGATAAGTATTGCACATGACAAATATCTGAAGGTATCAAGTTCCAATACTTAGGGGCACAGATAGAGCATCAATGTTGATCGAAAGTGTTTGTGGTACGATGTACATGTAAAGTTGGAGTTTAATCAAGACAGATTTTTGTATTCAGACAGTTTCACATGTGCTTCACCCAAATCTGTTACCTGCTATCCAGCAGAATCTTTGATCCTTCAAAACTCTGTGTGCTGAGAAAACCTCCAAATGGCGTGGGTGGGTCAGTGGAGAAACGGTAAACAGGACAATGAAACATTAAAGTGACATCACCAGGATAATTGGATCATTACATTTGAGTGAAACATGTGCCAGTTGGTAGGGTAGCAATCCAGACATCAGATTTGGGATCCACTGGTCTAGTACAAGGCAAAACATCA
>CM060313.1:64840316-64842816 GCA_030674185.1 Monoplex corrugatus
TTTTTATCGGGAACCAGTGGAGCTCTCCTGGTAAGATATCATTGTCATAATCATTATCATTCCTGTAAAAAGATATTATTTCAGTGTATGCAAGAAGACGTGTATCGACGGCATGGTTCTTCTCGGTGCCTCTAGCTTAGTATTTTGATGTCACTCTCTAGCAGTCCTGAGAATACGGCACTAACAGGGAGAAGATCTGATGCGTGTCTTTCGTTTTGTTTATTGACAGTAAGTTGCGCCCCCCCCCCCCCTCCCGAGATAGATAGATAAAGAGAGAGAGAGAGACAGAGACAGAGAGAGAAAGAAAAGAGAGAGAGAGAGAAAGAGTGACACAGTGAGACAGAGAGACCGGGACAGAGAGACAGAGAGAAGTAAGACAGAAAGAAAGAGACAGAGAAAGAGAGAGAGAGCCGAAAGACAAAACGAGAGAAAGAGAGAGTGAGAGAGAGAAAGAAAAGAAAGAGAGAGAGAGAGAGAGAGAGATAGAGAGAGAAACACAAAACAAAACATAACAAACATAGGAGAAAAACAAACAAACAAACAAGCAAAAAACACTTTTGTCGACTTGAGAATGTCACGTTACATTATCAACTGATCATGTCAAAACACCTCTCGATCAATTTCTACCAGACGTCTCGAGTGGCCATCATGCCAGTGAACGGACAAAGAAGAGTTTTCATGTGTGAGAGAGGGTTTACACTGTAAGCCTACTGTTTCTGTTTAGAAGGAATGGATACTTCAGAATTGTGCTGTGAATAACTCAGTGATTTGGATGTATACATATCTTGTCCTCAAACAGTGACTAGGGGTGGTTATTACAAGAAGAAGGCGAAGAAGAAGAAGACGGAGGAGGAGGAGGAGGAGGAGAAGAAGAAGAAGAAGAAGAAGAGAAGAAGAAGAAGAAGAAGAAGAAGAAGAAGAAGAAGAGAGAAGAAGAGAGAAGAGAAGAAGAGAAGAAGAGAGAGAGAAGAGGAGAAGAAGAGAAGAAGAAGAAGAAGAAGAAGAAGAAGAAGAAGAAGAAGAAGGAAGAAGAAGAAGAAGAAAGAAGAAGAAGAAGAAGAAGAAGAAGAAGAAGAAGAAGAAGAAAGAAGAAGAAGAAGAAGAAGAAGAAGAAGAAGAAGAAGAAGAAGAAGAAGAAGAAGAAGAAGAAGAAGAAGAAGAAGAGAAGAAGAAGAAGAAGAAGAAGAAGAAGAAGAAGAAGAGAAGAAAGAAGAAGAAGAAGAAGAAGAAGAGAAAAAGAAGAAGAAGAAGAACAACAGCAACAACAGCAACAACAACAGCAAAACAGCAGCAGCAGCTACAATAACAATAAAAACAAAACAAACAAAGAAAGCAACCCAAAGCAAACAAGCCTCACAATCCATCCACGAACTTAGATAAAGAAAATATGTGTTATTGGACTTTTGTTCAACAGTGATGATCCAACATAACAAATAAATGATTTATCCTACAAGATAAAAGTCAATATGTAGTCTAGCAAAAAAGTCTGACAATCTGTTACTGGAGAATGAGTGTAGACATAGACACATATTGTCAAAGAGAAATCCTCCTTTCATGTTGTACAGCTTTGGAACTCTCGAGAAGTATATAGATATTTCATTGCTGCACAGGATTTATACATCGATTTATAAGATGTGTACTTGTTTATTTGGATTTCCGACTTATGAGATGTGTACATGCTTGTTTGGTTCTCACCATACAGTTTGAGTTTCACTGTCATTTGTTTCAAGACAGTGTTCCCGCCTTTGCAAGGCATTCCATATGCAACAACGCCGCAAATATCATATGAAGAAGATCTAAAATGACCATGGTATGGAACACAAAACTGTGCATAAATCAGAAGTGCTGGTAAAGTCGAAGGGGAATCACAATGTAATATATAATTGTATATAATATGCTCTCTATAATTTTCCATTGCTTTTATTCTTTCTCCCCGTTTATAGCCGTTTGCGTGTGTGTGTGTGTGTGTGTGTGTGTGTGTGTGTGTGTGTGTGTGTGTGTGTGTGTGTGTGTATGTGTGTGTGTGTGTGTGTGTGTGTGTGTGCGTGTGTGTGCGTGCGTGCGTGTGTGTCTGTTTTAGCGCTTAGATTTGATTTTATCAAGATTTTGCGCTATATAAATAAAATATTGTATTGTATTGTATTGTATTGTATTGTATGTAAAGTCTTGGGGTTCTGACTATATCTAATTCAAGAGACCTCTATATACTATTTGTTGTGCTTGTGTTGATCTTTTATTGAAACAGACCTATTGAGGATAGCGTTAGGGTTAAGGAAGGGTTAGGGTTAGGGATGCACGCATTGCCGTATAAAGCCCCGCAAACCAGTACGAGAGATCACGATCTAGCCTCTAAATACCACCTTGCTGATGACACATTTTGTATATTATTTGCATATGGACGAAATTCCGCAGAACATTAATTAAGAAGATTAGGAAAAAAAAACCCAAAAACAAGCAACATTTATAGAACATTTTATGAGGCAAGCGAAATTTGAGCTCC
>CM060313.1:64847816-64852816 GCA_030674185.1 Monoplex corrugatus
TCAAGGGTATTAGCCTTAAGCCTTTACGTATCAGCCGCATCCATTTGCAAGGTTTTGAGGTCCTTCCTGACTTCCTGGCTCTCGTTCATGCTCATCTAAATTATCCGATCATTCTGGTGGTATCCTTTTATGTTTTTATGCCAGAACCAATTCCCATTTTCCAGCACATAGGGTTTAGTGCAAGTTGAAGGAGTGAGCCATATAGTAGTCATATGACAGTAATCAGATCTGGGTGGGGTGCACACGCAGTTTTATGAGTGCAGTGATTTTGTATGGTGATTTTGTTTGATTGTATGTGTGTGTGTGTGTGTGTGTGTGTGTGTGTGTGTGTGTGTGTGTGTGTGTGTGTGCGTGTGCGTGTTGTGTGTGTGTGTGTGTGTGTGTGTGTCTGTGTGTGTGTCTGTGTGTGTATGTGTGTGTATGTGTGTGTGTGTGCGTGTGTGTGCTCACGTGTATGCGTGTGTGTGTGTGTGTGTGTGTGTGTGTGTGTGTGTGTGTGTGTGTGTGTGTGTGTGTGTGTGTGTGTGTGTGTGTTCGTTCGTTTTTTGATTTAACGCCTTTTCACTATGAGTGATATTAGACATATATACGTATATATATATATATATGTTGTGTGTGTATTGTGTGTGTGTGTGTGGTGTGTGTGTGTGTGTGTGTGTGTGTGTGTGTGTGTGTGTTGTATGTGTCTGTCTGTGTCTGTGTGTGTGTGTGTCGTGTGTGTGTGTCTGCGTGTGTGGTGTTTAGCGCTCTCTCTCTCTCTCTCTCTCTCTCTCTCTCTCTCTCTCTCTCTCTCTCTCTCTTGTTTAAAATGTAGCAGCGATGATCTCATGACTGACCAAGTTTCAACATATCATGACCAGCCATGTGAACACAGGCTGCACAGAAAACAGTAGTGGTGTCTCACTTGCCCTTAGTCATTGTTTCATCTCTAGTGGACACTAGTTCAACCGTCGGTGTGAAGAAGAAAACATCCTCTGTTTATTCTCTCCCTCTCTGTCTCCCACACTGACCAGTACAAATCACATCTGGTTGGTCAATACTTTCACAAGTGGTTGGAGAGCTTACAGAACAGTATACACTTTCTTGTGTTTTTTGGCCTTTAGAAAAAAGCGCTCAATATGAGTGTTACAGCAGTTCTGTACTAACATTTACATTGCTGCTGAGATTGTTCCAATGACAGACTGATCCTACTCATATGTAGAGTTGGATCTCAAGACCTTGTCAGTGCATACGGTTTGGGTGGAGGCTTAATTAAGGCTTATGTCATGATCGTTTTGAATCTTCCCCATCACACGGCATCCGTGGCGTCAGTGCATATAATATTGGACTCATTCCGAGCGCGAAGACGTTATCTTGAGAAACTGAAACTGAAACTGAAACTGAAACTCCATCTGGTCCCAAAATGTCTAATATTGTACAACATTGTATATGTTTCTTAAAGCATCATCAAACAGCCTCTAGTACTTTGTCTTACAAACCTGTTCCACTTTTACTGTCTTTTTTTCTTATTTTTTTTTTTTTTTTTTTTTTTGGGGGGGGGGCTTCTCTGCCAGTGATGCCCACAATAAAAGTAATGTCATCTCCACTTCATAAGTAATTAACTTTCCTTACAGCAAAAGTAATGTCATCTCCGCTTCATAAGTAATTAACTTTCCTTACAGCAAAAATAATGTCATCTCCACTTCATAAGTAATTAACTTTCCTTACAGCAAAAGTAATGTCATCTCTGCTTCATAAGTAATTAACTTTCCTTACAGCAAAAGTAATGTCATTTCCGCTTCATAAGTAATTAACTTTCCTTACAGCAAAGGTAATGTCATTTCCGCTTCATAAGTAATTAACTTTCCTTACAGCAAAAGTGATGTCATTTCCGTTTCATAAGTAATTAACTTTCCTTACAGCAAAGGTAATGTCATTTCCGCTTCATAAGTAATTAACTTTCCTTACAGCAAAAGTAATGTCATCTCCGCTTCATAAGTAATTAACTTTCCTTACAGCAAAAGTAATGTCATCTCTGCTTCATAAGTAATTAACTTTCCTTACAGCAAAGGTAATGTCATTTCCGCTTCATAAGTAATTAACTTTCCTTACAGCAAAAGTAATGTCATTTCCGCTTCATAAGAAATTAACTTTCCTTACAGCAAAGGTAATGTCATCTCCGCTTCATAAGTAATTAACTTTCCTTACAGCAAAGGTAATGTCATTTCCGCTTCATAAGTAATTAACTTTCCTTACAGCAAAAGTAATGTCATCTCCGCTTCATAAGTAATTAAATTTTCTTATAGCAAAAGTACTGTCGTCTTTGCTTTCTTTTCCCATCGGAACGCGGCTGATGGTTCGATTCAAACATGTGCTTGATCTTCAAGTGTATGGACGGAATGAATGGTGAGTTGATGACTATCTTTTAGCAGTGCTGGCGGAGTGAGACAACAGCAAACCACTTCTGCCGTATTCTGTGTGAGAGCAGTTGAATATAGCTGTAGTCTGGTGCAGAGCTACACATGCTTACTGAGACTGAGAGAGAGAGAGAGAGAGAGAGAGAGAGAGAGAGAGAGAGAGAGACAGACAGACAGACAGACAGACAGAACAGACATACAGAACAGACAGACAGACAGACAGAGACAGACAGAGAGAGAGAGAGACAGACAGACAGACTGACCGACAGACAGACAGACAGACAGACAGACAGACAGACAGACAGAGCCAGAGAGAGACAGAGACAGACAGACGAAAACAGAGAGAAAGAAACAGAAGGATGCAGAGTAGTAGACAGAGACAGAGAGACAGAGAGAGAGAGAGAGGGAGGGAGACAGACAGACAGATTTTAGACAGACAGACAGAGAAAGAGACAGACACAGACAGACAGATATATAGACGGAGAAAGAGAGAGATAGAGACAGATACAGAGACAGAGAGAAAGTGAGACGCAGACAGAGAAATAGAGAGTGAGACAGAGACAGATATATAGAGAGATAGAGTTAGACAGAGACAGAGAAAGAGGGACGGAGGGACGGAGGGACGGAGAGACGGAGAGAAAGAGATCAGACTTTAAATTACAATTTACTATACTCAGCCATCGGTCAATATAAAAACCAATTAATATATAAGACATATAATACCTAATGAACACACACAAAACAGATAACAGTCAAATATATAAACATACCAATAGAAAATTGATTTAATATGTTGGGCACTTGAGGAAAACATCGAAAATTGAGTCCTTGCTCATTTATGGGTGGATGGTATTATTCAGTAATTGGTTTAAACAAAACTTTATTCAAGAAAAGAAGAGTCATAAATACAGCAAAGCATGGGCAGGGCATCAAGCAATGGCTTATGTTAGCCCTCCCCAAAAACAATTGACACACTATTGGCTCAAATGCGGGCAACTTGTGAAATTTAAACCAACAAGAAACAAGAAAGAAATGAAGAAAAAAGCTAAAAGCACTACGATCATATCCTTAGCACACTAGGTGAAAGAAAACAATAACAACAAAATGAACCAAAGCAAACTAAGGGAAAAACTCAGAAAACCCAACAAAGCAGGCAAAAACACCCACAATTGATATCACATGTTACTACAAACATAAATGATAGATGAAAAGAGTAAGACTTAGTTCCAACATGCTGGAGGAATGGAGATAGATAAGAGTTGCTTACTAGAGGTCCGGCACACCACCGCAGATCATCCAAGTAGACAATTTAGAAACGCTTAGAATTTTCAATAAAATTATGAACTAGTTTAAATATATTTTCGTTTTCTTGAAGGCTTACTTGCTCACTTCCATTCAGAAGTATTTGTGTTCTTCTTTGTTCCTGAGGAAGAGAGTCAATCGTCTGGAGGCGAACGTTTGCATACCGCGGACAAAAAAGCAGAAAGTGATTCGCTGTTTCATTAGGATGGCCACAAATACATGCTGGGTTATCTAGTAAATGTCTTTTAAACAAGTCGGAGTTAAGGTCACTCATTTCTAATCTTAATTTACAATGAATAGTTTGCTGCATCCTCTTACCGTAGTAAAAGAATGCAGGAACTATTGGGTCTCCATGTGAGAGAAAGTGTTTAAGTTGGCCAATGGAGGGGCTAGCTTGTATGTGTTCTGGAAGTTCATTCCATAATCTAGTTGTAGACGGGAAGAATGAGGTTGCGTGAACCTCAGTTTTAGAACGAGGAGTTATTCTTTCTAAGGGTCTTCGTCTATGATAGGGGTTTTGAGTGGACATAAGTGGTGGAACAAGATCTACTAAGTACTGAGGAGCGTTACCGTTGACTAGTTTATGATAGAATTGTAACTTGTGACGTCGTCTTCTCTCTTTTAGAGGGCAGAGTCCTGATTCCTGGTAAAGTTTTTCGTGACTTGTTCCTCGAACAGTCCCTATGATTATTCAGTAATTACCATTCAGTTTTCGGCTGATAAAGACATAATGAATCAATGTTGCTAATAATCTATTGCCTTGAACTGGAGTGTTTGTTTCATATACATTTCGCAACGGTTGTGTCAATGTTTTAGAGGAGAATCTCTTTCTTAGATCAATACGGTGTCGATATGATTAAACACGACAGTCTGTGTTCTTCGTTTTCTACTTGATTGGAACAAATGACTGTCTGATAGCAAGGACATGTTTATGTCGAGAGAGACAGACAGACAGACAGACAGACACAGACAGAGAGAGAAAGAGAGAGAGAGAGGGAGAGAGAGAGAAAGAGAGACAGACAGACAGACAGAGGGAGAGAGAAAGACAATCACAGACAGACAGAGAGAGAGAGAGAGAGAGAGAGAGAGAGACAGATAGAAAGAAAGAAAGAGAGAAAGAGAGAGAGACAGAGACAGACAGACAGACAGAGACAGACAGACAAACAGACTGACAGAGACAGCCACAGAGAGAGAGACAGAGAGAGAGAGAGACAGAGAGAGAGACAGAGAGAGAGACAGAGAGAAAGAAAGAACAGACAGGCACACAGACAGGTAGAGATAGATAGATAGATAGATAGATAG
>CM060313.1:64867816-64870316 GCA_030674185.1 Monoplex corrugatus
CACTCTCTCTCTCTCTCTCTCTCTTTCGGAAACACACACCCCCACACCTACCCACCCACCACCCACCACCCTAACCCCCGCACCCCCCCCCCCCACACACACACACACAAACACGCTCAAATATAGTCACTTAAACTTACACATGTAAAAACACGAATGCACATGAATAATCTGACAGGTCATTATGCAGAGGACCCTGTGTTAATCGCAAGAAAAGAAACACAGAGGCAGAAAACACCAGCACGAAACAACAATGTCACAGGAAGAGGGGAAAAAAAGGAGAAAAAGCGGGAAACAAAAACGAGAACAGGACAAAGCAAAACAAATCTACAAAGAACATAGAAAACAAAAGAAAAAAGGGGGAGAAGAAAAGTAGGACAGAAAGAAGAAGAAGGAGGAGGAGGAGGAGAAGAAGAAGAAGAAGAAGAAGAAGAAGAATGCGAAGAAGAATGCGAAGAAGAAGAAGAAGAAGAAGAAGAAGAAGAAGAAGAAGAAGAAGAAGAAGAAGAAGAAGAAGAAGAAGAAGAAGAAGAAGAAGAAGAAGAAGAAGAAGAAGAAGAAGAAGAAGAAAGAAGAAGAAGAAGAACAACAACAACAAGAGCAAGAAAAAGAAAGAAGAGGAGAAGAAGAACAACAACAACAACAACAACAAGAGCAAGAAAAAGAAAGAGGAGAGGAAGAAGAAGAAGAAGAAGAACAACAACAACAACAAGAGCAAGAAAACGAAAGAGGAAGAGGAGAAGAAGAAGAAGAAGAAGAACAACAACAACAACAAGAGCAAGAAAACGAAAGAGGAGGAGGAGGAGAAGAAGAAGAAGAAGAAGAAGAAGAACAACAACAACAACAACAACAAGAGCAAGAAAAGAAGAAAGAGGAGGGGAGGAGGAGAAGAGAAGAAGAAGAAGAAGAGAAGAAGAAGAAGAAGAAGAAGAAGAAGAAGAAGAAGAAGAAGAAGAAAAGAAGAAAGAAGAAGAAGAAGAAGAAGAAGAAGAAGAAGAAGAAGAAGAAGAAGAAGAAAAGAAGAAGAAGAAGAAGAAAAAGAAGAAGAAGAAGAACAACAACAACAACAACTTCAAGAACAAGAACAAGAGAAGAAAAAGAAAGAGAAGGAGGAGGAGAACATAAAGAATAAGAACAAAAACAAGAACAAGAAGAATTCACATTCAAATGTTTCAAGTTGGAACTGAATCTTTGAAACATATATTTATCAATTTACAATTTTGATGACTAATGCCATAATCCACGTCATCTGTGATTTTTCCAATACAACATGCCAGTGTGCTTTGTATTAATCTTATTTGAAACCATTTTCGAATGTTATCATATATTTTAATCTATTTAGTGCTTTTGCTAAGGATCATTTCAGATTTGGTCCAACATTTAGGCCTATTTACATTTCAGTTAGTGGTCTGTAACATAACTGCGCTCGTTTATTGACAATGCAAATGCGTCAGTTTATTCAGTTTAGTCAGTTGTTGTTTTTTTCACACCGGACGAAGCAGCAGGGAAGTTTCATTCTTTTCCTCCTACTTTCTGTTTCTGGTGTTTGTTTGTTTGTGATCTCACGCTTGACAAAGGCCACTTGGCCGAACATTTGCGCCTGTCTTGTCTTCTTGTATGAAATACGCGTTCTTATTCTTTTTTGTGTGTGTGTGTGTTTTATTTAGTTTCTGTTTGCTTGAACGCGGGCAGTCACACTTGTTTTTGATAACACAAATGCCGTTAAGCATTTTTGACCATTTATAGGTCTATTGATATCAATATTTCAACTATCTTTACCTACACGAATTCTTACCGCCCGGAAGACAACAGTGTGTGTAATGAAATCTGTTTTCGTTTTGTCTTTATTTTCGAAAAAATTTAAACGACATGAAGGTATCGTCAGTTTGTTTTTTATTACATCATTGACAAAACTCACATCTTTGTTTAACCAGTTCCTATAAAATAATGTCCAAACACATAGCTTCATTTTCTTTTTTATTACAAAACAGATCGTCTTCAACAATTTACTTTGAACTTTTAGGTAGCAGTTTGTTTCCCAGATTTTATTGGCTTGTAGAATTTTTTTCCAAAAATGAAAAACAAAACAAAAACAAAAACAAAACTAAACAAACCAAACAAACCAACAAAACATTACAAGAAACAAAACACAACAAAATACAATTTCTTTTGGCGAAATGTACTGGCCGGCAGGAGCCCATGATTTTTAATGAGGCAACTTTATGGTATAAAGTCGTGACTAGACATTTTGATTTATGATTTGTGTTTTGTAGTTTTCTGATCCAAGACAGTTTTAATGAAAGCATTTACTTTTTATGCTTATTATTCATTGGCTTCCATTTATTTTTCAATGTGCACAAAGCTAGTTGTTTTATTTTTCAAATCAATTATATTTTTTTTCCCTTGATACACAAAAAAGTAGTGGGATTGCATTCTGCTTAAATAACAAAACCACTTAATTTTCAGCGCAGGAATGAGCATGATGGTGGGCTGGTTTTGC
>CM060313.1:64880316-64882816 GCA_030674185.1 Monoplex corrugatus
CCAACCATCTCTATCTCCCGTTGCCCCCAGCATCTCCCCCACCCTCTTCATCCTCAGCCACTTTGCAAGTCCGTCCAGCATTCTCTCCCTGGGTCTACCCGGTGCTCTCCCTCCCTCCAGCTTTCCCGTTGTGACCAGGTGCTCCAAATCCCCCTTCCTCATAAAATGGCCTATAAATGTTGCTTGTCTTTTCCTAATCTTCCTTATCAGTGATCGACTTGTGTCTGCCTCCATCAAGACTGCCTCGTTTGTTTTCTTTGCTGTCCATGGTACTCTCAACATTCTTCTGAGAAACCATATCTCGGCTGCCTCAATCCTGCTCTGGCTTTGCTTACTGACTGTCCACGCCTCGCATCCGTACAACAGTATTGGTTCTATATAACATTCAAGGACTCTCTTTCTGATGTTAATTGATAGGCATTTGTTGGTAAGAATGCTTGTCATCTTCTTGAATGCTGTTTTGGCTTGGCCGATTCTGCCAGCTATTTCCGATGTGCATCTGCCTTCTGATGAAATGACCGTTCCCAGGTCTTTGAACTTATTAACCTGTGTCAAGGTTGTGCCATTTGCTGTTATTTTGCAGGAGGGGATTTCATGTTTTTTACTGATCACCATGACTTCAGTCTTCCTGCTGTTTAGTTCTAACCCCTTACCTTTGCTTTCTGTTTCTAGTACATTCACAAGGTTTTGTAGGTCCCTTTCATTTTCTGCAATTAGCCGGTGTCATCTGCGTACCGAATGTTGTTTATCATTTTCCCTCCAACCTTTAATCCAGGGTCTTCTTCTAGGTTTCTCATGATGTTTTCGCTATATAGTGAAAACAGATCTGGTGACAAAACACAACCCTGTCTGACTCCTCTTTTGATGTTTTGAAAAGAGCTTATTTCATTCATGCAGCTGTTTGTTCCCAGTACATATTCCTGATTATTCGTAGATCTTTTCCATCGACATTGAGTCTCTCCAGTTGGTTGATCAATTTTTCATGTCGTACCCGATCGAAAGCCTTGGTATAGTCAACAAAGCATAAATACAAATCCTTATTCATCTCAACTGACCTCTCTATGATAGTTCTTAGGATGTATATGGCATTAATAGTTCCTTTCCCCTCACAAATCCACACTGTTCTTCTGCTATTTCTCTTTTGATTCTATTCCTTGTCCTCATCATGATTATTCTTAACAGGAGTTTTGTTACATGACTCATCAAACTGATTGTGCGATGGAGTTCGCATTCTATAGCCCCAGTCTTCTTTGGAAGTGCAATGAGAATTGATTTTGACATATCTTTGGGGATTTTTCCTGTGTCATAAATTTCATTTAGGAGGACTGTTATTTTTTCTATGCCAAATTCCTCCAGGGCTTCAATCATCTCTGTAGTAATGTTGTCTGGTCCTGGGGCTTTTCCTGATTTCATCTTTTTCAGTGCTGCTCTGACTTCATCTTTCATTATGGGTGGTCCTTCAAAGTTCTTTTTTATAATGTGTTCTTCGTTTCTGTCATCCTCAAAAAGGTCTTTAATGTACTCTCCCCATCTGTCTAATCTTGTCTTTTTCCATGATAAGCGTGCCATCTTTTGATTTTAAGCAACCAGTTGATGTGCATGTATTTTTCCTGTGAACAATTTCTTCAGTTCGTATGTACATACCCTGAGGATCCATTTTGTTTCGTTCTTCTATCTCTTTGCATTTTGTGTTCAGCCAAGCTTCCTTAGCTTCATTGCACCTATACCTGATTTCTTTGTTTATCTTCCTGTATATCTCCTCGTTTCTCTTTGCCTTCCTCCTTTTCTCCATCAGGCCCAAAATTTCATTAGTCATCCAGCTCTTTTTTGCTTTTCTATTTAGACTCATATGTTTCATAAATGCTTAAGATTAGATCCATACTCGTTAGTCCGTTTTCTATATATAGATATTGTTAATATGATACCTACCCAATGTATATGCTTAAAAAAGCAAAAGCTAATGTAATTACAGTTTTAAGAAAGGAGATGTTGAGAATATCGACAGTTACAGGGGTGTTTCTTTACTCAGTAACATTTCAAAATGTTACACGACTGTATGAAATGTTAGAATTTACGTATGGTTAGAAGAAACTCAGATGATCTGTGCATGTCTGACCAACTGTAGGAAAGTTGTTCTACATTTGATCAAGTTTTCAGTTGTGATGTTATAACACAAAAATAATTGTCCCTGAAGGATGGGAAATTTTACTTTGCTTTTATTGATTAAAAAAAAAGCGTTTATCCAGTCAGTTATCACATCTCATTAGACTGTATTAGAAATTTAGACGTTAGAGGAAAGTTACTTGGTCAGCTACATGCAATATATAGTAATCTAATGTATTATATCAGAAGCAATCTTGTATGCTCATTTTCTGAATTTTCTCTTGGGTAAGACAAGAGTGTGCACTAAAGGCTACCTTGTTTGAAATGTATGTGAATCAGTTGACAAATCTATGTATCAGAAAAAAGGTAGGCATGTCGTACACTTTTTCACAGACAC
>CM060313.1:64887816-64890316 GCA_030674185.1 Monoplex corrugatus
TGGTCCCAGTCTTCCCAATGAGCCCGTAGCACGCCCACTCTGGGTAGGACCGGGTAGAGCCGAATCATTCCACAACGATTTTTGAAGGTACTGATGGGGATTCGAACCCACAACCTTCCAATCAGTAGTCCGTTAAGCGTTGCGCTAACCACTACACCACGGCGACTGGTAGAAAAAAAACCACCCTTGATTACTCAAAGATGATAGCATTAAGCCTCATTGGACTTGTCCTGGTACAACCAGTCCTTGCCATACTGCGCATATACATGTAGCATATGGATATACAAAAAAGAAAGAACCATAACTCACCCAAAGTCAAAAAAGATACACAACTGAATTATATTGAAAAAAAGTATTGACTATCATGTCACTTGGTCAACGGCTATACATAAACAGTACGCACAAAGACAGACATATGAAAAGCATAAGCATTAAAAAATAACAAACAAAGTGGCGAGAGTGAGAAAGAGAGAGAGAGAGAGAGAGAGAGAGAGAGAGAGAGAGAGAGAGAGAGAGAGAAGAGATATATATATATATATAAAGAGAGAGAAAGATATATATATATATATATATATAGAGAGAGAGAGAGAGAGCCAGGGAGAGAGAGAGATAGAGAGAAGAGAGAGAGAGCCAGAGAGAGAAAGAGAGATAGGGAGAGAGAGAGAGAGAGAGAGAGAGAGAGAGAGAGAGAGAGAGAAAGAGAGAGAAAAATAGAGATAAGAGAGAGAGAGCCAGAGAGAAAAAGACAGATAGGGAGAGAGAGAGAGAGAGAGAGAGAGAGAGAGAGAGAGAGAGAGTGAGAGAGAGAAAGAGAGAGAGAGCCAGGGAGAGAAAGAGAGAGATAGAGAGAGAGCCAGAGAGGAAGAGAGAGACAGACAGACAGACAGAGACAGAGACAGAGAGACAGACAGACAGACAGACAGACAGACAGAGACAGAGACAGAGAGGACAGAGAAATTTAGAATTTCAACACAAAAGATAAAAACAGAATCGTGCAAAATGATGAGAACGTCATCAGATTCGAGCGATGAACTAACGATTCGAGAAGAATTGCAAAATACTCTTTTTTTTCTCTCGGGATTTGGCCCCCGATAGCTCAACTGGTCATAACGCCAAACTGATAATGAAAGAGTAGTGGGTTTGATCCTCAAGAGGGCCACAGTTTTAGTGACCCGTCAGTTCAGTTGGTTAGAGAACCTTGCTGATAACGCAGGACCAGGGGTGGGGGTTCCATCCCCGACCTTCAGGCGTTACCCCATTTTGAATCGATATAGCCAAAACAGCATTCGTGAAGATGACAGGCATTCTTACCAACAAATGCGTATCAGTTAACATCAGGAAGAGAGTTCTTGAATGTTATATAGAACCAATACTGTTGTACGGATGTGAGGCGTGGACAGTCAACAAACAAAACGAGAACAAGATTGAGGCAGCCGAGATGTGGTTACTAAGAAGAATGTTGAGAGTTCCATGGACAGCAAAGAAAACAAATGAGAGAATCTTGAAGCAGGCAGACACAAAAATATCATTAATAAAGAAGATTAGGAAAAGACAGGCAACATTTATAGGCCATTTTATGAGGAAGGGGGATTTGGAGCACCTGGTCACAACAGGAAAGCTGGAGGGAAAGAGAGCACCGAGTAGACCCAGGGAGAAAATGCTGGACGGACTCACAGAGTGGCTGGGGACGAGGGGGGTGGGAGAGATGCTAGGGGCAATGAGAGATGGAGACAGATGGAAGTCCATGACCGCCAACGCCAAGCGGCAGGGCACCTGATGATGATGATAGTCGTGGACACAAGGTACCATCTTTTGAGATCTATCCCATCTCGCAACATAACGGTTGGTTTGCTGCCAGTCGCCGTGGTGTAATGGTTAGTGCAACGGACTACCGACTGGAAGGTTGTGGGTTTGAATCCCCATTAGTCCCTTAAAAAATCATTGTGGGATTTTTCGTCTCTAACCGGCTCCTACCCAGAGCTGGGCGTGTTATGGGCTCATTGGGAAGACAGGGACCACACAGTCGAGTCTCGGCCATTTCACGAATGCGTCGTTGAGGGCGTTGCTCAGATCTTCGGACCAGCACCACAGGTGTCTGTATCTCTCGGGCCTGGTTGACGCCAGGATATTATCATGATAGTAAGCGGAAGAGTACAGCCCTGTCAACACGCAGTCTCAATCCTAGATGGAACTCCGTAGTATCATGATTATCATCCTCATCGACATCATCATCATCGCATTGTGAAAAAAACTGTGCCAGCTTCTGTGGACATTACGGTGGCGTAGAAAAAGAAAAGGTGAGCACAAAGTTTACCTCCTTGAACACAATGATTTTAAAGAAAAAAGAAAAGAAAAAAGATGGTTTGCTCCCTATCCTCTTAATGCCTCAATCATTCTGGTGTTGCCTTCTTTCTTTTGTTTGTTTATCGGTCGATGCACCAACATGTCATTCACATGTAACCGAGATTATTCCAGTGATAGGCTGATAAAATGCCAGTAT
>CM060313.1:64895316-64902816 GCA_030674185.1 Monoplex corrugatus
CTCTCTCTATCACACACACACACACCACACACTACACACAACACATACACACACAACTCACATACACACATGCAGCATGCACAGACACCGCGTGCTCACACACACACCACACCACACACACACACACACACACACACACACACACACACACACACACACACACACACACACACACACACCAGGTCCGTTTTAAATGTTGTTGCCTTGGATTGAACTAATTTTCTGCTTGCTGGCCATTCCTGTATGTTTCGATAAGTCTACGTACTTTCTCTAGGATTGATAATTGGGTAGGCCTACATGTATTAAGTGACATCATTTTGGCTCTTGGAAATGAGATATGTGAAAGCGATTATAAGTAATGTAGGCCCGTTTTGATATATGTTTCAGTGTCTTTAGTCCTGTTTAAATGTGTATTCAGGTATGTTTTTAAATCCTCTGTGTGATGAATTGGACGGAGGGTCAACCCTACGGACATCTCCTTAGATTATATGCGAAAAACCATTGATATGTGACCTTAATTTTCTTTATATATATATATATATATATATATATATATATATATATATATATATATATATATATATATATATATATAATATATATATATATATATATATATATATATATATATATATATATATATATATTGTTGTTGTTGAAATATAGTGTATGTTTTGAAACGGTTAAGCCCTGGTATGGCTCTACACAGTTGGCTGGGCTTTAAACAGAAATAACATTGACACCAACTTATATGTTTGTCATGTTTAATTTAATATACGCGCTTACCTCATACGTAGAGCCAGAATGGCAGAACTTCTCTCGTCGTAGGTGGACTAAGAGAAATAACTCCTCGAAGTTCACAAACCGCTGAAGTTGTACGCCATGTAGTTGTTTCCCTTGGCCTGCCTGGTCGCACAATCGTTGCAGTGATATCCACATGTTATTATGCATAGAAAGAAGGAAAATTGAATTGAATTGAATTGAACGGAAGTGAATTGAAATGATTTAAATCAAATATAATCAAAACGAATTGAATCGAAACGAATCGAATCGAACCGAAAGAATTGATTCGAATCGAACTGAATCAAATCAAATAAAATCAAATTAAATTAGATGAAATCAAATCGAATCGAATCGAATCAAATGAAATCGAATCGAATCGAATCAAATCAAATCAATTCAAATCGAATCGAATCGAATGGAATGGAATCGAATCAAATCGAATCAAATGAAATCAAATGAAATCAATGAAATCAAATTATTTCAAATCAATTTAAATTTAATTACGTTAAATTAATTTCAATCAAATGAAACGAAATCAGATCAACTCAAATCGAAATAGGTTGAAATGAAAGGAACCGAGTTCTCTTGAGTTTGTAGTTTCTTCCAGAGGGATCACCATTTTGTACTCTGACAAGTCCACCTGCACTCCACCCCAGATCTGCCAGCAGTTATGTGACAGACTCCCTAAGCCTGCCCCCCAAAACCTTGAGCACTATTAAGGTAGAATGAGGCAGGTGCCACGCCCACTTCTACTTTTGTTGTATGGTTGACATATCAGTTGTTTTTTTTTTACATTTTCTTGTTCTCTAGCATATCTAAAGTTGTTGAGAACCGGTTATTAGTAACAAATTTATTATTTTGATGTTGTAAATATGCTTTATTGAACCATGCCCAACGTGATTGGGGTTTGAATTTTCGTTTTTTAGCCCAAAATAACCGATTTTTGCCGTGTCGAAGAACGTGGTTTCGTTTTCAGAAGCCGGTCGTATTTGGTATCACTCAAAAGGAAATTATCTCCCCTGTTAGGCTATTTACATCCCGGTCTGATATCTTCATTTGCATAGCGCCAATCAGAGAAGAAAACGAAGTGGGTAACGCTACGGAAACATCCATATTTGGAGACAGTGACCTATGATCTCGGTTATATTTGCATGATGACGTCAGGATCTGACCTTTGTGCCGCCTCGTGACTGTGATACACTAATACGATTGGCTTAGACGCTTCGGCAACTTCCGATCAACTCCGATTGTTTCATTTCCTGTCGCCATCTTCGCTTTCGTTTTCATTGTGTTTACAACCGATTCCTTACCTCAAAATGGCAAGAAAAAAGCATGCTACTGTTTTAGCAGCTAAATCTACAAAGAAGCGATCTCGCCGAGAACAATTAGCAAGAGCCAGGAAGCTCAGAAAAATCGAACAGGGTCGTGCTGAGGAGACGAGTCTGCTCGACGAAAGTGACAGAACTGAACCTATAGCAAGTACGTCAACGTCAGACCAATCGACACAAACAAGTTTCCCGAGTACTTCAAAAACTTTTCTTGCAGAAAAAACTCGTTCCGAGTTCAAGCAAGCTCTCTACAAAGCCGGTGCTACGCCGAAGGAAGAAGAAAGTGATTCCTCCCTTCCTGCTACTGAGAGAGCAGTGATTGATATCAGTGCACTGAACGAGCTCGTCAGTAGGCTTTGCTGCTGCCACTGTAAACAATCGTCTTTGCATTTGGAAGCTGACACGAAAAAATCAAAAGGCCTGGCCGTGTACGTGCAGATTCTCTGCACCAATTGTGAGGAAATCGTGAGTGAAGGATTTCTTGCTTCAAAAGATGCTAGTGAGAAAAAACAGTCATTCACTATCAACAAACAGTTTGTTTACGGTTCTCTTTTGAGTGGAATGGGTGCTGTTGCTTTCAATAATTTTTGTGAGTCCCTAAATCTCCCTGGTCTCCATCACAAGACTTTTAGTCAGAAGGCCCATTCACTCTACAAACAACAAGACCAGTTTGAGGATCATGTTTTTTCAGAAACTGTTGATTTTGTGAGAAAAAGTCATGCCAGTATGTCAGTTCTGTCTTTATCAGATGATGATGTGATTGACATTTCTGTGAGCTATGATGGAACATGGCTTACAAGAGGACAAAAATCCCACATTGGTATAGGCTGTGTTGTTGACTTGCTGACGGGCTTGTGCATCGATATGCATGTCATGAGCACGTATTGCCATGCATGTGAAACCAAAGGCAAATCCATCAAGCGGGAAAAGCCGGAAGAATATGATGCCTGGTATGCTGCCCACTTGAAGGAATGCGACAAGAACTTTGAAGGTAAGAACATAGGAATAAGTTTGTTTTATTTATGTGTGTGTTCAGTGTGTGTGTATGTGTGTGTGCATGCGTGTGTGTAGGTGTAAGTGAGTGAATAAGCATATATGTTTGTGTGTGTATTGTGTGTAACAGGTGTGTGTGTGTGTGTGTGTGTGTGTGTGTGTGTGTGTGTGTGTGTGTGTGTGTGTGTGTGTGTGTGTGTGTGTGTGCTCTTCTCTGAGTATCCCCATCAAGTGTTGTATGAAATTTTATTGACAAAATTCAGTGAAGAACTAAGATTTTGTTTTTTGCAGGTTCAGCTGTGACATTTTATTGACAAAATTCAGTGAAGAACTAAGATGTTTTTTTTCTGCAAGTTCAGCTGTGAAATTTTATTGACAAAATTCAGTGAAGAACTAAGATTGTTTTTTTGTTTTGTTTTTTTCTGCAGGTTCAGCTGTGAAATTTTATGACAAAATTCAATGAAGAACTAAGAATAAGATTGTTTTGTTTTCTGCAGGTTCAGCTGGCATGATGGAGGTTGAAGCTGCACGTGTCCTATGGCGAAGATCTGTCCAGCGGCACAAGCTCCGGTATACAGTCATGCTGTCTGACGGCGATACAAAAACTTTCACTGAACTCACTACTATCAAGCCTTATGGTGAAGACGTTGAACTGGTGAAAGAGGAATGCATCAACCACGTCGGCAAGCGACTGGGTTCAGCTCTTCGCTCTTTGGTTACCGACTGCCAGAAGAAAGGCGTGACACTTGGAGGTCGTGGTCATGGTCGGCTTACGCAAAACACCATACGTAAGCTGACCATCTACTACAACAGAGCCATCAGGAGTGCCGGAAGTGTTGAGGAGATGAAGAAATCAGTGAATGCCAGTCTTCTTCACTGCTACTCCACTGACAGCCGACCCAGACATGAACTCTGTCCCACAGGCCAAGACTCCTGGTGCTTCTATCAGGCTGCACTTGCTAAGCACCAGATTCCCGGTCCCCACAAAACCCTTATCCACACTCCTTTGGACTGCAACCTGGTGGACCCTTACCTCCAACCCATCTACCAGAGACTCACTGACCCCAAACTCCTCAGCCGGTGTGTGTCGGGCAAGACACAAAACTCAAATGAATGCCTGCATAGCCTCATCTGGTCCAGATGTACCAAAAACAAATTTGTCTCTCGAAAACGTGTCCGGTTTACAACTGTGATAGCCATTCGGGAGTTCAATTTTGGATCATCTGCGGCTCAGGATACTGCCAGATTCTTTGGGTTTGCCAGTGGACACCACATGAAGAGGCTGGGGGCATCCAGACTGCAGAGAAGGATCAGTGGCAGTCTCAGACAAAAAAAAGACAAGCAGACCAAGCGACGCCAGACTGTTCACGCAGCCAAATTACGCCGGCATGAGGAGCTCACCAGGCTGGAAGGAGGTCCTTCATATGCTGCAGGCCAGTTTTGACAACACCAGGAGTGAGTAGACATCCTGTCCTTTCTCCTGAGGCATAAATAGCATCTCTCAGTCATTATATGGGGGAGATAAATAAAAGTCAAAACTTTATTTGCCGTTTTCTCAGTTTTGTGTTTTTTTGCGTTGGGTGTGCACTTAGTTAACACATAACATAAAAACTGGTTGTCATAATTGAATAATATTTTGTCATTTTGTTCATTGGTGTCTTATCTACACAGTATCTACAGGGTTTGCTGTAATTTTGATTAGTATGTGAATTAGAGTACTTTTTGTATTGTATATTGCTGGAAATCGGGAAACGTTTACAGTGGTAAATTATGAAAAATTGTTAAAAATTTTTTTTTACAAGTTATGTAAAATTATTGTTGTAACTGTATAGACATTGCCTTGCTAAGTGCTAAGAAAAAATAAAAAATTATAAAAATGAATTTTTAAATGTAGGAGATCAAAACTAAAAAATCCAATATGGCCGCTGTTTATTTATGTTGCCATAGCAACAGGTGATGACAACAAACTTTCAAAAACATTTTTCATATTTTAGACTTGATAGTAATGTATTACTGCAATGGACAACATGGGACAGTGCACTCCAAAGAAGTCTCAGCTGGAACGATATGTGGCACATGGCTCCTCTAAGGATAAGCTTCCTCCTCAGATCTGTATATGACCTGCTCCCCTCGAATGCAAACTTAGTGAAATGGGGGAAAGCAGACGACCCAGCATGTCCGCTCTGTCAGAAGAAACAAACAGTGGAACATGTCCTAAGCTCTTGCAAAGTAGCGCTAGCCCAAGGAAGGTATACATGGAGGCACAACCAAGTTCTGAAAGTGATCACAGATGTGGTTAGCGAAAAAACCATGACCCCAAACGCACCAATTGCTATGACAACGTTCTACAAAGCAGGAGGGAAACAGGTCTGGCCCGAAAGGGCTATGACAACCAGCACATTGCCAAAGGGTCTTCTGGATGGAGCAGTCGACTGGGAGTGTACAGCAGACCTCCCAGAGTGGAGAAATTACCCAGATGTCATCAGCAAGACAGGCATGAGACCAGACATCGCTCTCCACTCTGACTCCTCGAAACAAGTGATTCTGATAGAACTCACTGTGCCATACGAAAGCAGAATGGAAGAAGCACATATCTACAAGACCGAAAAATACGCCGGTCTTGCCAGCACCCTGAAGAAAGCAGGTCTGCGGGTCAAAATCTTCGCCATAGAGGTCGGGGCAAGAGGGTTTGTGGGCACCTCCGCTTATGATCTCATGAAACAACTCGCCATTTCTGGGAAGAAGAGGACTAGAGCCCTTAAAGCGATGGCAGAGGCAGCAGAAAGGAGCTCAAGCTGGATCTGGGCAAGGAGGAACGAAAAAAGTGAACTTCATAAGGATTAAATTCCCTACAGATGATGTGTGCCCCGTTAGCACATTGGTAAAACCGCGTACCGCAGTTCTGAAGCGCAGAATCGCCCAGGTTCGATCCCCGGCGTGGGGAAAAAAAAAAAAAAAAAAATAGACAACAGCAGAAGGGCATCCAGGAGTCATGACCTGGATGTGGCCCGGCCCCCCGAGAGTGTAAGGAATTCAGGGCCGAAACACTTGTCTAAAGGGGGTTACTTCTCTGAAGACCTTCTGTTGTCTAGCTCTCCCTAGAGTTTCTTTCTACCTGCACATGGTCAGTCCATTGACTTCCGGGAATAGTTCGGAGGACATTCGGGAAAGACCGAAGGACACTGGGAAAGACTAGATCTGCGGGCTTTGTGGGTTGGCTTCCCACCTTGCCTTTGATAACATGCCACGAGTTTTCCAAATGAAAGATGCTCCCAGGATTCACCGAAAGGGGGAGAGAATGATGAATCCATCGGCACTGACTCCATCACGACTGGAAACGCACAACGGACCATGATTGATGACCAGTTGGAATTTCCGTGTGCGTGTGGAAGGAGATTCACCACCAAACGCGGCATGAAGATCCACAGGACAAAAATGGGCTGTTTGAAGACGCATACGAACCAGCAGCAGCGCACTGCGATAGCAGGTGAGACGTTGGATGACCAAGGCCAGGAATTAAACCATAGTGCCAAGGACATCCACGCTGACGGTTCTGATGCGGATTTTGCACAAGCTCTTAACGCCAAACGTGGAAAACTCAATTTGCCGCCTGCCGGTGCAAAAGAACAATGGGAGAAATTAGATGAGGAACTTGTCCTTAAGCTGAATGCGCTAATAGGGAACAGTACGCTGGAACACAAACTTGACACATACGGAGACATCATATACTCTATCTGCAGGGACACTTATGGAGTGAAGCAGCCAAAGACAAAAACGCCTCCCCAGAAATCCAGAAGACAGCAACAGATGGAGAGCATCCGGAGGGAGAAAAGGAAGCTTAAAAAGCGAATGAAAACTGCCTCAGAATTCGAGAAGCAAGGGCTCCTGGAACTCTGGAAAGATCTGAAGGCCAAACACAATGCTCTCAGCAAAGTGGAATCAGCAAGGCGAAGAAAGAGCAAAAAGAAGAAGACTCAAGATCGTTTCTTCAAAGATCCCTTTGACTTTGCAAGAAAGCTGTTTGAACAACCCAAATCAGGGACTCTCACAGTGGGCAAGGAAACCCTAGAGCAGCATCTCAGGGAAACATATTCCGATTCTCAGCGCGAGGCACCACTTGAAATCCAAAATCTGGTTTGGCCTGCAGCGCCAGAAGGAAAATTCAATAACAAACCACCAACACTGGATGAAGTGAAGAACGTAGTAAAGAAAGCCAGAGCCAAGTCAGCACCTGGACCAAACGGAATACCATACCTGCTCTACAAGAAATGCCCAAAAGTGCTCGAGTGGCTCCACAAGATGATTCGATCAGCATGGAGGAACCAGAAGATCAGCGACCAATGGATGAGAGCTGAAGGAGTGTACATTCCGAAGGAGCAGAACTCCAGCAGCATCA
>CM060313.1:64910316-64925316 GCA_030674185.1 Monoplex corrugatus
CTATTCACTATTTGTTTGTATTATTTCACTCCATTCATTTTTTTTTTATCTGTTATTACTTATTTTGTATTATTTCAGATTGAAATATGCCTTTCACCACAACATCGCCTATATTGTCCCAATGACAGCCTAATACAAAGATAATGCACAAAATACAACAGATAATGCATAAAACACAAGAGCCAGGTAAGAGCTGAAAACCTTAACAAAACACAAGGCATATGTTCGTAGTCTTAATAACTCAACGGCGACACAGTCAAAGAGGATACCAGGATTAAGGCTTATGCCAAATCATTATTCTGAACCTTCTCCGTCACATGGCATCAGTGGCATCAACGCATGTTGGATCTATTCCGAGCACGGAGACTGTTTCTTGAGAAACTGAAATTGAAACTGAAACTGAAACTACATGCTGTTGATAATATTTTTCAGTCTGATATTTTGCCCTAGGAACAACCAGAATGTTCACGGATGATCTCAATGACCGCTAGAAGAACTACAGTGTCTACGACAGACTGTGGCCGTATCGAGAGCGGAGTTCGAATCCAGACGAGTGACAGCACTGGAGGTGGATAAGGTGGCGCTACTGCTGGCCCTCTTCTCTCCCTGTCGTCCCCCTTCACCCTCCTCACCCTCCCTCCTCAAAGTTACAGGCGCCACACTGTCGTCATAAGCATCGTCATCACCATCATCACCACAAACATCGTCACTGTCATCGAAGACGTCATCCTCATCACGACAATCAAACACACCACTAGTGACGTCGAAACTGTCGTCTCTGCAACAGCGGCTCTGTTTCAGGCGATCGTTTTTCACGGAAGCTGGAAGTTTTTCTTGCCAACCGTTACACACGCTCTGTTCTGTGTCTTGCGTGCGTGTGTCTGGACAAAGCTGTTTGTGTTTCAGATCTTCAACTAGTTCTCTGCTTGCAGTGGCGTGTTTGCTCTGAGTTTCATATCTCTCGTTCAGATGAATATCTGGTTGTTTCAGATGTTCGTTCTCTTTACCACAAACGTTCTGGAACAAGATGCTCGTACCGAAAGGCGTTTCTTTGATGCCGTCGCTATCAGGCCCACCATACCTATCTTCGTTCCTGCCCGAAAGAATCTGGTGATTGTCTTTAAGGTCAGTTAAGCGGATTCCTTCCACACCAACGGCTGGATTTCTGCCTGTTTCACAAGATTCACCTGCTGAAGGAAGCAACGGTGCAGTCTGTACGTTATGAGAAGTGAGATCTGCACGGTCAGCCAGTAAGCTATGGTCAGGGCGAGTCCTCTCTGGTGTGGACAAACGTGAAGAGTCCGTGCTGACTCTGGATCCGTATCCGTGGTCGTCGGCCTCGCTGACGAAGCTGAAGACCTGGGCAGCCGGTGGTTCCGTTCGCCTGGACTGTGAGCGATAGGACGCCGTGCTGACGTCATTACGAGTGACGTCATCGGAACCGGAAATGTGAGACGCGGGCGGGTGAGGGAACAGATCCACGTAGATGCCGTCAGTAGTGGCCGGGGGGAGCAGAGGGCGGCCTTCTTCTTCTTCTCCTTTCGACCACTCGCACACGGCGGCGCTAGACGATGGCGACGTTACGTGAGACTGCGCGTAGGCGGAGGAGGGGTGGGGGAAATGGAGGCAGGGGAGGGAGTGCTTACCAGCGTGCTCTGGCACCGTCCCCTGGCACCGAGAGCACACCGCGCCGTTCTTGCTGCTGCCCGCCGTCCTGCATCCCTGGTCCCCGCGAGACATACTGCTGAGATCATAGCTGTACCTGTCCCCCGACCCCGTGACCTTGCTGCCCTTTTTACCTCCCTTCCCGACCTTCACCCCTGACCTGCCCGAGTTCAGTATCACCTGGCGCGGCTTCTCACCTACGTGACGATCCACGAAATGAGAACTGGGGCAAAGCTGGTTTCGCACGTGCACGTACTTATGATTCGGGCTGCTCATCGCGCTGCTTTTGGAGCTGTCCGTGAACCTCTGGGGCTGCTTGTTGTAAATGATTCGCGGGTTGTGGAACTGGGTGGGCCTTCTGGGATGTACAGACACCTGCGGGGTTTTGTCAGGGAGCAGGACGCGACACATGCGGCAGTAACTGCGGCAGAGGTGAGCGACACGTGAGAGGAGCGACTTCCTCAGGATGACGTAGATCCATGGGTTCAGGGTCTGGTTCAGACTGGCCAGACGCACGGCGACCAGCCCAAAGACAGGTGAGTGGTTGTTGGGGGACTGCAGGCAGAACAAGATGTACACCTGTAACACAAACACAAACAATCATAATTTGACGTATACTTGTAACATACATTAACATAATACGACCTATACCTGCAACAAACACAAACATAAAATTACGTACACCTGTAACATACACAAACATAAATTGACGTATACTTGCAACATACATTAACATAATACGACGTATACCTGCAACATACACAAACATAAAATTACGTACACCTGTAACGTACACAAACATAAGATGACGTATACGTGTAACATACACACACATAAGATGACGTATAGCTGTAACATAACACAAAAATAAGGTGACATATACCTGTAACATAACACAAACTAACACAAGGTGGCGTATACCTGTAACATGACACAAACAAACATAAGACGACGTATACCTGTAACATATACAAATAAACATAAGATGACATATACCTGTAATATACACAAACATAAAGTGGCGTATACCTGTAACATACACAAACATAAAGTGGCGTATACCTGTAATATACACAAACATAAAGTGGCGTATACCTGTAACATACACAAACATAAAGTGGCGTATACCTGTTCAACATGGTACCACATAAACAAACATAAAATGGTGTATACCTGTAACATACATAAACAAACATAAAGTGGCGTATACCTGTAACATAGACAAACATTAAGTGGCGTATACCTGTAACATACACAAACATTAAGTGGCGTGTGTTACCTGTAACATACACAAACATTAAGTGGCATATACCTGTAACATACACAAACATTAAGTGGGTATACCTGTAACATACACAAAAACATATAATGGCGTATACCTGTAACATACACAAACATTAAGTGGCGTATACCTGTAACATACACAAACATTAAGTGGCATGTACCTGTAACATACACAACATTAAGTGGCGTGTACCTGTAACATACACAAACATTAAGTGGCATGTACCTGTAACATACACACACATTAAGTGGCATGTACCTGTAACATACACAAACATTAAGTGGCATGTACCTGTAACATATACAAACATTAAGTGGCGTATACCTGTAACATACACAAACATTAAGTGGCATGTACCTGTAACATACACAAACATTAAGTGGTGTGTACCTGTAACACACACAAACATTAAGTGGCGTGTACCTGTAACATACACAAACATTAAGTGTCGTTACCTATAACATACACAAACATTAAGTGGTGTGTACCTGTAACATACACAAACAAACATAAAATGGCGTATACTTGTAACATACACAAACATTAAGTGGTGTGTACCTGTAACATGCACAAACATTAAGTGGCGTGTACCTGTAACATACACAAACAAACATAAAATGGCGTATACCTGTAACATACACATACTTAAAGTGGTGTATACCTGTAACATGTACAAACATTAAGTGGCGTGTACCTGTAACATACACAAACATTAAGTGGATTATACATGTAACATACACAAACATTAAGTGGCGTGTACCTGTAACATACACAAACGAACATAAACTGGCGTGTACCTGTAACATACACAAACATCAAGTGGCGTATACCTGTAACATAACACAAACAAACATAAAGCGGCGTATACCTGTAACATACACAAACATTAAGTGGATTATACATGTAACATACACAAACATTAAGTGGCGTGTACCTGTAACATACACAAACGAACATAAACTGGCGTGTACCTGTAACATACACAAACATCAAGTGGCGTATACCTGTAACATACACAAACAAACATTAAGTGGTGTATACCTGTAACATAACACAAACAAACATTAAGTGGTGTATACCTGTAACATACACAAACAAACATAAAATGGCGTATACCTGTAACATACACAAACAAACATAAAATGGCGTATACTTGTAACATACACAAACATTAAGTGGTGTGTACCTGTAACATGCACAAACATTAAGTGGCGTGTACCTGTAACATACACAAACAAACATAAAATGGCGTATACCTGTAACATACACATACTTAAAGTGGTGTATACCTGTAACATGTACAAACATTAAGTGGCGTGTACCTGTAACATACACAAACATTAAGTGGATTATACATGTAACATACACAAACATTAAGTGGCGTGTACCTGTAACATACACAAACGAACATAAATGGCGTGTACCTGTAACATACACAAACATCAAGTGGCGTATACCTGTAACATAACACAAACAAACATAAAGTGGCGTATACCTGTAACATACACAAACATTAAGTGGATTATACATGTAACATACACAAACATTAAGTGGCGTGTACCTGTAACATACACAAACGAACATAAACTGGCGTGTACCTGTAACATACACAAACATCAAGTGGCGTATACCTGTAACATACACAAACAAACATTAAGTGGTGTATACCTGTAACATAAACACAAACAAACATTAAGTGGTGTATACCTGTAACATACACAAACAAACATAAAATGGCATATACCTGCAACATACACAAACAAACATTAAGTGGCGTATACCTGTAACATACACAAACAAACATAAAATGGCGTATACCTGCAACATACACAAACAAACATTAAGTGGCATATACCTGTAACATACACAAACAAACATAAAATGGCGTATACCTGTAACATACACAAACAAACATTAAGTGGCGTATACCTGTAACATGCACAAACAAACATAAAATGGCGTATACCTGCAACATACGCAAACAAGCATAAAATGGCGTATACCTGTAACATACACAAACAAACATTAAGTGGCATATACCTGTAACATACACAAACAAACATAAAATGGCGTATACCTGCAACATACACAAACAAACACAAACTGGCGTATATCTGTAACATAACACGAAGCATCTTCTCCCCCAATTCTACTGGTTTGTTGGGAAAAAATGGGACCACAGTCGATTTTCATCCACTTCACGGATGCGTTATTTAGGGTATTGCTAAGGCCGCCTGACCAACACCGCCGGAATATATCAAGATAATAAGCGAGGTGTGTATCCCTGTCAAACAGACTCAATCCTAGAAGGATTCAAATAACATCGTGATTGTTATCCTCATAGTTATCATCATCAGAGCAAAAGTGAAAAAAAAAAAAGTGAGAGACGGTATGCGCAAAAGATACGATGATGAAAAATGGAAACAAAGTTAATGAAATATATACAGTGGAAACCTGATATAACAGGGATGATGGGACCAAATCAAAATCCCTGTTATATCAGATCCCTGTTATATCAGATATCAAGGGAAATAAGGACTGATCAACTAACTTTTGATAAACAGTAGATCTAGGCCTAGATCTGGTCTGGTGTAAGTGTGCAGTAAGCTTACAAACTGAATGATGGCGCAGTCAGTCACTGACTCAGTGGCCTCAGGCCTACACGCTTGCGCGCGCATCACGCTCGCATTGCGAAGCGTTCTTTCAGTGTACAGTACACAGTATACCAAGGCTAGCCTAGATCTAGATCTAGGCCTACTGCGTGGCGTGCTGAGTCTAGGCCTAGGCCTTTCTGCTGCAGAGCCCGTCTCGGCATCCCTGCTATAACCGATCGAGCCCTCTTGTCTCCCTGTTATTGCCGATAAGTTTTAATAGAGACAAAGAGGAAGAAAAAATGGGGATTGAAAAAAGCCCTGTTATATCCGGATTCCTGTTATAACCGGTCCTGTTATAAATGGTTTCCACTGTAGATAGATAGCTAAATAAATAAATGATAAACAAATAAATATATGTATATAAATAAATAGATAAACAAATGAACTTACAACTAAAAACTAACTAATTAACTAGCTAACTAACTAATCAACTAGCTAACTAACTAATCAACTAGCTAACTAACTAAATACATATATAATAAATAAATACATAATAAAAAAAAAATACATGAATGAATAAAGACATAATAAATGAATACATGAATAAATGAAAAAAAGAAACAAACAAACAAACAAATAAATAAATAGAAAAATAAACAAAAAAATGAATGAATAAATAAACATATAAACAAATAAACAAATGAAGAAATAAACAAACAAACAAACAAATTACTCACTCACTCACTCTCTCACTCACTTAGTTGGTGTTCGTCTGTCGTCGTCGACAATGACCTCTCACACTCACTCAATCAATCAATCAGAAATAAATGTGTAAACGAATGAATGAATGAATCAATGAATGAATCAATCAATCAATCAACCAACCAATCAATAAATCAATCAATCAATCAATCAATAAGTAGATCATTCACTCACTCACTCACTCACTCACTCACTCACTCAATCAATCAATCAATCAATTTATCAATCAATCAATCAATTACAAATAAAACAAAATACAAGAAACGATTTCCTGACTCGACTGAAAGATACGAAAAACAAAATGAACAAAAATGTTTTTTCTAAAATGCAGATACGAAACGAGAAAGAGAGGACCAGTTCAAACAGCTGCCTACCATGAGAGGCACCCAGCAGACAGAGAAGATGGTGGTGATGGCACACAACAACCAGATCATCTGCAGCTCCACGTCACGCTGATGACGTCGGCGCACGTGCGGAGGGAGCCTCCCCTTCTCCTCCACAGCATCCGCGTTCAGCAAGGTGCTGTTGACGCTGGCGTTGGACATCCTCCTGGTCTTCCGGACCCGGCACAGAGTGGTCATCACCAAGGCGTTGCAGAAGATCATCACCACCACCACCAACAGGTTCAGGATGGCGTAGGCCGAAGCGTAAGCCATGTCCAGCGGGAGGTAGGAACGGAAATGGAGAAAGCACCAAGTCTTGGGGTACTGCAAGGTGAAGGCACCCACCCCGAACAAAGGCAGGGAGCCGAAGAAGAGGACAAAGGCCCAGAGGAGGGCGACGAGGATCCTGGCGGCGTTGGGCGTGCAGTACTTGGAGTAGAAGTAGCAACACTTGAGGGCCAGGCTGCGCTCTATGGCCATGGTGCAGACGATGAAGGGAGTGGACAGGCCGAAGCAGACCATGGCCAGCGCGTGGAAAGGACACAGGGTGTCCAGGGCCGGCATCTGACGATGGTTCAGGTAAGAGGCCAGCACGGGAGGCGAGGTCAGACAGATGCCCAGGAGGTCGTTCCAGGTCAAGGCCGCCACCAGCGTGTAGAACAGCATGTTGCGGATCTCTGCCTTGGACTTGTGCAGGACTATCAGGGCCAGGACATTGCCCAGTAAGCCTGCCACATCGAATAATACGTTATAATGCGTTATTGTACTTTTGCGCTGTGTTCCAATACGGTACAACACAATCATCATCATCGTTATCATCATCATCATCATCATCATCATCATCATCATCATCAGCAGCAGCACCACCACCACCACCACCACCACCACCACCACCACCACCACCACCACCACCACCACCACCACCATTATCATCATCACCATCATCACCATCATCATCACAATGTGCCCTGTCGCATGGCGTTAGCGATGATGGCCCTCCATGTGCTCCAATTTCCTTTTCTTCGTAAAATTTCGTATGAATGTTGCTTGTCTTTTCCTAATCTTCTTTATCAACACAATACGTACTGGTGTTGTTGTTTTTCTGTATGGACGAACTCATTATTTGTCGTGGTCCCGTTAGCTCTGCTGAGTGCAGACTTTCATAAACAGCCGTCTGAGAAGGATCTTCCAGATTCACTGGCTAAATTTGATCAGCAATTTGGACGAGCCCCCATTAATTTGAAACGAGGGAGAGGGGGTGGGCGCCGCCCTCGTGATGCTGGCCACCGGAAAAGTTGAGGTCTTTGCCACCTCACCCCCCTAAGCCTCAGTGTTATGGAACCATCTAGGTAGGACATCAGGACCTGGCCAGCTCATGGGTTTATGTGCTGTCTTAAGGCTTGTGCCGTGATCATTCTGGATCTTCTCCATCACACGGCACCTGTGACGTTAATGCATATGGAATTCATTCCGAGCGAGGAGACGTCATCTTGAGAAAATGAAACTGAAACTGAAGCAATTTGATCACTACGTACCAAATGGACAGAGAGAATAACTAATGTCAGTGTCCTGGAAGAACTTGATACCACTAGAAAACTACCAGCAGACATCAACAAAAGAAGACTAAACATACATTGGCTATGTGTTACGCGCCAAAAACACGGGCCTCATGGCAATCATTTTCCAGGGAAAAAACAGTGGCAAAAAGGAAGAAAGGCAGACCTCCAATCTCATACATCGAGAACATAACCGACATCAGAGCCACAGGGTTTTGAGTTTTGCTTTGTTTTTGTTACACTTATTTTGCTTCATGTAGACTTGTTACCTATTTTTGATAGAGCCGTAGACTCAAGCTCTTGTGTTTCGAGTTCGATCCCGGCCCGTAGCATAACATGTGGTTTGTTCACTGTCATTCCTTATGCATCGGTCATTCTGGTGATATTAGGTTTTCGTAGGTCCCGTATCCTTTTCTATTCCAAGACCTTGCCAGAGCATAAAAATCTGCAGACTCAAGGATTTTGCCAGGTAATTGTCACTTTTGGGGTGAAGCGCTTATGGGACTGTCGGTGTGCGATGACCCCCCCCCCCCCCCCACCAAAAACAAAACAACGAACAACAGCAACAACAACAAAAACAAAAACCCTACCAAAAAAAATCCGTTTATATCTCGTATTCAACTCCACTCCAGATATGGCTCTAGGAGTCGGCTGGGCTATAAGCAATATGAACTGAACTGAAGTCCAGAACATGAACTTGCCTGTTCTCTTAAAGTCTTTATCAGTCAAATTTTCTGGTGGTGTAGATTAAGTATTTTTCGCATGCATCTCCCCGCCCCTGCCCCCCTTCTCTTTCTCTCTCTCTCTCTCTCTCTCTCTCTCTCTCTCTCTCTCGCTCTCTCTCTCTCTTTCTCTCGCTCTCTCTCTCTCTCTCTTTCTTTCTCTCTTTCTCTCACTCTTTAAGACTTGGCCAGCACATAGGACCCTTCACGAACTCAGGAACTCTGTAATACGCTGACTGACTGAGTTGGAGGGAACATGATATATACAACAGGGCAGTCTGTAAATCTCTATAAGAACGATTTCAAATTCCAATGCTAAACTGTAAATGCTGTCACACGACATTCCACATGATACAATTCTGTCCATCTTGTGTATTAAGGATTTTGAGTACACACACTCCTTACACACACACACACACACACACACACACACACACACACACACACACACACACACACACACACACACACACACACACACACACATCCTCAGATACACACAAACATACAATCTAACATTCACGCACACACAACTCCTCATATAATAATAATAATAATAATATATTTTATTTATATAGCGCAAAATCTTGACAAAATCAAATCTAAGCGCTGAGCGTATACATGCATACATACCTACATACATATGAGCGTATACATGCATACATACATGCCTACATACTTACATACATAAATTTAAGCTGAGCGTATACATGCATACATACATACATACATAAATCTAAGCGTATACATACATACATACATACATACATACGTACGCACATGCATACATACATACATACATACATACGTACGCACATACACAGGGGGGTGCAAAAGTAGGTATACAGTAAGTATCACATCATTATTATAACTCCGCTCTCGGTTAGAGGAGTGTGTGAATACCGACGGCAAGTAGTTTGAGTATCTGAGGGATTAAGGCTGTGCTTGTTATTACATGTATATGCAATATTCATGTGTTTGTATACTAAACGCAATGAGTATTGTACGTGTTTTCTTTTTTCATAACTGTATACCTACTTTTGCACCCCCCTGTATATCATCCTTTACACCAACACACACGCGCGCACACACACACACATACACACACAACACGTACATACATACACACAACACACACACACACACACACACACACACACACACACACACGCTCACAAACGCGCACACAATAACCCCCCCACACACACACACACACGCACAAACACACACACACACACACACACACACACACACACACACACATACATACACACACACACACACACACACACACACACACACACACACACACACACTCACTCACAAACACACAAACGCGCACACAATAACCCCCCCCACACACACACACACACAAACAACACACACACACACACACACACACACACCACACACATACACACACACACACACACACACACACACACACACACACACACACACACACACACACACACACACACACACACACACACCTGTCAGGAACATGACGATGGGAGAAACGATGCTGGCCCCTGTCGCCGAGTCTAGCGTCATTCCATCAGTGACGTTATCATACAGTGACGTATTTCCCATCGTCACATTATCGTAGAATGACGCATTACCCACAGTGACGTTATCGAACAGTGACGTCATTCCCTCCGTGACGTTAGGCAGTGACGTCATCCCCTCCGCGACGTTACCGTACAGAGACGAATTGTTGCTCATGGCAGACGTCATTGTGACGTTGTAGCTTACCAACACAGCAGTGGATGAAACAGGATTTGCAGTGGAATTGTCTGTCGCCATGATGAAGAAAGTATGTAGAGGCAGATTCAGCGAGTCGAATAGATGTCGTAGCGAGGCAATGTGTGATAACAGTTTCAGTAATACAGTCACTAAATACAGAAAATACAGAACTTGTATTCTGCCTGTACTAAATACAGAAAACACAAAACTTGAAATCTTTCTGCTTGTATTAAATACAGACAATACAGAACTTGTGTTCTGCCTGTATTAAATACAGAAAACACAGAAGTTGTATTCTGGCTGCGTTAAATACAGAAAACACAGAAGTTTTATTCTGCCTGTGTTAAATACAGAAAATACAGAACTTTTAATCTGTATTTACAGTCCCTATAACGGTCTTTTACAACTTTTCGTATTCAGTAGTTTTGTTTTTTGCTTCGTTTAATTCATATCCATTTATTTTTGTTACCGTGAATTTTCCATGAAAAAAATCGGAATACTCTCCCCTTTGAGAGCGTACCGCCGCAGTGCAGCGCCACCCAAATATTTTTTATCAAGGCAAGAAGGCAAATTGGCCTTTTAGGGAGCAACCTGGGAAATGAAACTATCTCTCCAGTGTTTTATACCAAGGCAGCAGGGCGAATGCCTTGCTCTTCACTGCCGTGGGATCTTAAACGAGCGCAGGCCAGAAGGCACACAGGGGTCACACCATCTTGTTTTGTTTTGTTTTGTTTTTCTTTATCCACATGCATTCATTATGAGTGTCACGGGGAGATACAGCCGGGGGTCAAAAGCGAGCCGGAAAGGCCTGAAGACAACAGAAGACCTGCTGTGTGAGATCAAGAACTCTTTCACACCGTGGATCCATGTACACCTTCTATAAACAATAACAGGCATTCCATCACGTTCTTCTCGCTGCTAATGCTGTGCTACTGTTCTTTAACCCGAGCTGTGAGAACGTATTGTTAATGATATCCTTTCAGCATCATCATCATCATCATCATGTGCTCTGCCGCATGGCGTTGGCGATCATGGCATGGTATCCTTTAAGTAAGCAAAACACGTTTTGATGGTCTCAAGAACGGTACCACTACAACAAAATCAATGGAATTTCCTCTGCAAAAAGCCCATGAATCGTCTGCATTCAGCAACACTACAAGCTGCAGCGAATAATTTCTCCAGTATCACGTCAAAGGCGTCTGATGACTACAATGTCCAGTTTGGTTCCACTCTGTAACATAAGAAGAAAATATTATCGTTACAGGGAATCAAAGAAAGAGAGAGAGAAAGAGAGAGAGAAAAAGAGAGAGACAGACAGACAGACAGACAGAGACAGAGAAAGAGACAGACAGACAGAGACAGACAGACAGAGACAGAGGAAGAGAGAGACAGACAGAGAGAGACAGAGACAGAACGAGAGAGAACGAGCGAAAGAGAGAAAGAGAGAGAACAGACTGAGACAGAGAGATTGAGAGAGAGAGAGAGAGAAAATAAAGAAAACAAAGAAAGAGAGAGAGAGAGAGACAGTAAGAGAGAGAGACAGAGAGAGAGAAACAGAGACAGAGAGACAGACAGAGAAAGAGACAGAGACAGAGAGCGAGAGAGAAAAAGAGCGAGCGAGAGACAGACAGACAGACAGACAGACATTGAAAGAGAGAGAGAAACAGAAAGAGAGAGAGAGAGGGAGAGAGAGAAAGGAAGAGAGAGAGAGAGCGTATGTGTGAGAGAGAGAGACAGAAAGAGAGAGAGAGAGAGACAGGGAGAGACAGACAGACAGACAGACAGACAGGCAGATAGACAGAGACAGAGAGACAGACAGAGAGACAGAGACACAGAGAGAGAGAGAGAAGCCACACGATGATTATACCTTAAAAAAACAAGCCACAGGCATCAATCTATGCAATTTTGGATATATTTCTCAAAGAGATCCATTTCGCAATGGCTTTTGAAAGTGAGCACTCAACTTTGTCTTAAAGACATTGGGAGGGAGGAAGCACCATGTTGTTGAACAAAACACACAGAACATTTCCCCTTGCAAGTAGTTATAGAGAACCGAGGCACGGTTAAGAGAGAATCACACTGAGACTTGAGAGCTCTGGAAAGTCTGTAGTGTAGAAAGAGTTCTGACATATATATTGGCATTCGAATATAGACATTGAAAGTAAACGTGAATGGGGACGTAACGGAGGACAGTGGGAAGTTACCATCACCATGTGCACTGCCACATGGCGTTGGCGATCATGGCCCTCCATATGTATCTATTCCTTGTTGCCGCAAGTACATCTTCCACCCTCTCTGTCCTCAGCCACCCTGCAAGTCCGTCCAATATTTTCTCCCTGGGTCTACCTGGTGCTCTCTTTCCCTCCAGCTTTCCTGTTGTGACCAGGTGCTCTAATTCCCCTTTCCTCATAAAATGGCTTATAACTGTTGCTGCCTTTTCCTAATCTTCATTAAGAATGATCTTCTTGTGTCTGCCTCCATCAAGAAACAAGAAAAATGAGTGGAAAGTAACAAGTTGAAAAACGCAGAGGGCAATCAGAAATACAGCCACACTGTTTTTAGACCACAATGGTAACACCAATAAAAAACTCCAAGCCGTTGAAAGTTTTTAACACAAAATCACATTTAGTCCTAATCCTTATTGTTTAAAGCCCAGCCGACTACACATAGCCATATCAGAGTTATAAACATTTCAAAACGTACACAATATACCGCACCCACCCTCATATTTTTACCGATGGATCAGTCCTAGAAAATAAATGTGCTGGAGCAGCATTTTATGTTTCAAAATTTAAAATAAAAAAGTCATTTTTCATTGGGGCAAACATATCTATATTCACAGCGGAATTAGTCGCTAATATACAAGCATTGCATTATCTATTAAGTCTTAAACCCGTGTTTTTCAAAGTAGTTCTCTTTGTTGACTCAAAATCTGTACTATATGCCTTACGGTCTTTTGATGCCGACACAAGACCTGATTTAATTACTGAGGCAAAATCATCTTGTACATCGTTTAAGGATAAAAGGTACAGGTATCAGTTTATGCTGGGTGCCTTCTCACGTTGGTCTTCACGGCAACGAAGTAGTTGACAGAACAGCTAAGCAAGGTGCAGAGAATTCTCTTAATTCTATAGAATTCCATGTTCATACTTCCGTAAAAGAAGCTTGCAACATGCTCGAATCAGCCTCATGGATTCGATTTCATGAACATTTCAATGAACAGTTTGTGTCACAACAAATGATAAAACTTTCCGTTCAAAATTTATATAAAAAATTGCAGTATTCTTACATGTTATCATTTGCGATCGATTGTTGCTGTTCGTTTTCGTATTCAGCTAAACGCATTGAAAACAAAATATTGTAAAAATGTCAAGTGTGTTTGCGGCAAACAGTTCAAATTGTTTCACTGTTTATTTTAGTGCAAAATGCTAACGTTCTTTTCCACCGAAAACTATTCTGAAACTCATTTCAAAAAAGTAACATCAGATCAATCTTTGCTTGTTAAAATTTCAGAATCATTAGTTCACAGTCCTGTTAATGCATTACTTTAACTTTATGCAGTTTATGTTTTAGTGTTAAATTTTCCCTTCACATTGTTGAAGCTAATTGTTATTAATGTTAGAGTTAAGATTTCGTTACATTTTACTATTCTACCACCTATTTATGACTTTTTCCTCTGTCTCCCCTCTACCCCAATCCAACCTGTCCAACTATCGTTCTCCATTTTATTGTATTTATACTTTTTCTCCCTTTCCCCCCTCCCAAGTCTAATATCACTTACAGTGAAAAGACGTTAAATCAGATCCTGAGGTCCTACCTGAATAGTTCCCTGGAGTCGTAAGGGAGTGAGGTGGCAGATATTTTAACTTTTGCCGGGGCCAGCACCACGTTAAATCAAAGAACGAACAATATCTGATTGCAAACAAAAAGCTGGAAAAGAAAATTAAGAATGCATTTAATCAATATGCAGAACAACACACAATGGGTGAAACAGTGACAGCAGGGCTCACTCAAACCTACAAGGCGTGTAAATCCCCCACAGGTTTTTTTCTTATGTAGGGCTTAATGTAACATGGCAACATCTGTTTGACATATATCAACTCAATTGACGTTCTCGTCCATTGAAAACCATCAAAGTTGGAGCACATATATCCACAAATTACTGTATATTTCTGAACAATTCAGTTTCAGTTTCAATTTCAATTTCTCAAGATGACGTCTACGCGCTCGGAATGAAGCCTATATGCACTAACGTCACATGTGCCATGTTTTGGAGAAGATCCAGAA
>CM060313.1:64932816-64935316 GCA_030674185.1 Monoplex corrugatus
AAATCGTGACAGTTCACAAATCATTCCGGGGGTTAATTACACAGGGGGACTAATTGTATGGCGACCATCGACTGTTCCGCAAAGTGGCGGTTATACAAGAAGGTTGCTGTGAACCAAATCATTCACCCCCATGAACAAACCTACGCAGAAACTTGGAACCGTTTATTGAGTCATATTTCCTTGTGTGCTCTTTTGAAGTACCGGGAAGAACTAAGGGAAATAACTCTTGGGACAGCTTGCAAGTGCCTTCGGGGACTCCCATAATTGATTGGTCGATATTTAACCCTTTAATTCCTGAACCCTGTCAACAAGCATCATGCATTGTCAGCCTTACTAGCAAAGCAAAAACTTAACCTTTTGGCTCCCTCACTCTGTCCACCAATTTCCTGCAGGAAGCTGGTGGATAGGGTGAGGGTGTCAAAGGGTCAAGTTTTTGCACTTAGTGGATAAGGTTTGGGGGTCAAAGGGTTAATTTTTTTGCAGTTGGTGGATAAGGTGCGGGAATCAAAAATGTAACCTTTTAATTTCCTCACCCTATCTAACAAAATTTTCCCACTTCCTTGCAGGAGGCTGGTAGATAGGGTTTGGGAGTCAAAGGGTTAAGTTTTTGCAGTTGGTGGATAGGGTTCGGGATTCAAAGGGTTAAGTTTTTGCAGTTGGTGGGTAGGGTGCGGGAGCCAAAGGGTTATCCCTTTAATTTTCTCACCCTATCCAACACAATTTTCCCAATTTCCTGCAGGAAGTTAGTGGATAGGCTGAGGGAGTCAAACAGTTAACCCTTTAATTTCCTCACCCTGTAAAACAACATTTTCCCAATTTCCTGCAGGAAGCTGGTGGATGGGATGAAGGAATGAAAGGGTTATGGATAAAGTTTATATCGTTAAACAAGGATTGTTATTGCCAACCAATCGCCGTGGTGTAGTGGTTAACGCAACAGACTGGAAGGTTGTGGGTTCGAATCTCCATCAATCCCTTCAAAACTATTTTCTATAACTGGCTCCTACCCAGAGTTGGGCGTGCTATGGGCTCAATGGGAAGACTGGGACCACACAGACAAGTCTCATCCACTTCATGGATGTGTCAGTGAGGGTGGTGCTCAAATCTTCTGACCAGCACTGCAGGTGTCTGTATCTCTTGGGCCTGGTTGACCCCATGATATATTATGATAGTAAGCATAAGAATACAACCCTGTCACGCAGTGTCGATCCTAGATTGAACTCCATAGCACTATGGTCGTCATCCTCATCGACATCATCGACATCGCATTGTTAAAAGAACCTGCGCCAGCTTCTGTGGCCATTAAGAATGCGTAGAAAATGAGACAAAAAAGAAAAAGAAAAGAAAAAGATGAGTGCGACGATCATTAAAAAAAAACTGTGCCAGCTTCTGTAGCCATTAAGATGGCATAGAAAATGAGGAAAAAACAAAAACAAAAACAAAAAAAGTGAGCACAGAGGTAACCTCCCTGAGTGCGATTATCCTAAATACATAAAAAAAAAGGGATTAGTATTGCCAGGTTTCTCTGTTCACTTAATTCATACAATAACCAGTCCTTTTTTCTTGCTATTATCTGTCTTTGTGGTTCCTCAGAAGAATGTTGAGAGTTCCATGGACATCAAAGAAAACAAACGAGACAGTCTTGATGGAGGCAGACACAAGTAGATCACTCATTAGGAAGATTAGGAAAAGACAAGCAACATTTATAGGCCATTTCATGAGAAAGGGGGATTGGAGCACCTGGTCACAACGGGAAAGCTGGAGGGAAAGAGAGCACCAGGTAGACCCAGGGAGAGAATGCTGGACGGACTTGCAGAGTGGCTGGGGATGAGGAGGGTGGGGGAGATGCTCGGGGCAACGAGAGATAGAGATGGTTGGAAGTCCATGGTCGCCAACGCCATGCGGCAGGGCACCTGGTGATGATGATGATGATGATTATATGTTTTGTTGCTTGAGGCAACAAGAGATAGAAACAGATGGAAGGCCACGATCGCCAACGCCATGTGGCAAGGCACTTGATGACGATGATTATGATGGTGATATGTCTTGTTGTACCATCAGCTTTTGTCACAGGGAGATGAAGGTAATGCTCAACATCGACCTGGTAGGCATGAAGAGGACACAAAGACATGTGGGGTGACGTAAAAAATCTCCACATTGTCGACGGGAGGTTTTCCTTGGTATGCCTCTCGCTTTAAAAATCCGCATATCTTCTCCAAGTATAAAGCGACCGAAAAGACACCGACTTTGGTTAAGTTATCATGCTCTGGACACAGCTAGAAAGGGACAGGCTAACGTTGGTTGATGTTGTGTCACTGCTAACAAAAAATAAATAGATAAATATAAACGAATTCAAAAATACAAATAACACAACAAAACAACCAAACAAGCAAACGAGAGTAGATTCAACCCAAAGACAAGTGACTTAGAAACATATGTGACCCCAAATCACCTTTGAAACGCAGATTCACGCTAAGGTTTGAAAAATAGAACCTGGCAATCC
>CM060313.1:64942816-64952816 GCA_030674185.1 Monoplex corrugatus
ATCATCATGTGCCCTGCTACATGACGTTGGCGATCAAGGCCCTCCATACGAATTTTTTTTTTTTTTTTTTTTTTTTTTTTTTTTGTCGCTGCAAATACATTTCCCACCTTGTCTGTCCTCTCTCAGCCACTCTGCAAGTCCGTCCAACATCTTCTCCCTGGGTCTATCTGGTGCTCTTTTTTCCTTCCAGCTTTCCGGCTGTGGCTACGTGCTCAAATTTCTCTCGTCTCATAAAATGTCCTATAAATGTTGTCTTTTCATAATCTTCTCTGTAAAGGATCTTGTGTCTGCCTCATTAAAGACTGTCTCGCTTGTTTTCTTTGCTGTCCATGGTACTCCTATCATCATCGATTTTCTCAGAAACCACATTTGAGCTACCTCAATCTTGTGGTGACTTTGCGTATTGACTGTCAACGCCTCACAACCGTACAACAGTATCACTTTCATATAACACCCAAGAACTCTATTCCTGATGTTACTTGATAGGCTTGTGTCCACGCTTTACATCTGTACAACAGTATCGGTTCTATATAACACAAAAGAACTCTCTTCATCGCCAGGATAAAAATCCAATAATCTCTCTCTCTCTCTCTCTCTCTCCTCTCTCTCTCTCTCTCTCTCTCTCTCTCCCTCTCTCTGTCTTTCCTGATCTCCCACTCTCTCTCTCTCCCTCTCTCTTTCCCTCTCTCTGTCTCTCCCCTCTCTCTCTCCCCCTCTCTCTCCTCTCTCTCTCTCTCTCCTTCTCTCTTTCTCTCCCTCTCTCTCTCTCTCTCTCCTCTTTTCCCTCTCTCCTCCCCCCTCTCTCTCTCCCTCTCTCTCTCCTCCCTCCCTCTTCTCTCTCTCTCTCTCTCTCCCCTCCCCTCTCTCTCGCTCTCTCTCTCTCCTTCTCTTTCCCTCTCTCTCCCTCTCCTCTCTTCCTTCCTCCTCTCTCTCTCTCTCGTCTCTCCTCCCCTCTCTCCCCTCTCTCTCTCTCTCTCTGCCTGTGTCCATTTCGTTTAACTTCTACAACTAAGTAAGGAGGAGAAGAGGGGGGGGGGGGGCAAGAGAAGGAGGTATTCTGTTTCTGGGCAACCAAACCTTTTGGCTCCATTGATGAATTACGTGATTCCACTTGACAGGTCTGTGCCAAGGCCTGTGGAACGGGGTGTGGGGGAGGGGGGGAGGGGTGATGTGAAAATGACAGTTGAAGTTCATTCTGTGCCTCTCTCCCCTCAAGGAGATTTGGTGAAATGTAAGTTGAAGTGCATTTCTTTTTCCCATGTCGTCTGCCTTTTGACAATAGATTCATGATCAAACCGTATGCTCATTCTCTACTTTTCATCATCATCATCATCATCATCATCATCATCATCATCATCATCATCATCATCATCATAATCATCATCATCATCATCATCATCAAGTGCCTTGCCACATGGCGTTGGCGATCATGGCCTTCCATCTATTTCTATCCCTTGTGTGTTGCTGCAAGCACCTCTTCCACCCTCTCTTGTCTTCAGCCACTCTGCAAGTCCGTCCAGTATTGTCTCCCTAGGTCTACCTGGTGCTCTCTTTCTCTACCTTTAGATGACTGAAATAAATGGGGAGAGTTTCAACACAAAAAGGGGGAAAAAGAGAAAAAGAAAAATGCGAAAAAGTAAGGCCCACTAAGCAGCATTTCTAAGTAGCTGTTTTTTAACCAGACATATAACTTTCTGTTTGTTTCAAAGATCAACTCATAAAACAGATGAGTAAAGGCACAAAATCCAAAACAAGTGTGACTGCCCGCGTTCAAGCAAACAGGAACCAGAAAAAGAAAAAAAACACGAAAGAAGAATAAGAACGCGTATTTAATACAAGACAAGACAGGCGCTGAAGTAAAGGTACGGTTAAACTGAGGTCGTGATAATCAGCAGGTGTAAATTGAAAAGTTCAGAGTGTTTAAAACATGTTCTCTTTCCTGAGGTTTGGTAGGCATCTGTTTAATTTAAACTGGTACATTCCAGCGTAGTTTCGTTTTCTGGTGTGTTTTTTTTTGGGGGGATCTCTCTGTCTCTGTCTCTGTCTCTGTCTCTGTCTCTGTCTCTGTTCTCTCTCTCTCTCTCTCTCTCTTCTTCTCTGTCTCTCTGTCACACACACACATATATACACACATATGCTCACACGCGCGCGCGCACACACACACACACACACACACACACACACACACACACACACACAAAGACACACACATATACACACACACGTTCATACAGATATGAATAAAGACAAACACGCACACACACACACACACACACATACACACACTCACATACACACACACACACACACACACACACACACACACACACACACAACACACACACACACACACACACACACACACACACACACAAAACTTAGGTGATGCTCCTGGACCCGAACACACGCTGACACATACCCACACTTTCTTATCCATTCCAATGCATCCATGCATGTTTGAAACTCCGTTTGAAAACAAAGGGGAAAAAAGACACTGAATCATTATTTCAATAGTGAGACAGAGCCTGTTGGGAAATAATGTTATGTTTCAATATTTCTAGGATTTATGAATGTGGGACTACCCCTACAATCGAAATATGAGGCAGTTTTAAGAGGACAAAGATTCTTTGGTTTTTGAACATGGAAAATAAATGACATGCTTTACTCTAGGGTGTTTTGTTTTTGAACATGGGAAATAAATAACATGCTTCTCCATGGGGTCTTTGGTTTTTGAACATGGGAAATAAATGGCATGTTTCACTATGGGGTCTTTGGTTTTTGAACATGGGAAATAAATGGCATATTCCTCTAAGAGGATCTTTGGTTTTTGAACATGGGAAATAAATGGCATGTTTCACTATGAGGTCTTTGGTTTTTGAACATGGGAAATAAATGCCAAGCTTTGCTCTAGGGTGTTTTGTTTTTGAACATGGGAAATAAATGGCATGTTTCTCTATGGGGTCTTTGGTTTTTGAACATGGGAAATAAATGACATGCTTTGCTCTAGGGTGTTTTGTTTTTGAACATGGGAAATAAATGGCATATTCCTCTATGGGGTCTTTGGTTTTTGAACATGGGAAATAAATGGCATATACCTCTAAGGGATCTTTGGTTTTTGAACATGGGAAATAAATGGCATATACCTCTAAGGGGATCTTTGGTTTTTGAACATGGGAAATAAATGGCATGTTTCTCTAAGGCGATCTTTGGTTTTTGAACATGGGAAATAAATGGCATGTTTCTCTATGGGGTATTTGGTTTGTGAACATGGGAAATAAATGACATGCTTCTCTATGGGGTATTTGGTTTTTGAACATGGGAAATAATGGCATGTTCCTCTAAGGGGATCTTTGGTTTTTGAACATGGGAAATAAATGGCATGTTTCTCTATGGGGTCTTTGGTTTTTGAACATGGGAAATAAATGGCATGTTTCTCTAAGGGGATCTTTGGTTTTTGAACATGGCAAATAAATGACATGCTTCTCTATGGGGTCTTTGGTTTTTGAACATGGGAAATAAATGACATGTTTCTCTAAGGGGATCTTTGGTTTTTGAACATGGGAATATATGACAGGATTCCCTATGGGGTCTATATCATCGCTATCACTGTTAGCATATGCCATTGTATGTCTCTCTGTGTGTCTGCTTCTTTCTATGCCTGTCTGTCTGTCTGTCTGTCTACCTATCCATCTAGTTTTCCAGTCTATGTAGTCTGCTTTATGCTTGCCTATATCTGTATGTCTCTCTTTCTCTCTCTCTCTCTCCCTCTCCCTCCCTCTCTCTCTCTTCCTCTCTCTCTCTCTGTATTTATCTATCTGTCTGTATTGCCCACCCTCTGTCTGTCTGTCTGTCTGTCTGTCTGTCTGTCTGTCTGTCCAACCCTCTTTCTGCACATCTCTCTTCTTTTTTTCTTCCTTTTTGCTTTTCTTTGGTCTGATTTGCTTGCATTTTACTTTTTTTTCCAGTACACTATTTTTAATATAGGTACATTGGAATTGGCAGTATTATCTGTTTATTATCTACTACTCTCTCTCTCTCTCTCTTTCTCTCACACACACTCTCTCTCTCGCTCTCCTTCTCTCTTTATCTCTCGTTCAACGTCTCTGTTTGTTTCTCTGTATTTGTTTCTATTTGACTGTCTGTCTGTGTGTCTGTCTGTGTCTCTCTGTCTCTGTCTGTCTCTCTGTCTCTGTCACTCTCTATCTGTCTCTCTCTCTCGGTAGTTCAAGAGCACAACACATCCCTATTGACGTTGTATAAATTGGCAAAGCCACCCTGGCTCTGACTGTGTCTTATGAACAAGGAAATACTGTGAGAAGGTTGTCAGTGTGTTTACATAAGTCATTAACATCACCTTCCGTTACGTCAACAGAAGTGCAGTGTCTAACGCTCACATTATTTGTGCATGCTGTTATCATGTTATTCATTACAGACTGTTATCATGTGTTGGAACAGTTATATGCTTGTATTCTTTTCAAGGGTTGCTAGGGCTTTTTTTTTTTTTTTTTTTTTTTTTTTTTTTGCGATGAACAAGTCTCTCTCTGTGTCTCTGTTTGTCTCCTTGACTGTCTGTCTGTCTGTCCCTCTCTCTCTCCCTCTTTCTCTCTCTCTCTTCTCCTCCTCCTCCTCCTTCCTCTTCTTCCTATTTCTTCTTCTTCTTCTTCTTCTTTTTCTCTTTTTTTCTCTCTCCCTCTCTCTGTTTCTCTCTCCTCCCTCTCCCCCCCCCTCTCTCTCTGTTTTTGTCTGTCTCTCACTCTGTCTCTGAATCTGTGTTTTCTGTTTTGTGTTTGTTTGTTTGTTTTATATAATTTGTCTGTCTGTCTTTTGGATAGAAGGAAGGAAAGGGGGAAGAGAGAGAGAGAGAGAGAGAGAGAGAGAGAGAGAGAGAAGAGAGGAGAGATAGTGGAGAGTGACAGAGAAAAGGAGTGGAGAGAGAGAGAGAGAGAGAGAGAGAGAGAGAGAGAGATACAGAGAGAGACAGAGAGAGACAGAGACAGAAACAGAAACAAAGAGAGACAGAGAGATACACAAAAAGACAAAGACAAATACAGACAGAGAGCAGTACCAAATCACCCACAGGCATGATCAGATTCCAACCAGTGAATCCTCTGAATTGTTTCCTGTTGTTCTGGTAACTGTAGACATGGGCGAAAAAACATGTTTTTGTCTGCTATGCCATCTACGTATTTTCATTCACACCAGCAGCTGTTGAACTCTCTGTCCCTCGTACATCTCCTCAGATATCTAACGCACAGAAGTCGAAAACATGTTTGTGTTCGTAAGACTTTTTTTTTCTTGTGTTGCTCCATTTACTCCTACTGTAAATCATCATCATCATCAAATGCTTTGACACATAGCGTTGGCGATCATTACTTTACTTTACTTTTTCCTTCCGCTTGTACCGGTGGGCGTCGCGGGGAGATACAGTCGTCTGTCAGCAGCAAGGCGGGTGGCCTGGAGAAGGGACATCTCGTGAGCTCTGAGAGTGTCTGCCACGGAGTCGCTCCATCGTCGTCTTGGTCTTCCTCTGGCTCTCCAGCCAGAGTATCTGGTGTTGTATGCCCGAAGAGCTGGTTGGTTTAGGGGCATACGTGTGAGGTGTCCGAACCACTTAATCCTCATATGTTCGATGTGTTGTAGGATTGGTGTTGCTCCTACCATGTCTCGTATCACCTCATTTCTGATCTTGTCTCGCCTTGTCTTGTTTACTGCTTTCCTCAGGCATTTCATTTCACAGGTGACCAGTTTTCTCTCGAGGACTTTAGTTAGGGACCGTGTCTGGCACTGGTATGTCAGCGTTGGTAGAAAAATGGCGTTGACGAGTTTCGCCTTAGTGCTGGTGGGAATGCTGGGGTGTTTCAGGAGAGGGGCAAGTTGGTAGCTGACTGCGTTGGCTTTCTGGCATCTGGTCTCGATTTTTCTGTCTAGTTTGCCATTTTCAGTGAAGATGCTGGCGATCATGGCCCTCCATATGTGACCTCCAACCACGAAATCAGTCTTAACTCGCAGACAGTCGAACAGCACTAGGAGCTGAAAAGGTGACTGAGGGTCTATCTGGGGTGTTTTGACTTTTTCTCAAAATTGATTTCTATGGACTATAATCTATCCCCCACAGACATTTTTGTTCTTGAAAAAAATATTAATCAGTTCAAAATATAGTATTTTAATGCATTGATCGCAGCAGAAAGAACGCAATTTCGTACCAAAAGTACCTCTTTTTGTCTCTTATTATGAACCGTAACCTGTACAGTACCCGCACATGTAATATACTGACGGAAAGCTCTTTGGTGTACTTTTCAGATAATGACAGCGAAAATTAGAAACAAACTGGGTCAAAGCCACCAAACAAAAATATTTTAAGGAAAATGTGTAGGAGAACACACAAAAACTTAAGAAGCCTTTTCCTCAAAATGGCCGTCATACAACGTACTGATTTTAATCATACATAACTTCTACATTTTTTTGAGTACAAGCTTTATACAAGTACCAAAATATTCAGCAAAATGTACACTTTCCAGTGATATGTATATCTCAAAATACCCAAAATGTTAGTTAAGACTGATTTCGCGGTGGGAGGTCACATATGTTTCTATCCCTTGTTGCCGCAAGCACATCTTCCACCCTCTCTGTCTTCAGCCACCCTGCAAGTCCGTCCAATATTTTTCCCTAGGTCTACCTGGTTCTCTATTTCCCTCCAGCTTTCCTGTTGTGACCAGGTGCTCCAATTCCCCTTTCCTCATAAAACGGCCTATAATGTTGCCTGTCTTTTCCTAATCTTCCTTATGAATGATTTTCTTGTGTCTGCCTCCATCAAGACTGTCTCTGTTTTCTTTGCTGTCCATGGAACTCTCTTCCATGAAACCACATCTCGGCTGCCTCAATCTTGTTCTGGCTTTGTTTGTTGACTGTCCACGCCTCACAACCGTATAACATTATTGTTTCTATATAACATTCAAGAATTCTTTTCCTGATGTTAACTGATAGGCATTTGTTGGTAAGAATGCATTTCATCTTCTTGAATGCTGTTTTGGCTTGGCTGATTCTGCTGGCTATTTCTGATGTGCATCTGCCGTCTGGTGAAATGATCGTTCCCAGATATTTATACTTATCAACCTGTCTCAAAGTTGTGCCGCTTGCTGTTATTTTGCATGAGGGGATTTCATGTATAATAACAGTAAAAAACAAAACAAAAAAACTAGTACTTTTTCTTTCTTTTTCTTTTTTCGCAATGCTATGATAAGGATGACCACAGGGGATAATAATTATGATGTTATTGCGTTCCTTTCTGGATTGAGACTGTGTGACAGGGTTGTAAGCTTCGATCACTTTTCGTAATATATCCTGGCGTCAACTAAGCCCAAGGGATACAGACACCTGCGGTGTTGGTCTAGAAATCTGTGAAATGGCTTACCCATGAAGTGGATGACATTCGACTGTGTAGTTCAAATCTTCTCAATGAGTGTATTATAAGCACACACATATCTGGGTAAGAGTCGGTTGGTGCCAAAAATGTTCATATTTATTTTGACAGAGGTAAAGGGATTCGAGCCTACAACCTTTCATCCGGCAGAAAGCTGCGTTATACTTTTTTATGACTGTCCTTTAGTTCCAACAATTTTCGTGAGCCTTTTAACATGCAATACACAAATAAATCGCACAGTTCATGGAAGCTGTAAATAAAGAAACTATGGGTTTTTTTTTCTGTCTGGCTGTCTATCTGTCTGTCTCTTTCTCTCTCTCTCTCTCTTCCTCTCTCCCACTCCCTCCCTACCTCTCTCTCTCTCTCTCTTTTCTCTCTCTCACACACACACACACACACACACACACACACACACACACAGAGAGAGGTCCAGTTGGACCTAACGCTAGTATCCTCGAGTTATACAGTGTTTTGAAGTTTTACAGTTTTGAAATTCTCCCTCTTTCTCTCTTTTTCTCTCTCTCTCTTTTCTTCTTTCTCTTTCTCTCCCTTCCCCCTTCTCTCTCTGTTTCCATCTGTCTGTGTGTCTGTCTATATCTGTCTGTCTGTCTATCTCTCTGTCTGTCTGTCTGTCTGTCTCTGTCTCTCTGTCTGTCTGGCTGCCTGCCTGCCTGCCTGCCTGCCTGCCTGCCTGCCTGCCTGTCTGTCTGTCTGTCCCTCTCTTTCTGTGTGTGTGTGTGTGTGTGTGTGTGTGTGTGTGTGTGTGTGTGTGTGTGTGTGCGTGTGTGTGCGTGCGCGCACGCGCGCTTGTGGAGAAAATCTTTATTCTTAAGGAGTGTGCGTGCGTGGAAAAGCATTATGTTTTTAAGTCCTTCCTGTCGATAAGATCGATGCTCCGTCGGGAATTCACAGGAGTAAATAAATCAGAAATATAATATGTCTGGCTTGAACATGTGCGTGGCGAATATTAATTTTGATCCGTGCGTGTTTCGCATGCTTTGTCCGCTAAAGAGCATGTATCACACTTATTTATGATTTATTTTATCACAAAATAGCATGCACACATGCACATTTACCAGTCCATGAAATTACACCAGATCCTAGAAAAAGCCAGGCACCATATTATAATTGTAAAAGACTGATGGAAATGTTAGTGTTAGTGTTGTTTAAAGCCCAGCCGACTTTGGAGAGCCATATCAGGGCTATGATCGCTTAAAAACATACAAAACTTCAACAGGATAAAAAATAAAGAAAAGAGAATTAAGTACACATATCAATGCATTGGCTCATAATTATAATCTAAACACATGCCCCTGACGCTGACCACTCCATCCAATTCATCACACAAGTGATTTAAAAACACACGTGAATGCAAATGTAAGCATACATGAGGACTCCAAAACATATACAAAAACGGGCATAAATTACCAAAACTTTGCTATTCATAGCTCACCTTCTTAGAGCCAAAAATGCACTTGATACATGTACCCAATTATCAATCCTAAGAAATAGTACGTAAGACTTTATTGAACACATACAGATGAATGGACCAGTAAGGCAGAAAATGATAGAAAGAAGTGACAGAAAGCAAAGGAATAAGACAGAAACAAAGAAAGTGACAGAAAAAGAGGAAATTCCTTGCACAGAATTTCCATAAGGTGGGGATACTGTTTATACTGAAAAAGCCCCTGGCATCCCCACGGGAGAATGATGGAAATGTGCAAAGTCTTTTTTGAAAACGTACAGAAAGTTTACCGTAATATGAACAATGAGCATTACATGTTTAAAAAAAAGGACCAGCCAGAAAGGGCATGTGAAGCACCAAACACACACACACATACACACACACATACACACACACACACACACCACACACACACACACACACACACACACACACACACGCACAGAGACACACATACACACACACACACACATACACACACACACACACACACACACACACACACACACGCACAGAGACACACATACACACACACAAACACACACACACATACACATACACACACATACACACACACCACACACGCACACACGCACACACACATATACACACACAAACACACGCACATACACACACACACACACACACACACACACACACACACACACACACACACACATACATATATACACATACAAACGGCATGCAATTGGAATCCATCAAAATAGCGGTCAACAATTTGTTCGTACTTTGTTTGATTGTTAGTTTGATAGTTAGTTGGCTGGTTAGTTAGTAAGTGAATTAGTTAGTTAGTTGGTTAGTTGGTTAGTTGGTTGGTTGGTCGGTCGGTCGGTCGGTCGGTCAGTCAGTCAGTCAGTTAGTCAGTTAGTCAGTCAAGTTAGTTAATTAGTTAGTTGGTTAGTTAGTCAGTCAGTCAGTCAGTCAGTTAGTCAGTCAGTTAGTTAGTTAGTTAGTTGGCTAGTTAGTTGGTTAAATTTTTAGTGGGTTGGTTGGTTGGTTGGTTGGTTGGATGGATGGTTGGTTGGTTGGTTGGTTGGTTTGGTTAGTTCAGTGAGTGAGTGAATGAGTGAGTTAGTTATTTAGTTACTTGCTTG
>CM060313.1:64962816-64965316 GCA_030674185.1 Monoplex corrugatus
TCCAGAACGGGACCCCGACGCAATCCCTGGGGGACACAAGATTACCACCAGTGTGATGGATTGTTCATTAACCCTTAAACTTCTGCACCCTGTCCACCAGCAAAACCTGCATCGTCAACCACGAAGACAAAGCAAACAACAACTTAACACTTTGACTCCCTCACCCTATCCACCAGCTTCCTTGTAGGGTGAGGGAGTCAAAGGGTTAAGTTTTGTTTTGCAGTTGGTGGATAGGGTGAAGGAGCCCCCGACATTCCCCCAAGGAGGAGCTCTCATAGTGGGATTGAAGAAGTGCTGGAAAATTGAAATGAGCAGTGTGGGGATATTGATACAGATCTGGTTAAAAAGATGGAGTGGCAAAAAAAAAACAACAACAACAAAAAAACAACAACAAAAAACAACAACAAAAAACAAACAAAAACAACAACAAAAAACAACAACAAAAAAAAGGAAACAAAACAAAACAAAAATCACAGATAAACAAACCAACAACAACAACAACAAAATAAAAGCCGCACACCCACACACCCACACCCTCCCCACACACACACACACGGGCGCACCCACGCACACACGCACATACACATACACACACACACACACACACACACATACACACACACACACGCACCTACACACACACACACACACACACACACACAACACAAACACACACATATACACACACACACACACATACACACACACACACACACAGACACACACACACACACACACACATACACACCAACAGCATTCAAAACAAACAAACACACTACAATTATCAAAACAAAAGCAAAACGAAACAAACAAAAATTATGTGAACTCATTCTGTCATATTGTTTACGAAGTATGTTCAGAAAAAAATGATTGATTTGCGAAATAAACCCCTAGGAAAACACACACACACACACACACACGCACGTACGCACGCACGCACGCACTTACACACACACACACACACACACACACACACACACACACACACACACACACACCAACAACATTCAAAACAAACAAACAAACAAACACACTACACTTAGCAAAACAAAAACAACACAAAACAAACCCAAATCATGAGAACTCAGTCTGTGATATTGTTTACAAACACCCCCCCCCCCACACACACACACGCACCTACACACACACACACACAAACACACACACACATACACACACACACACACACACACAAACACACACACATATACACACACACACACATACACACACACACATACACATACACACGCACGCACACACACACATACACACACATACACACACACATACACACACATACACACACACGTACACACACACACACACACACACACACACATACACACACACACACACACACACACACACACACACACACACACACACATACACACACACACACACACAAAATTTACCTTCATTGAGGAAGGAATTGCATGTAGGCTTTGCTGAAACACTAAGTGATACATCTTCCGCCTGTCAACGCCCTTTGTTTTTCACCCGTCTTTCGTTTTCCTTGTTGACTCATTGATTTGGTTCAGTTTTTACGTCGACACCCAACTTCAGATGATATGACCAACGGGGATAACCATCCCAGGGAAGTGGGGGAAGGGGGACTTATCTAATCCTATACTGACACCACCAGAACAACAACGATGTTAAGATGGGACAGTGAGAAGGCCAGTTTTACATGTAAAGTAGCGCATCCCGGGATTCGAACCCACAACCATTAGCATATGAATCCGACGCTCAAGCCAAATGAGCTACTGGGGCCAGATCTTTTTCCAGATTGCAAATAAATATATACGTGTATTAACCCCCCGTGGGGATGCCGGGGGTTCTTTCAGTATAAATAATATCCCCACCTTCTGGAAATTCTCTGCTAAAAATTTCTACTTTTCTGTCACTCTGTTTCTGCCTTGTTCCTTTGCTTTCTGTTATCTCTATCTATCATTTCTGTCTTAATGGTCCATTCATCTGTATGTGTTCGATAAAGTGTTACGTACTATTTCTTAGGATTGATAACTGGGTACATGTATTGGGTGCATTTTTGACTCTAGGGAGGTGAGACGTGCGGATGCAATTTTAGGTAATATATTTATGCCGGTTTTTATATATGTTTTTGTGTTCTTAGGTATGCTTATATTTGCTTTCAGGTGTGGTTTTTAAATCCCTTGTGAGATGAATTGGACGGAATGGCAACTCCAGAGGTATGTCCTTACATTATGTGCGCGGCTGCATTGATATGTGAACTTAATTTCCTTTATATTTATATATCTATTTATTTATTTACTTATCTATTTATTCATGTATATATTTTTTATGCTGTTGAAGTTTTGTGTGTTTTGGAGCGGTTATAGCCCTGATATGGCTCTACGCAGTCGGCTGGGCTTTAAACAACAACAACAACAATAGCAATAACAGTATTAAACCTTTTTCGTTGCACCAATGACGTCGGAACTATGCCACGATTTCACGACCGCCGTGCATTGGTAAC
>CM060313.1:64972816-64980316 GCA_030674185.1 Monoplex corrugatus
TGGTTTGGTTTACTTTGGTTTAGTTTGGTTTGTTTTCATGCTAATCGTCATGCTAATTGTTACTTATCGTCTCATCAGAAAAAAAAACCCCAAAAAACTAGCATCCAGTCGACCAAATCAGATCTAATCAAACGAGAGAAATCAGGGATGGTGGGGGGGGGGGGGGTAAATGTCCAGCTTATCTGTGATTCGAATTCAGGGTTTCTCGCGTCGCAGGCAGCTTGCCTTAACCGCTAAGCCACGAGGTTTACTGTATGGACGGCGCAGCAGGACAATGTCCGCACGTCATATCAGGTCTGAAAAAGTGACAGATGCAGGGGATTATGTGGAATTATCTCATAGTCTCCCTCTGTCCTGTCTCCGATCTCTCGCTCTGTTGACTTTGCTGAGCTGCCTGCGGGCAGGTATTATCACTGTCTCCTGTTGGCAAGGGTTTGGGTGGATTTGGTTTAGGACTGTTCTCTGTTGTTGTTGTTGGTGGTGGTGTTGTTGTTGTTGTTGTTGTTGTTGTTGTTGTTGTGTTGTTGTTGTTGTGTGTTTGTTGTTGTTGTTGTGTGTTTGTTGTTGTTTTGTGTTGATGTTGTTGTGTGTTTGTTGTTGTTGTTGGTGTTGTTTTTAGTTCTCATTTAACATTTTTGGAGGGTCACGTTCTTTCTCTGTCTGTCTGTCTGTCTGTCTGTCTCTCTCTCTCTCTATGTGCTCTGTCTGCCTCTGTCTGTCTGTCTGTCTCTCTGTCTGTCTGTCTGTTTGTCTGTTTGTCTGCCCCTGTCTAATATTTACAGAGGTACGTTTCCATCTCTCAACAGATTTATTTAAAGATTACTCTCCCTTTTCCCCTAACGGTCTGTCTGTCTGTGTCTAATATTTAAAGAGGTACGTTACCATCTCTCAACATATTTATTTAAAGATTACTCTCCCTTTTCACTTAACGGTCTGTCTGTCTGTCTGTCTGTCTGTCTGTCTGTCTGTCTGTGTCTAATATTTACAGAGGTACGTTACCATCTCTCAACAGATTTATTTAAGGATTACTCTCCCTTTCCCCTAATGGTCTGTTTGTCTGTCTGTCTGTCTGTCTATCTGTGTGTCTGTCTGCGTGCCTGCCTGTCTGTCTGTCTGTATTTCTCTGTCTACCTGTGGAATAATGGGCGGTTGACCCAATGCTATGGTGTTGTATCATTGCCTTACCCCTTGAAAGATACTCATCAATCAATCAATCAATCAAATCAATCAATCAGTCAATCAATCAATCAATCAATCAATCAAACCAACAAAATCCAATCAAGTCAAGTCAAGTCACGTCATGTCACGTCGCGCCACGTCACGTCACGTCACGTCACGTCACGTCACGTCACGTCATGTCAAATCAAATCAAATCAAATCAAATCAAATCAAATCAAATCAAATCAAATCAAATCAAATTAAATTAAATCAAATCAAACCAACTCATAAACGATTCAGTCCGTTTTATGTCTGTATGTATTTGTCCGTCTATCTGTCTGTCCGTCTGTATGTCACTCACTCACTCACTCATTCACTCACTCACTCACTCAATCAATCAATCAATCAATCAACCAACCAATGAATCAATCAGTCTTCATGTCTGTGTGTGTGTTTGTATGTCTGTCTCTGTCTGTCTGTCTGTATGCCTGTCTGTCTGTTTGTCTCTGTCTCTCTCTGTCTGTCTGTCTGTCTGTCTGTCTCTCTCTCTCTCTCTCTCTCTCTCTCTCTCTCTCTCTCTGTGGGCAGGAAGTTGGTGGATAGGGTGCGGGAATCAAAGGGTTCAATTTTTGCAGTTGGTGGATAGGGTGAGGGAGTCAAAGGGTTATTTTTTTTTGCAGTTGTGGGATAGGGATGCGGGGAGTCAAACGGTTAATAACCTGAAACTCGCGCTTCATATCTCATATCATCATCTCACTCCATGTCGAGTGCACATAGAAAGCTATCAGGCGTTTAACATGTCCCCGGCACTGTGACGCTGTCTCTGTGGAGCTGGTCCAAGTCCCCCCACCCCCACCCTAACCCCTCTGTCCCTGCCAGCACCCCCCTTCCCCCCTCTCCCCTCTCCCGTCCCCCCTCCCCTCCCCTCGACTAACTCCCCGTGACTATCTCTGAGAGAGGCATCATCAATAATAAACACGACATGATACGCTTGTGACAAGACAAATGTGCACCTTCCATAGATGGCCTTTGCGATGCGCGACATCACGAATGAGATTCGACATGCAACCAGTTTTTGTGTGTTTTCGTTTTTTGTTTGTTTGATTGGTTGGTTGGTTGGTTGGTTGGTTGGTTGGTTGGTTGGTTGGTTGGTTGGTTGGTTGGTTGGTTGGTTGGTTGGTTGGTTAATTGGTTGGTTGTTTGGTTAATTGGTTGGTTGGTTGGTTGGTTGGTTGGTTGGTTGGTTGGTTGGTTGTTTGGTTGGTTGGTTGGTTGGTTGGTTGGTTGGTTAGTTGGATGGTTTGTTTGATTTGGGTTGGGCTGGGTTGGGCTGGGTTGGGCTGGGCTGGGTTGGGCTGGGTTGGGCTGGGTTGGGTTGGGTTGGGTTGGGTTGGGTTTAGTTTGGTTGGGTTGGGTTTGTGAGACATCACGATAGAGATACGACATGCAAGGAGATTGTGTGTGTTTCGGGTTTTTCATTTTTGTTTGTTTGGTTGGTTTGGTTTGGTTTGGTTTGGTTTGGTTTGGTTTGGTTTGGATTGGTTTGGTTTGGTTTGCTTTGTTTTGCTTTGCTTTGCTTTGCTTGCTTTGTTTATGCTGTTGCTATGTTATGCTATGTCATGGCATGGCATGTCATGTCACATCATGTCATGTCGCGTCGCGTTACGTTACGTTACGTTGTTATGTTATGTTATGTTATGTTATGTTATGTTATGTTATGTTATGTTATGTTACGTTACGTTACGTTGTGTTACGTTACGTTACGTTACGTTACGTTATGTTATGTTATGTTATGTTATGTTACCTTACGTTGCGTTATGTTACGTCATGTTGTGTTGTGTTATTTTTTGTTATGTTGTGTTATGTTATGCAGTGACTGCATGCCTTGACTATTTTAATTGTGAAGAAGATAATTATATCTCATAATGCAGTTAATGCTTAATCCCAATCTGCAACATCAAAACACATCTTGCTCATTGACTAACTATCTTAATTCTTTGATAATTATTTATAGTGGAAGCTTAGTGTTCCACACATTCCGCCCACTCACCCTTCCCGTTCTTCCACACTTAAAGACCTTGCCAGCACACAGGGTTGTGACTATGCGCATGCTTGAGGAGTCTGCCAGTTAATGCCTGATAAATTTGGGTCCGAGTGAATCTGACTTAAAAAAAAAATCCAAATTTCAGCACTGTAATAAAACCAATCCTTTCAGGTATTGCTGTAGGACCGGGTGGGGGGTGGGGGGTGGGTGGGGGGGTTAAGTAATTAAAAAAAACCTCACTACACACGGGTCTGGTTTTTGAGGCCAGATAAACACACACGTATGGTGTGTATATTTCCGAACAAGTATTGAGAAAAAAAAAAAGTACCGGAGGGAAATCTGAAGTGGGAACACTTCATGCCAAGACACCGTCTGTCGCAGGATGGCGAAAACGTGATCGCGATGCCATGTAAGATAGCAGAGAATCAATCACAGAGGGTAGCACCTGAAGAAGAATGAGGACGACGGGTAGTCGGGAGATGGGGGGTGGGGGTGGGGGTGGGGGTGGTTATGGGGGGTAGGGGGACTCGCAGGGAAGGGAAGGGGGGGGGGGGGGAGAGTAGCAGGAATGTCAGAAAGATAGGAATAGCAGAAACAACGGAAGGGTGCAATCTACGCTCAGCATCTTCCCAAGCCGTGAGAGACCAGCATGAGATGCTTACAGATGGACGGGTCTGTGTGTATATCTCTGTCTGTTGGTTTGATCATTCATCCATAATCTGTATCATCAGGTTTCATCTTTCCTCTCTTGCTTCTCCGCTTCCATATCTCGCAGGGTCGCTATTATGACAAGTAACGCACGCATGCACACACGCACGCACACGCACACATACATGCGCGCGCACATACGCGCTCACGCACACACACAGACACACAGATACACACATACATGCACACACGCGCGCGCTGACAGGCACACCATAGACACATACACACGTGCACACACATACTACATACATACACACCCACACACAAACACACATGGACACACACGGACAAACACATACACATACACAATACAAGATAACCTAGTAACCAAATACACCACCACCAACAACAACAACACATACACGCTCACAGACACACAGACACACACACAAACAAACAAACCACAACAAATAAAAACAGCGGCAGCGGCAGTAACAGCAACAAAAACAACAATAGCAACAACAACAACAGCAGCACAAACAACCACAACAACTACACACACACACCACACACACACAACACACACACAGGACACACACACACACACACACACACACACACACACACACACACACACACACACACACACACACACACACAATCAAACAAACAAACAAAACAAACAAAATCCGTCTAATATTACTCATAGTGAAAAGACGTTAAATCAAAGAACGAACGAACACAAACAAACAAGCAAATCCAAATATGAAACCATACTTCAACGCAAACAAATAGGCCTATGGCTGTAACCAGTGGCTGCGCTACAGTGGGTTGCACAACTTACTACTGGCTGGAAGGTTGTGGGTTTGAATCCCAACAGTCCTGTCAAAACCAATCGTTTAAAAAAAGAACTGTGAAGAGAGAGAGAGAGAGAGAGAGAGAGAAGAGAGAGAGACAGACAGACAGACAGACAGACAGACAGACAGAGACACACGGACAGAAACAGAGAGAGAGAGAAGAGAGAGAGAGAGAGAAAGAGAGAGAGAGACAGACAGACAGACAGACACAGAAACAGTGACAAAGACAGACATAGACAGAGACATACACAGACAGACAGGCAGACAGACAGGCACAGAAACAGACACAGAGACAGACAGACATACACAGACAGACAGACAGACAGACAGGCACGCAGAACGTAGGTAGACAGAGACAGAGATAGAGAGACAGAGAGACAGGCAGAGACACAGACAGACAGATGGACAAGCGAACGTGTGTGTGTGCGTGCATTTGTGTGTGTAGGCACCTGAGTACGCGTGTGTGTATATGTGCGCACGTGCGTGTGCGTATGGGCATTTTACATACATTGAAGTGAAACGTACCAAATTTCAGAAAGTTGCCATGGAGGTATTTGAACAAGATATTTGCAATCTGAGAAGGCATGTTGTATTACTCCATCTCATAATGAAATGAAATATGTAAAGAGTTCTGTAACAACGATCCACAGTCTCAAAGCTGTGTCCTTATCCAACAACCAAGCCTCGGGCTTTATCAGTATTTGCTTGGCGGCCACCATTGGGTCATGTTTGTAGAAAACAGCGATACAGGCTCAGATAGGATTAACACTTTGACTCCCGCACCCCATCCACCAATTACAACAAACTTACCAGTCGCCGTGGTGTAGTAGTTAACGCAAAGGACTACCGACTGAAAGGTTGTGGGTTCGAATCCCCATCAGTACCTTCAAAAATCATGGTGGGATTTTTCAGCTCTAACCAGCTCCTACCTAGAGTTGGGCGTGCTGTGGGCTCATTGGGAAGACTGGAATCACACAGTCGAGTCTCATCCACTTCGCAGATGCGTCATTGAGGGTGCTGCTCAAATCTCCTGACTGCCTCCGCAGGTGTCTGTATCTCTCGGGCCTGGTTGACGTCAGGATATATTATTATGATAGTAGGCGTAGAGTACAACCCTGTCACGCAGTCTCAATCCTAGATGGAACTCTATAACATCATGATTATCATCTACATCGACATCATCATCATTGCATAATAAAAACTGTTTTAGCTTCTGTGGCCATTAAAGTGGCGTAGAAAATGGGACGAAAAAAAGAAAAAGGTAAGCACAAAGGTAACCCTTTGATTCCCTCACCCTATCCACCAGCTTCTTGCATATCCCTCATCCTATGGGATTTTCTGATTTTCCTTTCAGTGAACAATGATTATTTCAATGTGGCACTACTCTGTCTACGGTATTAACAGTTGTTCCCCTTCCCGCTTTAGAACGTGTTTCTGGTTAGGGTGAGGGAATCAAAGGGTTAAGTTTTCTCCGTTGCTAGCATGGCTGACAATGCAGAATGCTGGTGGACAGGGTGTGGGAGTCAAAGGGTTACGTTTTTGCTTTGTTAGCATGGTTGACAATGCAGAATGCTGATGGATAGAGGGTGTGGGAGTCAAAGGGTTAAGTTTTTGCTTTGCTGGCATGGTTGACAATGCTGGATGTGGTGGATATGGGTCAGGGAATCAAAGGGTTAATCATCTCACATTGTGAAATGGACTTTGCTGAATACAAGATAAAATATTATGCAAGATAGCGTGTCGGTAAACAACGCGTTGATGATTTATCGGTCAGCAGGGCAGACAAGGTCAGTTCTCAACTTGCCCCACTCTTTTTCAGTAGGAATGTTTGGGTGTTTCAGAAGTGGGTCAAAGCTGATAACTGACACTGTTAACCCTTTGGCTTCCGTGACCTGTCCGTCAACTGTAAAAAACTTAACTCTTTCATTCCCTCACCCTATCCACATGCTTCCTGCAGGAAGCTGGTGGATAGGGTGAAGGAATCAAAGAGTTAAGATTTTTTGCTTTGCTAGCGTGGTTGGCAATACATGATGCTGGAGAACAGGGTGCGGGAGTCAAAGGGTTAATTTTGCCCTGTTGACATTCCTACTGAAAAGAAACCAAGTTCATCAGCTCTATCTGCATCCTCACCCATACTACTTCCTCCAGTGGGGATGCCGGGGGCTCTTTCAGTATAAATAGTATCCCTACCTTCTGGAATTTATGTGCTAGAAATGCCCTCTTTCATGTCACACTTTGATTTTACGTTGTTCTTTTGTTTTCTGTTATTTCTTCCTATCCTTTTCTGTCTAGTTAGTCCATTCACCGGTATTGTGTTTGATAAAGTCTTATGTACCTCCTCAGACAAAGAGAGAGAGAGAGAAAGAGAAAAGAGAGAGAGAGAGAGAGACAGAGAGACAGAGAGACAGAGAGAGAGGAAGAGTGACTGTCAAAAACACTGACATTGACATGGATATTGGTTTGATCATGAAGCCACCAGTACATACATACTTTGAAGTAGGGAAAAGAGACAGATAGATAGAAGAGAGAAAGAGACATACACATAGACAGAGACAGAAAGACAGAGACACACAGACAGAGACAGACTGACAGCCAGAGAGAGACAGGGACAGACAGAGACAGATATGGGAGAGAGAGAGAGAACAAAGAGAGAGGGAGGGGGAGAGAGGGAGGGAGAAAGAAATGAGAGAGACAGAGACAGAGAAAGAGACAGAGGCAGACAGACAAAAGCAAGAGAGAGAGAGAATCAGGCAGAGAGAGAGAGAGAGAGAGAGAGAGAGAGAGAGAGAATCA
>CM060313.1:64995316-65000316 GCA_030674185.1 Monoplex corrugatus
GTAACCCTTTTGGCATGGCACTCTGGTATGTGTTATGTATATACATGCACTTGACACAACCCAGAAGCCTCTAAAGAATGTGCCACAGTGCGGAAAGATTACCTAGTGCAGGGGAGAGAATTAGAAGATACTGTGTTTACGACGGTGTGAAATAAGCAATGTATATGTTGGTTTACATCCTCTCCTCATGCACGGGCAGTCTAAGTTCCGTATGTATTCTATATGCATCAGATTCAATATTTTGAGAGACAGGAGAGAGAGAGAGGGGAGATTTGAGTTGTGTGTGTGTGTGTGTGTGTGTGGTGTGTGTGTGTGTGTTGTGTTGTGTGTGTGTGTGTGTGTGTGTGTGTGTGTGTGTGAGTGAGTTGAGGATAGGAACACAGAGAGAGAGAGAGAGAGGGAGAGAGAGAGAGAGAGAGAGAGAGAGAGAATTAATAAGAGGGATGGAGTGAGCGAGTGAGAGAGAGAGAGACAGAGAGAGAGAAAGAGAGAGAGAATCAATAAGAGGGATGGATTGAGAGACATACATATAGACAGAAAAAATTGAGACACAGACAAATAGAAGCAGAGACAGATAGACAATTTGACACTGAGCCAGATATGGAAAGACACGACAGGCAGACAGCCACCAGACATAGAGATGGGGATGTAATGAAGTAGATGTGTGATAACATAATTCTTGAACAATACCTCCACATCATTATCACAAAAGACTGTGTCTAAAATCAGCACTTTTCTCCTAAAAGCTGTGCTAACAGCCTTTTCTCAGGAATTAAAAGGGGAAAAAAAAGACATCTAACACCTGTTTACACTGGTGTAGATGTATGTCATATGTTCTCAAGAAAACTAAAGTTTTATTGCAACTGACGATTCTCCAAGGTTACAGTGACGTTGAGAAATAAATAAATAAATAAAAAAGAAATCTGGATTACGCTGAAGATGTTGTGTGATGGAAGAGAAATCAAAGTAATCATAGAATGAGTGAAAAGCCTGCTGAAAATTCTGTCATGCTGATAAGGTCCTGAGATTCTTCCTAACTCATAAATTCTATGTGCTTTCGTCTATGCTTGAATAGGTCATTTATTGAAAGAAATCTAGGTTGTTTATAATGCCCTACGACCCCCCCCCCCCCACCCCCCCTTTCCAAAAAAAAAAAAAAAGAAAGAAAAAAGAAATACGTAAATAAATAAATAAATAAAACAATGAAAGTTTCCAAATTAGCTGAAAAATGCCCATCTGTTTATAAAACAAGTTTTCTCCCAGGTATTAAGCAGATGCAAAGCCCCCACCCAGTACCATAAAGCATCACCTCAATCCCCAAGCTGTTGAAATAAATCTCCTAACTAGTAACACATCTCCACCATTGCCAGTCTATCATGAGAAGACCACCCACATCCCAAACACAGTGCAGATATTCCCCAAGTCCATGTTTTCCATTTCACCTTAAAGACCAGCAGACACATACCATCACATAACATAGAATTCCTCAACGTGTAAAGTAAAATAAGATGAAAATGAAAATGAAATGTAGTGCAGATAGACAACGTATGTCAATTCTATCGCTGCAAATAGATAAATAAATAAATAAATAAAATAAATAAATAAATAAAAGAGATAAACAAGTAAATCAAATAATAAATAAAGAACTGAATAAGTAAATATATAAAAATAAATGGGCGAATAAAGAAAGAAAGAAACAAAGAAAGAAAAAAGCAAAGAAAGACACAAACACAAAGAAAGAAACAAAGAAAAAGTCACCTCAGACTTCTATCAACACAACTCACCTTCCACACCCCTTCCCTTCCACAAGCAAGCCATCACCCCCAAACCGTTTACATCCAGACAAAATTAAAACAACCAATTGACTGTGAAGTCATTACCACCCTCATGGTCACAGCACCAGCACCAAATAGGGAGATCAGTGGAACAAAAGACATCAGTTTACACCTACTCAACCAGATAGTCCCTTGAATAGAAATAAAAGTACATGTTCCCACTCAACTACAAGACCCAGTGCCTGTGAAAACCATTACCATCCACACAGGTCACAGCACTGACATCAAACAGATGGTCAGAAGACAACACACCAGACCACTTTCATCTACTTCCTGACGATTACCTGAAAGCGTGAAGCAAGACATGAGTGTAGGGTGTTGATGGACAAAAAGATATTGGCCTTCACTGGGTCACTAACCAGAGAAGTATTAAATGAATTGGTTTGTGGTGGGCGGTAGTTAAAGGTCGGGTGAGTATTTTTGGTGACAGTGAAAGATTACATCTTTTCTTTTATCAAGGGCATTAGGTGGGTGTGAGTGCATTTTTTTCTTCTTCTGTGTCCCAGTTTCCATACCTGTAATAGTGTGGTAACAGAATCTGGGACATTCTTGTTTTTTCAAGAGTTAAAGTAAAATAAAAGTAAAATCAGATAAAAAATGAAAATGAAATGTAGTGCAGATGGACAACGTATGTCAGTTGTATCGGTACAAATAGACTGCACTGGTGTGCCACGAACAAACAAACAAAAAAACCCCACAAACAAATAGATAGATAAAGAAACGATTGAATAAACAAAGACAGAAAATATCAAATAGATGAGTATATAAACAAATAAATAAACAAAGAAAGAAAGAAAGAAACAAAGAAAGAAAAAGTCACCTCAGACTTCTATCAGCACAACTCACCTTCCACACCCCTTCCCATCCACAAGCAAGCCATCACCCCCAAACTGTTTACATCCAGACACAATTAAAACAACCAAGTGACCGTGACATCATTACCACCCCCATGGTCACAGCACCAGCACCAAACAGGGAGATCAGTAGGAACAAAAGACATCAGTTAACATCTACTCAACCAGATAGTCCCCTGAATAGAAATAAAAGTACATGTTCCCATTCAACTACAATGAACCAGTGCCCGTGAAAAGCATTACCATCCACACAGGACACAGCACTGACATCAAACAGATGGACAGAAGACAACACACCAGACCACTTTCATCTGCTTCCTGACGATTACCTGAACACCGTGAAGCAAGACAAATGAGTGTGAGGTGTTGATGGACAAAAACGTACTGGCCTTCACTGGTCACTAACCAAAGAAGTTTTAATTGAATCGGTTTGTTGTGGGCGGTAGTTGAAAATCAGGTGAGTATTTTAGGTGACATTTCAAGATTACATCTTTTTTTTTATCAAGGGCACTAGGTGGGTATGAGTAGTGGTTTTTTTTTCTTCTTTTTCTTCTGTGACCCATTTTCCATGCCCGCAATAGTGTGGTAACAGAATCTGGGACATTCTTGTTTTTTTCAAGAGTTAAAGCAAAATAGAAGTAAAATAAGATAAAAATAAAAATGAAATGTAGTGCAGATGGACAACGTATGTCAGTTCTATCGGTGCAAATAGACTGCACTGATGTGCCACAAACAAACAAACAAACAAACAAACAAGTAGATAAATAAAGAAATGACTGACACAATTAAAACAACCAAGTGACCGTGAAGTCATTACCACCCCATGGTCACAGCACCAGCACCAAGCAGGGAGATCAGTGGAACAAAAGACATCAGTTTACACCTACTCAACCAGATAGTCCCTTGAATAGAAATAAAAGTACATGTTCCCTCTCAACTACAACGACCCAGTGCCTGTGAAAACCATTACCATCCACACAGGTCACAGCACTGACATCAAACAGATGGTCAGAAGACAACACACCAGACCACTTTCATCTACTTCCTGACGATTACCTGAACAGCGTGAAGCAAGACACGAGTGTATGGTGTTGATGGACAAAGGTACTGGCCTTCACTGGGTCACTAACCAGAGAAGTTTTAATTGAATTGGTTTGTGGTGGGCGGTAGTTTGAAGTCAGGTGAGTGTTTTTGGTAACATTTCAAGATTACATCTTGTCTTTTATCAAGGGCAGTAGGTGGGTGTGAGTACATATTTTTTTATTCTTCTTTTTCTGCTGTGTCCTATTTTCCATGCCCGCAATAGTGTGGACACAGAATCTGGGACATTTTTGTTTTTTCAAGAGTTAAAACTACATAAAAGTAAAATAAGATAAAAATGAAAATGAAATCAAGTGGATATGGACAACGTATGTCAGGTGTATCGGTACAAATAGACTGCACTGATGTGCCACGAACAAACAAACAAAAAAAAACCCCACAAACAAATAGATAGATAAAAAAAACGATTGAATAAACAAAGACAGAAAATATAAAATAGATAAGTATATAAACAAATAAATAAACAAAGAAAGAAAGAAACAAACAAACAAAGAAAGAAAGAAACAAATAAACAAAGAAACAAAGACAGGAAAAAAGAAAGAAACAAAGAAAGAAAAAGTCACCTCGGACTTCTATCAGCACAACTCACCTTCCTCATCCCTTCCCCTCCACAAGCAAGCAAACATCCCCAAACCGTTTACATCCAGACAAAATTAAAACAACCAAGTGACTGTGAAGCCATTACCACACCATGGTCACAGCACTGACATCAAACAGATGACTAGAAGACAACAAACCAGACCACTTTCATCTGCTTCCTGACGATTACCTGAACAGCGTGAAGCAAGACAGATGAATCGATGGAAAATGTACTGGCCTTCACTGGGTCACTAACCAGAGATGTTTGAACCAGCGTAGAAAAATGGGACAAAAACAAAAAAAGGTGAGCACAAAGGTAACCTCCTTAAAAGTGATGGTCTTCAAAAAAAAAAAACAACAAAAAAGGTTTGTTAACTCTTTGACTGTCAGCCACAAGCTATCACCTGCGTGTGTAGCGACTGTGCCAAGGACTGTCATTCATGAATCGACTTGTTCAGCCACAACCTCCGCAACTCCTTTGAAGAATGAGTTCAATGAATTACGTGAAAGGAAAGGAGATATCTTTGACAACTCTTTGAGTCTCAGTCACAGCTATCAGCCTTCATAATTATCAGCCAGAGCTGACGTGGTTCCTCTGTTCAACTGAACCCTCAATCAGGCTAGCATCTTT
>CM060313.1:65002816-65007816 GCA_030674185.1 Monoplex corrugatus
AAGAAGAAGAAGAAGAAGAAGAAGAAGAAGAAGAAAGAAGAGAAGAAGAAGAGAAGAAAGAAAGAAGAAGAAGAGAAGAAGAAGAAGAAAGAAGAGAAGGAAGAGAAGGAGGAGAAGAGAGAGAAGAAGAAGAAGAAGAAGAAGAAGAAGAAGAAGAAGGAAGAAGAAGAAGAGAAGAAGAAGAAGAAGAAGAGAAGAAGAAGAAAGAAGAAGAAGAAGAAGAAGAAAGAAGAAGAAGAAGAAAGAAGAAGAAGAAGAAAGAAGAAGAAGAAGAAAGAAAGAAGAAGAAGAAGGAAGGAAAGAAAGAAGAAGAAGAAGAAAGAAGAAGAAGAAGAAGAAGAAAGAGAAGAAGAAGAAAAGAGAAGAAGAAGAAGAAGAAGAGAAGAAGAAGAAGAAAAGAAGAAGAAGAAGAAGAAGAAGAAGAAGAAGAAGAAGAAGAAGAAGAGAAGAAGAAGAAAGAAAAGAAAGAAGAAGAAAGAAGAAGAAGAAGAAAGAAGAAGAAGAAGAAAAGAAAAGAAGAAGAAGAAGAAGAAGAAGAAAGAAAAAAAAAAAAAGAAAGAAGAAGAAGAAGAAGAAGAAGAAGAAGAAGAAGAAGAAGAAGAAGAGAAGAAGAAGAAGAGAAGAAGAAGAAGAAGAAGAGAAGAAGAAGAAGAAAGAAGAAGAAGAAGAAGAAGAAGACAGAAAGAAGAAGAAGAACGAGAAAGATAGAAGAAGTGTAAGAGAGTGAGAATGAGAAAGGACAGAGAAGAGAGAATTGAGCATATGTAGCTTTAAGTACTGGAATATCTTCACAACCGTTGCTATTAGTATACCCTCTCTCCTCCTTCTTCTCCCTCCTTCTTGCCTCCCCTCTTCTCTTTTTAAAGGGTGTGTTTCGGAGGTGGGGGGGGGGGGGGAGGGGGCATCAATACTTCTATCTGCATGCCACCCGTTTTCATTTCTTCTTTTTTCTTTTTCTCCTTCTCCTTCTTAGTCTCTCTCTCTGTGTAAACTTTACATTATCAAAGAAAGTCTGTATAATTCGTTGTGTATTTCCATGTTTATGACGTGTTCACATCTTTAAATGAGGCTTTAATTCTTTTAAATGAATCCTTATTCTGATTCTGATTCTATCTTTTCCTTTGTAACCTCTCTTTGATATAGACTCTGCCTTCCTCCAACTGATGGCTGAACATGATAAATTTTAACCCTTTGACTCCCGTACCTGTCCAACATCTTCCGGCATTGGCAATCCTTGCTAAAAAAAAAAAAGCAAACACTTAACCCTTTGATTCCCTCATCCTATTCCACCAGCTTACTACAGGAAGCTGGTGGATAAGGTGAGGATCAAAGGGTTAAGTTTTTGCAGTTGGCTGATATGGTGCAAGACTCAAAGGGATAAACATTGATTGAGTCTTGTGAGCCTTATGCAATTCAGGTCTTATCTTTTATAGTTCAGCTGCATATCAGAGTTATAAGCCTTATTATGCAAGACCTCGGTACTGATAACACTCGACAGCGTCTCGTGATGACAGTTAGGAACCCTAAGATCAGCACCTAAAAATCTCTGTCTCTTCGTGGATGACTATTCAACTGACTTATGTTATTTTTGTTTAACCTTCGACTCTCGCACCTTATCCACCAACTGCCAAAAAAAAGAAAAAAAATACAAATAAAAAATAAAAAATAAGTAAATAATAATAAAAAAATAACCTTTTGACTCCCTCACCCTATCCACCAGATCCTGCGGGGTTAGTTTTGCTTTTGCTTGCATGATTGGCAATGCAGGATGCTGGTGGACAGGATGCGGGAGTCAAAGGGTTAAGTTCTTGCTTTTTTAGCATGACTGGCAATGCAGGATGCTGGTGGACAGGGTGCGGAGTCAAAGGGTTAAGTTTTGCTTTGCTAGCATGACTGGCAATGCAGGAAGCTGGTGGACAGGGTGCAGTGGTCAAAAGGGTTAAATTTTTGCTTTGCTAGCATGATTGGCAATGCAGAATGTTGATGGACAGCGTGCAGGAGTCGAAGGGTTAAAGCCCAGCCGACTGCGTAGAGCCACATCAGGGCTATAACTGTCTGCATTCTTCTTTTATCTAACAGGTTACACCATCATGGGTGTTGCGGGTAGAGCAGGTTGGCGGTCAGTAGCAGGCTGGACAACCTGAAGTAAAGAAAGAAAAAAAGAAAGAAAGAAAGATAGATAGATAGATAGACAGACAGACAGACAGACAGACAGACAGATAGATAGATAGATAGACAGACTAGACAGACAGACAGACAGATAGATAGAAGATAGATAGATAGATAGATAGATTGGCAGGCAGGCAGGCAGGCAGGTAGACAGAGATACAGTATAGATAGATAGATAGATAGATGAAGATAGATAAATAGATAGATAGATAGACAGACAGATAGATAGAATAGATAGATAGGTACATAGATAGACAGATATATATAGATAGATAGACAGATAGACAGATAGATAGATAGATAGATAGATAGATGATAGATAGATAGATGATAGATAGTTAGATAGATAGATAGGTAGGTAGGTAGATAGATAGATAGATAGACAGACAGATAGAATATAGATAGATAGATACATAGACAGATAGATAGACAGATAGATAGATAGATAGATATATAGATAGATAGATAGATAGATAGACATATAGATAGATAGACAGACAGATAGATAGATACATAGACAGATAGATAGATAGATGTATACATGGATAGATGGATACATAGATAGATAGATAGATATATAGGTCAGAGAGAGAGAAAGAGAGAGAGATAGAGACATAAACATATAATAGATAGATAGATAGATAGATAGATAGATAGATAGATAAATATATATATATATATATATATATATATATATATATATATATATATATAGGTAGACAGATAGATTAGAGAGAGAGAAAGAGAGAGATAAACAGACAGATAGATATATAGATAGATAGAGAGATAGATAGATATATAGATGGATAGATGGATAGCTAGCTAGCTAGCTAGCTAGCTAGTAGATAGATAGATAGATAGATTAGAGAGAGAGAAAAGAGAGAGAGATAAATAGATAGATAGATATAATAGATAGATAGATAGAGAGATAGAGAAAAGAGATAATAAATATAGATAGATAGATAGATAGACGTATAGATAGACAGACAGACAGACAGACAGGCAGACAGACAGACAGACAGACAGACAGACAACCAAACAGACTGACAGACAATAAATACACTCACAACGACTCTGACAGTTTTTGAGAAACTCTTGAGGGCAATCTTAGCACACACGCATGCAGTCACCCACCTACTCCCCCCCCCCCCCCCCGACATTCCTACACGCACACCAACTCAGAGACACACCCGACTCACCAATCGAGGAACGAAAACACGCGAAGAGGGTTTCACCAACGTGGAAAACCCAAACACTCCCACTGAGATAGGTCCACCATGAGGGCACAATGTCTGTCACACACAGAAAATAAAAAGATAAAGAAATAAGTGCATGAAAATAAATTTATGAATGAATAAGAAAAAAATCGAAAGTGAAAATAAGCGCATAGATTAATTAATATGATAAGAACATTTCAAAAAATAACAAAAAACAAACGTATCATCTGTGTAAATAAACGAATCGTTGCTATTGCATACTGAAAATGCAAAAACAAAATGACACGATGAATTTCTCTTGTGTCATCTCACCTCACCTCTCTCCCTCGCCAGGATCGGGGGGCAGGAGCCACGCTCGACGCCACAAGCCCCCCCCCTTGCCCCCTCCCCCATCCCCCCCCCCCGCCACACGACTGAGACATCTGTGGGCGACCTCCTGGATCCCAGACCACAGGCATCAGCGATGTTGTTGAAGTAGGAGGTGTGCGGTCGTCCTACCTCTCTCTCTCTCTCTCTGTCTCTGTCTCTCTCTCAGTCTCTGTCTCTGTCTCTCTTTCACTCTCTCTCTCTCTGTCTCTCTCTCTTTCTCTCTCTCTTAGTCTCTGTCTGTCTCTTTTTCTGTGTGTGTGTTTCTCTCTGTCTCTCTCTGTCTCTGTCTGTCTCTGTCTGTCTGTCTCTGTCTCTGTCTCTCTCTTCTCTCTCTTTCTCTGTCTCTGTCTGTCTGTCTGTCTTCGTCTCTGTCTGTCTGTCTCTCTTTCTGTCTCTCTCTCTTTCTGTCTCTCTCATCTCTCTTTTCTCTCTCTGTCTCTCTCTATCTCTGTCTCTCTGTCTCTGTCCGTCTGTCTGTCTGTCTGTCTGTCTGTTCTCTCTCTTCCTCGCCCCAACCCTCCCTGCAGGATCGTTGATATTAAATTTGTCCTGGTGTGTCTGATCGCATGGCCAACATATTTCAGCTTTCTCTTCTGTAGTTTGTAACAATATCCACAGCTGCAAATCCGTTCAACAGCGTGACATTTGTCCGTTTTTTTGTTTGGTATTCCATTGAGTAGTAGTGGTGTTGTAACAGCAGTGGTGTAACAGTAGTAGTATAGTAGTAGTAGTATGATGGTGGTGGTGGTGGTGGTGGTGGTGTAGTAGTAGTAGTAGAAATAGTGGTGGTGGTGATGGTGGTGGTGGTAGTAGTAGCTGCAGCAGCAGGTAGTAGTAGTAGTAGTATCGTAGTCGTCGTAGTCGTCGTCGTAGTCGTAGTAGTAGTAGTAGTAAGTAGCAGTGTTGTTATTGTTATTATTATTGTTATTATCATCATCGTCATCATCATCATCATCATCATCATCATCATCGTTACTATCATTACTATTGTTCTCATTATCATTGTCATTGGTGTTATCATTACATTGTTGTTGTCATATTTGCTGTTATTTTGTTGTTGTTGCCCTTTTTCTTGTACTTACCATCTCTATTCTTCGTTAACTTATTATTGATCGACGTGGTCGTCGAGTGGGTACACAACACACTTACCATCTCTATTCTTCGTTAACTTATTATTGATTGACGTGGTCGTCGAGTGGGTACACAACACACTTACCATCTCTATTCTTCGTTAACTTATTATTG
>CM060313.1:65017816-65020316 GCA_030674185.1 Monoplex corrugatus
ATATGTCTTAACCACTTGGCTGTCGGTCACCAGCAACATATGGCGGAATTTTAAGCCTTAAAAGAATCTATTGAAAAAGTCTATTAAAAAGACTCTATTTAAAGAGTTTATTAAAAAAAAATTCAAACACATCAAACTGCCACTATATTTAACATGGAAATCACATTCTTATCTGGCTACCTTAAACACCTCAGTTGGCTGAGCACAGAATTCACATGCTGAAAGGCATGTATTCGAATCGCGTGGTGCGCTACATTAAAACTGGCCTTGTGACTGCCCATCATCATCGTCATCATCATCATCATTATGTGCCCTGCCGCATGGCGTTGGCGATCATGGCTCTCCATACAAACCTAGTTTTTTGTAGCTGCAAATATATCTCTTACCCTTTCTGTCCTCATCCACTCTGGAAAACTAATATTTTCTCCCTGGGTCTACTTAGGTCTCTATTTCCCTCTAGATTTCCTAGGAATCTAGTTTTTGTCGCTGCAAGTACCCTTTCTGTCCTCATCCACTCTGCAAAATTGTCTAATATGTTCTCCCAGGGTCTATGTAGTCCTCTTATTCCCTTCTAGATTTCCTCTTGTGACACAGTGCAAACAATGAGACAGACAGACAGAGATACAGACAGAGAGACAGACAGAGAGACAGACAGAAATACAGAGATAGAGAGACAGCCAGACAGACTGACAGAAAGAGACAGACAGACAGACAGATAGACAGACAGACAAATAGACAGACAGACAGACAGACAGACAAACAGACAGACAAACAGATAGACAGACATACAGACAAACAGACAGACAGACAATAAGCAGACAGATAGACAGACAGACATATGCTTATAGACAGACAGACAGATAGATAGACAGACAGACGATAGACAGACAGAGAGACAGACAGACAGACAGATATAAAGACAGATAGACAGATAGACAGACAGACAGATAGACAGACAGATAGACAGACAGACAACAGATCGATTGATGAATAGATGGACAGACAGATAGTCGGGTAAATAAAGGAACAAAAGAAAAGATGTGTGTCTCTCTGTCTGAGAGAGACAGAGAGAGAGAGAGAGAGAGAGAGAGAGAGAGACAGACAGACAGACAGACAGACAGATAGGCAGACAGGCAGATAGACAGACAGATAAACAGACAGACAGAGGGATAAACAGACAGATAGACAGACAGATAGACAGACATACAGATAGACAGAATAGACAGACAGATAGACAGATAGACAGACAGACAGACAGATAGACAGACAGAGAGACAGACAGATAGACAGACAGAGAGACACACAGACAGATAGACAGACAGACAGATAGACAGACAGACATACATACATACAGACAGACAGATAGACAGGCATACAGACAAACAGCCACACAATCAGACAGACAGACAGGCACATAGCCTGAATAAATCACACGTAACCTCACACTGCAGCGATGTTATGACAGTGTAAGTGACCCTCATTTTAACCCTTTGACTCCCACACCTATCCAACAATTGCAAAATCTTAACCCTTTGAATCCCTCACCCTATCCACCCGTTTAAACCCTTTGACTCCATCACCCTATCCACCGGCTTCCTGCAGGAGGCTGGTGGATAGGGTGAGGGAATCAAAGGGTTAAATTTTTGATTTGCTAGCATGATTATCATACAGGATGCTGGAAGACAGGGTGAAGGAGTCAAAGGCTTAACCATTTGATTCCCGCGTCATATTCAACACTTGCAAAAAGAAATTAACCCCTTGATTCCCTCATCCTATCCGTTAGTTTCTTGCAGGAAGTTGGTGAACGGAGTAAGAGAATCAAAGGGTTAAGTTGTTGCTTTGCTAACACGGTTGACAACGCAGGATGCTGGCAGACAGGGTGCAGGAGTTAAAGGGTTAACACTTTAATTCCCGCTCCATATCCAGCAATTGCAAAAAAACAACAACAACAAAAGAAATAGGAAAACTTGACTCTCTTATCCTATCCACCAACTTCTTGCAGGAAGCTGGTGGATAGAGTAAGAGAATCAAAGGGTTAAGATTTTGCTTTGCAAGCATGGTTGGCAATGGAGAATGTTGGAAGACAGGGTGCAGGAGACAAACGGTCGATCCTTTAATTCCTGCACCATATCAACAATTGCAAAAAAACAAAAAAGCAAAAATTAACCCTTTAACTCCCTTTCCCTATCCACCAGCTTCCTACAGTAAGTGGGTGGTTAGGGTAAGGGAATCAAAGGGTTAAATTTTTGCTTTGCTAGCATGGTTGACAATGCAGGATGCTGGCAGACAGGGAGCAGGAGTCAAAGGGTTAACCATTTGATTCCAGCACCATATTCGACAATTGTCAACAACAACAAAAAAAACCTCAACCCTTTGATTCCCTCACCCTATCCACCAGCTTCTTGCAAGAAGCTGGTGGATAGAGTAGGAGAATCAATGGGTTAAGTTTTTGCTTTGCTAGCATGGTTGACAATGCAGGATGCTGGTGGATAGAGTAAGA
>CM060313.1:65037816-65040316 GCA_030674185.1 Monoplex corrugatus
ACACACACACACACACACACACACACACACACACACACACACACACTGCCCCCCCCCACACACACACACAAACCAGCACACACACACACACACACACACAAACTTACCCCCACATCCCCCACCCCACCCCCTACCCCCACACACACGACGAACAAATAAACCTACACGCACAATGACAGCTAAAATCCGTTCTCTAAGAGTCCACCCTGTGTGTCAACGTCTTATCAAGTCACTGTGTACTGTAGTGAACGGCAGAACGTCCGTGTGTCAGCCACATGATATCGGATCTAAATACTGGAGTCACTGACTGCATTATCTGTTCTCAGTCACGTTTGGGAAAAAACAAAAAACAAAAAAACTTTGTATAAGTGGGGTTAGGACGGAGAATGTTGTTCAGTAATTGATCTGACAAGTGTGTTTGTCAGTCTGTCTGTCAGTCTGTTTTTTATGTCTGTCTGCCTGTCTGTTTGTTGGTCTGTTTGTTTTCTCTCTGTCTGTCTATCTCTCTATCTGTCTGTCGGTCTCTATGTCTCTCTCTCCCTCTCTCCCCCTCTGTGTCTGTCTCTCTATCTGTCTGTCTATCTCTCTATCTGTCTGTCGGTCTCTGTCTCTGTCTATGTCTCTCTCTCCCTCTCTCCCCCCTCTGTGTCTATCTCTCTATCTGTCTGTCGGTCTCTGTCTCTGTTGGCTTCCTGTACCTGATCGTATATCGTACAAAGTATCTACTTTGACCTTTTCTGCTGTTTGTGGTTCTGGCCCAGAATATCTTTCTGAACTACTCCCAGTGTATACTCCATCCCGCCAACTGCGTTCCTCTTCTGACACTCGACTTCTCACGATACCATCTGCAAGAACTAAGACTTATGGTGAAAGGTCCTTCTCTTTCCAAGGTCCCAAAATATGGAACAAACTCCCTGGCAGCCTTCGTCACTCTGACTCCCTCGTCTCTTTCAAATCTGGTCTAAAGTCACATCTCTTCTCGAAGAGCTCGGATACGACTTAACAGAAGACATGTCTGTGAGTCATTATCACATGTGCATAAGCGAGTGTGTGCATGCATGTCAGTGTGTATGTGGGGGGGAGGAGGGGGGATAAATGTAGCTGTGTGCACGTGCGTGTATATTGTGTGAGTGGAAAACTTGGACATTGCTTAGTCTGTTAGTGACCGTACTTAGAATGTGTGTAAGTAAGTGGGAATGTATTTTATGTGCTTGTGTGTATAGGATGCTGACGTATGTGCGCATGTTAAACACGGTATTTTGTATCGGTTTGCTACCCTCTGTTGTCTAATGACTAGAGTGTTTGTGTCGATTTTGTAATGCAATACTATTTTGTATGTTATTGCTCATGTCATGTTTCTTTTTGTCTACAATGCCATGTCTATGTCCACGTAATGTGCTACAATTGTGTATAGATCTAGCATCGATTTGTGAAGCACCTTGAGCAGTTTGTCTGGATAGTGTGCTCAAAAAGTACCCATTATTATTATTATTATTATGTCTCTCTCTCCCTCTCTCCCCCCTCTGTGTCTGTCTCTCTATCTGTCTGTCTGTCTCTGTCTCTGTCTAGATGTCTCTCTCTCCCTCTCTCCCCCTCTGTGTCTGTCTCTCTATCTGTCTGTCTGTCTGTCTCTCTCTCTCCGTGTCTCTCTCTCCCTCTCTCTCTTTCTTTCTCTTCCTCTCCCTCTCTCCCTCTCTCTCTCTCTTCCTCTTTCTATCTCCTCTCTCTCACTCTCTCTCCTCTCTCTCCCTGTCTCTCACTCTGTCCCTCTCTCTCACTCTCTCACTCTCTCTTCCTCTCTCTCTCCCTCTCTCTCTTTCTCACCCTCTTTCTCACTCCCTGTCTCTCTCTCTCATCAACTTTCTCTCTGTATTTCTCTCTCTATATATTTCTCTCTCTCGCTCTCTCTCTCCATCTCTCTTCCACTCTCTCCCCCTCTCTCTCCGTCTCTCTCCCTCACTCTCTCCCTCTCTCTCTATCCCCTCTCTGTCACTTTCTCTCACCCCCTCTCTCTGTCTCTCTGTCTCTGTCTCTGTCTCTCTCTGTCTCTCTCTCTCCCTCCCACTCTCTCCCTCCCTCCCCCCCCTCTCTCTCTCTGTTTAGTTTCCTTCTATTTCATTTTTCTCCTTACTGACCACACACACACACACACACACATCAGAGACACACGCACATACACACACACGACACACGCGCGCGCGCGCGCGCGCACGCGTGTGCGTTTGTGCGTTTTAGTTTCTGTTTGTATATGTATATACGTGTGTGTGTGTGTGTGTGTGTGTGTGTGTGTGTGTGTGTGTGTGTGTGTGTGTGTGTGTGTGTGTCTGTGTGTGTGTGTCTGTGTGTGTGTGTCTGTGTGTGTGATAGTGCTGGGAACAATGGACCTTGGGAGTTGTCATGGGCGAAACTGTTTATCCTTGATTACTGTCTCTCTGTCTGTCTGTCTGTCTGTCTGTCTGTCTGTTGTCTATCTGTCTTTTTCTGTCTCTTTTCTCAGACT
>CM060313.1:65047816-65050316 GCA_030674185.1 Monoplex corrugatus
TCGACAAGGGATAACTTCGTATGGAGGGCCATGATCGCCAACGCCAGCGGCAGGGCATTTATACATATAATTACATATACATATACATATATACATATACATAATATACATATACATATACATACACATACACACACACACACACACCAACATATATATATATATATATATACATATATATATATATTATATATATATATATATATATATATATAGTGTGTGTGTGTGTGTTGTGTGTGTGTGTGTGTGTGTGTGTGTGTGTGTGTGTGTACAGAGAGAGACAGACAGAGAGAGAGACAGACAGACAGAGACAGACAGAGAGAGAGACAGAGAGAGAGAAAGGTTAAGAGGAAAGAAAATGATGTTAATATGACGTAATATCTTCTGACATTCATGACAGAGGTCGTCTAAGAGCACTTGAAGAGGAAGCAAAAAATGACTAGAATAATGAATAACGGACATATGCCAGTACAATCACTCCCTTTGTGAAAGTCTCAGGAATTTTCTGTTAGCGAAGATGACGTCAGCAATTGATGTCAGCATTTTGTAACCATTTGACTCCAACACCCTACCCACCACTAGCAAACATGTAACCCTTTGACTCCCGCACCCTACCCACAACTAGAAAACATGTAACCCTTTGACTCCCGCACCCTACCAACCTCTAGCAAACATGTAACCCTTTGACTCCCACACCCTACCAACCTCTAGTAAACATGTAACCCTTTGACTCCCACACCCTACCATCACTACCAAACATGTAACCTTTGACTCCCACACCCTACCCACCTCTATAGCAAACATGTAACCCTTTGACTCCCACACCCTACCCACCTCTAGAAAACATGTAACCCTTTGACTCCCACACCCTACCCACCTCTAGCAAACGTGTAACCCTTTGACTCCCACACCCTACCCACCTCTAGCAAACGTGTAACCCTTTGACTCCCACACCCTACCCACCACTACCAAACATGTAACCCTTTGACTCCGCCACCCTACCCACCTCTAGCAAACATGTAACCCTTTGACTCCCACACCCTACCCACCACTACCCAAACATGTAATCCTTTGACTCTACACCCTACCCACACTCTAGCAAACATGTAACCTTTGACTCCGCACCTACCACCACTCTAGCAAACATGTAACCCTTGACTCCCACACCCTACCACCACTGCATACATACCCTTTGACTCACACCCTACCCACCTCATAGCAAACATGTAACCCTTTGACTCCCACACCCTACCCACCTCTAGCAAACATGTAACCCTTTGACTCCCCACCTACCCACACTACCAAACATGTAACCTTGACTCCACACCTACCACCTCTAGCAAACATGTAATCCTTTGACTCCTACACCCTACCCACCACTCTAGCAAACATGTAACCCTTTGACTCCGCACCTACCACCACTCTAGCAAACATGTAACCCTTTGACCCCACACCCTACCCCCACTAGCATACATGTAACCCTTTGACTCCCACACCCTACCCACCTCTATATCAAACATGTAACCCTTTGACTCCCACACCCTACCCACCTCTAGCAAACATGTAACCCTTTGACTCCCACACCCTACCCAGCTCTAGCAAACATGTAACCCTTTGACTCTCACACCCTACCCACCTTTAGCAAACATGTAACCCTTTGACTCTCACACCCTACCCACCTCTAGCAAACATGTATCCCTTTGACTTTTTCACTCTATCCATCAGCTTCCTTCAGGAAGGGTGTCAAAGGGTTAAGTATTTTTGCTTTGTTAGCATGGTTGGCAATGCAGGATGCTGGTGAACAGGGTGAGGGAGTCAAAGGGTTAATTTTTTTGCTTTGTTAGCAGGATTGGCAATGCATGATACTGGTGGATAGGGTGCGGGAGTCAAAGGGTTAAGGTTTTGTTTTGTTACTATGGTTGGCAATGCAAGATGCTAGTGGATAGGGTGTGGGAGTCAAAGGGTTAAGTTTTTTGCTTTGTTAGCAGGATTGGCAATGCAGGATGCTGGTGAACAGGGTTCGGGAGTCAAAGGGTTAAGTTTTTTGCTTTGTTAGCATGGTTAACAATGCAGGATGCTGGCGGACAGGGTTCGGGAGTCAAAGGGTAAGTTTTTTGCTTTGTTAGCAGGGTTGGCAATGCAGGATGCTGGCGGACACGGTGCGGGAGTCAAAAGGTTAAGTTTTTTGCTTTGTTAGCAGGGTTGGCAATGCAGGATGTTAGCTGACATGGTGAGGGAGTCAAAGGGTTAAGTTTTCGCTTCGTTAGCATGGTTGTAAATGCAGGATGCTAGCGGAGAGGGTGTGGGAGTCAAAGGGTTAAGTTTGTTGCTTTGTTAGCATGGTTGGCAATGCAGGATGCTGGTGAACAGAGTGAGGGAGTCAAAGGGTTAAGTTTTTTTTTTGCTTTGTTAGCATGGTTGGCAATGCAGGATGCTGGTGAACAGGGTGCGGGAGTCAAGGGGTTAACCCCAGAAACGTTCATGTTGGTTTAGGCTTTTT
>CM060313.1:65067816-65077816 GCA_030674185.1 Monoplex corrugatus
CCAAGGTTTTTAGCTGAATCAGAAATTGGGACTGATGTGTTACATAATGGGAGAGAAAGAGGAGGCAGCAGAGAAAGTTTCTGACGGGTGCCAATGAGGATAGCTTCTGTCTTGTCGTCATTAAGCTGAAGTTTATTGTATGTCATCCAGTTCTTAATGTCCGAGTAACACGCAGTGGTGCGAGTCAAGAGGCGCTGTATATTGTCAGGTGAGTCAATGTCTTGAAGTTGGGTGTCATCAGCATAGAAGTGGTGTTTTATAGAGTGGGAGTTGATGATGGTGGACGGGGGGGAGGTATAAAGAATGAAAAGAACAGGGCCAAGGACAGATCCTTGTGGAACACCACAGGTCAGGTATGCAGGTTGAGAGTAAGTGCCATTGATGAGAACAGTTTGTTTTCTGTTTGATAGATATGAAGTGAACCAGGAGAGAGCAATGTCAGAGATGCCAAAAGTATGATGAAGTCTAGAAAGGAGAATACCATGATCAATGGTATCAAAGGCTGCAGACAGATCAAGGAGTGTGAGGAGAGAGACTTTGCCAGTATCAGTTGCAAGGAGGAGATTGTTGAGAATAGCAGGGCAGTTTCAGTGCTATGGCACTGGCGGTAGGCTGACTGGAAAGGATTGAGGAGATTGTTGGCAGACAGGTGAGAGTTCAGCTGGTTGAGGACAATTTTTCTATGAGTTTTGACAAGAAAGAGAGATTAGAGATAGGCCGGTAATTTTTCAGTTCATTTGAGTCTAAATTGTATTTCTTGAGGAGAGGGTGAACAATAGCAGACTTGAAAGAATCTGGGACAATTCCAGTTTGAAGAGAAGTGTTGATGATGTCAGTGATGAATGGGAGGAGAGTAGGGAGACAGTCGGAGTAGAGAGAACCTGGAAGAGGATCCAGTTCGCAGGTTTTGAACGACATGGATCTGATTGTGTTGAGAATTTCTTCTTGTGAGACTGGGGTAAAAGTAGTAAGAGGTGTGCCAGAAAGGAAGGGTCAGGTGGGCATGGTTGACAGGGTGTCCTGTCAAGCCTGTCACAAAGAGTTTGTATTTTGGTGGTGAAATACTTGGAGAATACAGATGGGAGTTCTTCATTTGTATGTTTTGTTGGGAGAGGTAAATCTTTTCGTGTGCCAAGGAGATGATTCATGGTTGTAAAGAGTTCTTTTGAAGAAAAGGCATTCTTTGAGCCAAATTCGGTAAATGTACATTCAAAAACAGATAACAAAATCATGCTGACAGATTTTTGTTGTGTATATAAACACACTCACACACACACACACACACACACACACACACACACACACATACACACACACACACAGAAAGTCTCTCTACTCGGTGGAAATTTTCTACCTTTTTCAAACAAACAAAATTAACAATCAAACAAACGAACAAATCAACCAGCCAATCAATCAAGCAAGCAAGCAAGCAAGTAAGAAACCAACAACCGACCAACCAACCAACTAACCAACAAACCAACCAACCAACAAGCAACAAACAAACAAACAAACAAACAAACAACAAACAAACAAACAACAAACCAAGAAACCAACCAACAAACAAACAACAAACCAACAAACCAACACACCAACAAACAAACAACAAACCAACAAACCAGTTAACAAACAAACAAACAAACCAACAACAAACCAACAAACAAACAACAAACAAACAACAGACCAACAAACAAACCAACCAACAAACAACAAACAGACAACAAACAAACCAACAAACAAACCAACCAACAAACAACAAACAAACAAACAAACAACAAACAAACAAACAAACAACAAACAACAAACAACAAACAAACCAAAAAAACCAACCAACAAACAAACAACAAACCAACACACCAACAAACCAACAAACCAACACACCAACAAACAAACAACAGACCAACAAACCAACCAACAAACAAACAACAAACCAACAAACCAGTTAACAAACAAACAAACAAACCAACAACAAACCAACAAACAAACAACAAACAAACAACAGACCAACAAACAAACCAACCAACAAACAACAAACAACAGACCAACAAACAAACCAACAAACAAACCAACCAACAAACAACAAACAAACAAACAAACAACAAACAAACAAACAAACAACAAACAACAAACAACAAACAAACCAAAAAAACCAACCAACAAACAAACAACAAACAAACAACAAACAACCAACAAACAACAATCAACAAACAAATAAACAAACAACAAACAAACAAACATACAAACAAACAAAGGAGGCAATACATAAAATCATGTAGCAGGGTCAATAACCACCAGCAATAACAAAGTCGTCATTAGCAGTGGCGAATCAACAACAATTACCACAATGCATCATCAAACCAGACAGAAGCGATATGATCTCCATCACATTAACACATATATATGCAGATGGACAACACAAACAAAAGTTATTCGTTGGTGCACGCACACGTTCGCATGCACGCACACACATGCACACACACGCACACGTGTGCGCGCGCGCGCACACACACACACACACACACACACAGAGGCATGCACACACACGCACGCCCTCATACACGGATCACAATCCGCACACACACACACACACACACACACACACACACACACACACACACACACACACGCGCGCGCGCGCGCGCCACACACGCGCGCGCGCGCACACACGCACACACACAGGCAGCACACACACGCACGCACCTACACACGCATCACAATCCGCGCGCGCGCACACACACACACACACACACACACACACACACACACACACACACACGCATACACGGACACACGCACACACACACACACACACACACACACACACACACACAGAGGCATGTACCAGCACGCGCGCGTGCACACGCACACACACACACACACACACACACACACACACACACACACACACACACACACACATATATACATATATATATATATATATATATATATATATATATATATATATATATATGTATCTATATACACATATACACACACAAAAACACAAACACAAACACAGAGACACAAATACAGAGGGACACACGCATATACAAAGTCACACACACATACATTTACAAACACACACACACACACACACACACACACACACACACACACACACACACACACACACACACACACACACACACACACACACACACTCAACACACACACACACACACACACACTCAACACACACACACACACACACACACGCACACATACACACAAACATATACAAACACACACACACATACACAACCACGGTCAGTAGGCCTAACATCATGTGGTTGTCACTGTCAAGAGGCATGTCAAGAGGCGGTCAGAGAAATAGACATTTTAAAATATACTATTCACCAAATGTCAGAACAAATCAGCCGCCTCACAGACACGCTTCTATCTGACAGAAAACAACATCTCGATAATACCAAAATCATACAAGAGCTGCGCGAAGTCAAAAAGTGCACGAAAACTACCACCACAGCGTGCCAGACTGATTCCGCAGTCCACGGTGACTTTTCCACCACATCACCGATGGACAAATTTTCAACATACGCGGAATGCGCAGCTCAACCGCCCAAAGTAGAAGATCAGGCAAACGTTGATCTTGGACGGAGAACTACCATCAAGCGAAAGCATGACGTCTTTACCAAACCAAAACGTGACGTCAAAACTACTGTATCAACTCGTCCCAGATCTAAGTCCAGTGATCTCCCACGTGTCCTCATTATTCATGACTCCGTCTTGAATAAAGTGGAGGGACAGAGATTAGGATCGTCCTACGGTTTCCAGGTGGCGACGAGAAAGATACGTAACATCGAGGACTGTAAACGAGCTATTGAAAAATCTAAAAAAGAGCTGACACCTGAACCTGACTGCGTTCTTTTACACGTCGGTATAACTGATCTAAAAACAAGAGAGCCAAAAGAATGTACTACCAATCTAGACGTCTGTGTAAAATCAATTAACACCCACTTTCCAAAAGCCAAGGTAGTGTTAAGTCAGGTCGCTCCCGTAAGGAACAAGCACCTGAACGTGAAAAGGGAGCTCCATAATGTCCTGACCAAAGAGAAACTCCTCAACGCAGCAAATGTCAACTACATCAGCCACGATAATCTGCAAACACGCAGCTTCACCCAAGTCAGCCAGGACGACGTACATCCCACCTCCAGAGGGGCGAGCGTTCTGGCCAGAAACATAGGGAGGCATGTCCATCAGCTTTTCTGGGAAAAACCGAGGAGGAGATCAACCCATCAACGCCATCAATCAAGACCCGGCTTTCACCCTCAGTTTTTCTTCCCTCCCTGGTCATTTTAGATTCAGCCCATATTCAGTTCCTCTCTGTTCAGTTACTCATATATATTGTTTTACTTAGATACTTGTTTGCTTACTTATGATAAATTTTACTTCAACGTTACAGTTATTGATTATCTAATTGTCTAAATGTAGGATATCACTCCAAGCTTATTCAACCGTTCATCATGAAAAAGTGTGTAGTTAGTGACATGAACATTGTTCAGTGGAACGCACGTTCCATTGTTAAAAATATTCCCTATTTGAGTAACTATCTATCTTCTAGAAACATCCAAGTCTTGCTTCTACAATCGCTGAATACCACCAAAACCAATATAACTAAAATATCTGGGTTTTATTATCCACCAGTATATGACTCTATCAATGACGGTGGCCGAATACAAACAGCTATATATGTTCGTGAAGGACTGAACTACTGCGAAAGATCATCGCCAGTACCAAAATCGTCCTCATCTATTTCTTCATGTGCAATCATTATAAAATGTTCATCATCATTAGTTTTGAATTTGGCCTCTGTTTATCTACCAAGAGGTCCCGATTCTGTGAATACTGAGTGGCTGAAACATTTTCATGACCAATGTGACAAGTGGATAGTTGGTGGTGATTTTAATGCACATGCCCCATTTTGGGACAAGAATTGTAAAAACATAACTAGCAACAGGTTGATTGAAAATATTATAGATTCCAATTTATACTTACTAAACAATGGACGCGTGACCCGTGTCCCTGATATACCAACCCACAGACCCACAGCTATCGACCTTACCTTAATCTCACCATCGCTAGCACCAAATGCCACATGGCAAACAGAGGATGACTTGTTGGGATCAGATCACATCCCCATACTTCTTACCCTTAACCTGATCACTGAGTTTGATGCAATACCACAAGATAGTTTACCCAAGTTTAACTATAAATACGCAGATTGGGCCAGTTTTAAAGCTTTCCTACGAAATACAAGAACAGATCTATCTGAAACAACGACCTTAAACGATATGTACGCAGATTTCTGTAAGTCACTCTTAAGGGCTGCAAAAATTTCAATTCCAGAACTTAAAGCATCAAAAACAGGAAAACATCATGGAAAAGTCTGGTGGAATAAAGATTGTGAAAAGGCAGTCAACGAAAAGAAAGAAAAATACAAACAATATATAGCTAATAGGTCACCTCAAAATCATACGGCAATGAAAAGTGCGAACATAAACTGTAACAGAGTCATAGAACAAGCTAAAGAACAATATTGGACATCTTTTTGTACATATGAAGTAAGTGACCATAAAGATATGCAAAAGATTTGGGAAAAACTGAAAACAATGAAAAATGGGATCAAGTTGCCATCAATTCCAGTAAAGCTAGAAAACAACCCTTTACCTAGCTCACAGGAGAAAGCAGAAGCTTTTGCAGACATGTTTGCTGAGGTCTGTCGAGTAGAAGGACTTCCTGCCTCTAGTAGAAATTATAGGGTACAGGAAGAAAAGACCGACGCATACAAGGATCCTGTCCCAGATAATACGCACTATGTAAATGCACCAATCACGCTCCAAGAATTAAAAGATGCCATTAAATCAATTCCAAATAAAAAGACATCAGTAGGATTTGATGCAATTTCCAATGAGATGTTGAAAAATTTACCAGAAAATTTTTTAATCTTGCTACATAATATGTTTAAAAAATGCTGGAATAGCGGCAAACTGCCCGACTATTGGAAACAATCAATAGTGGTTCCTGTACTAAAAGCAGGTAAATGCAATATTGACTTGAAAAACTATAGGCCAATTGCATTAACATCGCACGTATGTAAACTTATGGAGAAAATAATTCTAAAGAGAATGATGTACTACTGTGAAAAGAACAACATATTACCAGTGAATCAGGCAGGGTTTAGAAAAGGCAGGTCACCAGTGGAACTCCTAACAAAGCTAACCACTAATATCAAACAACAATTTGCCAGACGCCAATGTGTTTTAGCTACATTTTTGATATAACTAAAGCATACGACCAGGTATGGCACTCCCGATTATTACTCAAATTGAAAAATATTGGGCTAACAGGTCACATTTTTGATTATGTCCAATGCTTCTTAGAAGACCGTGTAATTCAAACGAGGATCGAAAATGTGTATTCTTCAAAACGATTTCTTCAAATGGGTATCCCTCAGGGATCCGTTATTGCTCCCCTTCTCTTCATGATATTATTGCATGACTTACCCAGTAAAATTTCTAAACATGTAACTTTAGCTCAATATGCTGATGATTTATGCATGTGGACGCAGGTAAATATGAAAAGAAAAACTCCTTTGCGCTGTCTTAATTATACGCGTAAATGTTATCAATTAGAACTCGATAAAATAGCACGATATATGGTAGAAAATGGACTGCATCTATCCGTGGAAAAAACAAAGATAGTTTTGTTTAACAGTGGAGCTAACCCAGCAAATGTTCCCACGTTCAAACTGGGAGATACTCTTCTTCAGTATAATGAGTCAATTAAATTCTTAGGGGTTTTCCTTACAGCCAAATTATCTTGGAATCAGCATATTGAATACTTATTAACAAAAGCTCAAAAAAGTTTAAATTTCTTGAAAATAGTTCGCAAACAGATATGGGGACAAGATGCATCAACACTTGTTCATCTCAGTAAATCGCTTATTAGATCTAAATTAACCTATGCCCAAGAAATATTCTTCAGTGCACCAAAACACTTACTCACAAAACTGCAGAGCATAGATTGTAAAGGTTTCAAACTTGCGCTGGGTCTTCCAATGCATGCCTGTTGCCATCGCACATACAATGCAATCAAATTGTTGCCACTTGATGAACAAAGGAAAGTCGCTTCTACTAAATTTCTGTTAAGAAACACTACCATAGAAAATAGCATCAAAACAGAGACAAAAGTAAGATCAGATACTGACTTTCCAAAAAGAGCTAAATCAATATCCTCACAGGTCACGCTTGCAACATTTACAGCTGAAGTTATGAAAGGCTCTGGAATTGATTTAGACACAGGTCCTGTAACTTTAAGACCTTCGTTTTCACCAGTACCCAGTTGGGAACTCCAAAGAGCACGATTTGACATACACCACACTGACTTAAAAAAAGAAGATAATATCAACTTACTGGCAAGTCATGTTAAATGTCATATAGAAGACTTTTATTCCGATCACTTGAAAGTTTACACTGATGGTTCAATAATTGAAAGACAAGCAGGCTCAGCGTTTTTAATACCTGCTCTCAAAATTGAGAAATCTTTCTATATAGGACTTAATAAATCTGTCTTTACTGCAGAACTCTTTGCAATCTTAATGGCTTTGAATTATATGATAAATCTTCCTAGGACAATTCCCCAGATACTTTTTTGCGTTGATTCAAAATCTGTACTTCAAGCTCTTGAATTATCAAAATTACAAACAAGATCTGAAATGATATTGGAAATTACTCACTTGATTAATAGTTTATCCTTAAGAGGCACTGATATTACTTTCTGCTGGATACCATCTCATAGTTCTTTTCATTACAATGATATGGTTGATAGGGCTGCCAAACGGGGGCAAAGAGCTCACCAGATTCAAAACATATACAACTTTCCCTCTCATTGCATGAGTGTTATACCTTAGTGGACGCCTACGTATGGAAGCAGTTTCAAGATAAACAGAAAAAGTATGAAAAGTGTTACATGAATTTTGAAATTAGCAAAACACCTAAGCGGTTCCCTGCCAGTAGAAGTATACAATCTCTTATGTATAGGTGGAAACTTGATGCTTTCAGAACAAAATACACCAGGAATGTGGTGTGCCTGTGTGGAAAGAAGATTACACATAGTCATATTCTTTCATGCGTTCGAGTAAAACAACATATACCTACGCTATCAAAGAAGACAGTTTCTGACATATTTGCCTTACCATCCTTAACATATGAATTTTTTGTTAGCCTGTCAAAAAGTCCTATAGCGAATTATCTTTAACGTTTACTTCTCATGTTCAGTGTTATGGTTAGCTAAGTTTACTGTTTCAATCGTTATTTATGATAACGTCATTTGTGAATTTTTCTTTCTTGTCTTGTTTTTCTTGTTCATTTCTTTTTCCTGAAAATTAACCATTTCCAAGTTGTTTTTTTTTTTTTTTTTTTTTTTTTTTTTTTTGTTTTTGTTTTTTTTTTGTTTTTTGTTTTTTTTTTTTTTGTGTGCTAAATCACTTTAGTGAATGACATTAATCAAACCACCACCACACACATACATTCACACACACATCAACACATCACACACAACACTCAACACACACACAACACACACACCACACACCACAAACAAACACAACAAACACACACACATACACAACACCAACACACAAACCACACACACACACACTCAAGACACCACACCACCACACACACACCACACACACACACACACACACAACACACAACACACACACACACACACACACACACACACACCACACTCACAAAACACACACACACACACACCACACACACACACACAACACACACACAGACACACTACACATCACACACAAACACACACACACAGCACACACACACATCACACACACGACACACACAACACACACAACACACACACACATACACACACACAAACACACACACACACACACAACACAACACACCACAACACCCACACCCACACACCCACACAACACACACACACAACACTACACACACACACAGACACACACCACACCACACCACACCACACACACAACACACACACATACAACACCACCCACAAACACACACCACACACACACACAAACACATACACCACACAGAACACACACCACACACACCCACACCCACACCACCACACACACACACACCACACCACACCACACAACACACAAACACACACACAAACACCCACCACAACACAACACACACAACCACACACACACACCACACACAACACACAACCACACAAACATATAAACACACACACACACACACACACACACACACACACATTCTCGCTCGCTCTCTCTCTCTCTCTCTCACTCCAAGCGATGAGGTGGTGGGTGGGGGCACTAAAATAGCCATACAGTCCATCGATCATTCTCCCCAGGAATCCCCAAGCTGATGTTCTGACAGCTGAATAGCTACTATCGTCATGTTATTGTTGTTGTGTGAGTAATATAATGGGAGGAGACACAAACAGACAAAAAACAAACAAACAAAGCAAACAAAACAAACAAAGCAAACAAAGCAAACAAACAAACAAACAATACAACGGATATTGCCATTTCATCTTTCTTATTAATGGGATTGAAAAGGATTTTAATTCGGCGAAGATGTGTGTACCAGTGTATGTGTGTGTGTGTGTGTGTGTGTGTGTGTGTGTGTGTGTGTGTGTGTGTGTGTGTGTGTGTGTGTGTGTGTGTGTGTGTGTGTCTGTGTGTGTGTGTGTGCGTGTGTGTGCGTGCGTGAGTGCGTGTTTATGCGTGTATCTGTGTGTGTGTGTGTTTGTGTAATTGTGTGGTGTGTGTGTGTGTGTTTGTGTGTGTGTTATATGCGCGTGTTTATGCGTGCATCTGTGTGCGTATGTGTGTGTGCGTGTGTGTATGACCGTTGCATTTGAACACACACACGTACACACACACGTACACACACACACACACACACACACACACACACACACACACACACACACACACACA
>CM060313.1:65082816-65085316 GCA_030674185.1 Monoplex corrugatus
ACACTACACACACACACACACAACACACACACACACACACACACACACACACACACACACACACACACACACACACACACAACACACCAACAACACACACACACACACACACTGTGAAATACAGGAAGATAAAAAGAAATGGAAGCTAAGTAGAACATTTGCCTACTTCACCAAGAAAAAAAAATGTCAACAAAATTATTTTCATATGTTCTTTCCCTTTGTTGTTAAAAGCATTCTTCCCATCTGTTGTCACCGCACGTCCTTTTTGCTGTTCCCTGCTATCGCTCGCCAGCATCTGGTTATGTAAATATCACCGTGGGGGTGCAGGGGGCTCTTTCAGTATAAACAATATCCCCACCTTCTGGATATTCTGTGCGGGAAATTTCCTCTTTTCTGTCACTCTCTTTGTTTCTGTCTTCCTCTTTTGCTTTCTGCCATTTCTTCCTAACATTTTCTGCCATGCTGGTCCATTCACTTTTATGTGTTTGATAAAGTTTTACGTACTTTCTTTTAGGATTGATAATTGGGTACATGCATTAACTGCATTTTTGGCTCTAGGGAAGTGAGATATGCGGGAGCAATTTTAGGTTATTTTAGGCCTGTTTTTGTATATGTTTTAGTGTCCTTAGTTATGTTTAAACTTAAATTAAGGTACGTTTTAAAAAAACTACTGTGCGATAAACTGGACGGACTGGTCAACGCCAAGGGCATCTTCTTAGATTATGTGAGCGAACGCATTGATATGTGTACTGAATTTTCTTTTCCTTCTCTTTTTTGTGTGGAAATACTGTGTATGTTTTCAAACGGTTATAGCCCTGATACGCCTCTAAGCAGTCGGTTGGGCTTTAAACAAAAATAACAATAACAATATGGTTATGTACATGCATCTCCACGCCCTCCACAGGTAAGTCGTACTACGATCCATTTCATTCCCTCCATTTCCAGTTTTCCAAAGACAATGTCTCCACGCTCGGAATTAAATCCATATGCACCAAGACTGTCAAATTTATGTGATAGGAAAAAGCCAAAACAGTATTCAAGAAGATGAAAAGCACTCTTACCAACAAATGACTATCAATTAGCATCAGGAAGAGAGCTCTTGAATGTTATATAGAACCAATACTGTTGTACGGTTGCGAGGCGTGGACAGTCAACAAGCAAAGCCAGAACAAGATTGAGGCAGCCGAGATGTGGTTTCTAAGAAGAATGTTGAGAGTTCCATGGACAGCAAAGAAAACAAACGAGACAGTCTTGATGGAGGCAGACACAAGTAGATCACTCATAAGGAAGATTAGGAAAAGACAGGCAACATTTATAGGCCATTTTATGAGAAAGGGGGATTGGAGCACCTGGTCACAACAGGAAAGCTGGAGGAAAAGAGAGCACCGGGTAGACCCAGGGAGAAAATGCTGGACGGACTTGCAGAGTGGCTGGGGACGAGGATGGTGGGGAAGATGCTAGGGGCAACGAGAGATAGAGATGGATGGAAGTCCATGGTCGCCAACGCCACGCGGCAAGGCACCTGATGATGATGAATGTCTCCACGCTCGGAATTAAATCCATATGCGCTAAGACGGTGTAGAATTTATGCCATAGGAAAAAAGTTCCAAAAAAGATCATGACATAAGCCATGAGCCATGCGCAAAAAGCTTCATCACCATCATCATGTGCCCTGCCGCGTGGCTATCGCGGTCATGGCCCTCCATACGAATCAATCTTTTGTCGCTGCAAGTGCATCTCCCACCCTCTCAGTCTTTGTCCACTCCGCAAATCCGTCCAATATTTTATCCCCAGGGTCTACCTGGTGCTATTTTCCCTTCCAGCTTTCCTGTTGTGACTTATCATCATCAAGTGCCTTACCACATGGCGTTGGCGATCATGGCCTTCCATCTGTTTCTATCCCTTGTTGCTTCAAGCTCCTCTTCCACCCTCTTTGTCTTCAGCCACTGCAAGTCCGCCTGTTGTGGCTAGGTGTTCTTTTTTCTCTTGTCTTATAAAATGTCTGATAAATCTTGCTTGTCTTTTCCTAATCTTCTTATTAATTGTTCTTCTTGTGTCTGCTTTCTTAAAGACTGTCTTGTTTGTTTTCTTTGCTGTTCCTGGAACTCTTAACACTCTTCTAGGAAACCACGTTCCAGCTGTCTCAATCTTGTTCTGAATTTGCGTGTAGACTGTCTACGTTTCACACCCGTACAACAATACTGGTTCTGTATAACACTCAAAAACTCTCTTCATGATGTTAATTGATAGGCATTTGTTGGTAAGAACGATTTTCATTTTCTTGAATACTGTTTTAGCCTGACCGATTCTGCTGGCTATTTCTAATGCGCATCTGCCATCTGGTGAGATGACTGTTCCCAGATATTTAAACGTATCAATTAGTGTCAATATTATGCAATTTGCACAAACCTCACGCGCTGACACAATCTGGACGTTTTAATGTTCTGTCTAAGTTATGTTATGTATAGTTCTAATTTAAACACACACACACACACACACA
>CM060313.1:65090316-65092816 GCA_030674185.1 Monoplex corrugatus
TACATACATATACATATATAAATATGTATATATATATATATATATGTATATTGTTTTTTAGAGAGAGAGAGAGAGTCAGACAGACAGACAGAGACAGACAGACAGACAGAGACAGACAGACAGAGGCAGAGAGACAGAGAGAGACAGAAAGACTGAGAGACAGGCATAGATAGAGACAGAAGGACAGAGCTAGAGATAGACAGAGAGAGAGAGACAGGGAGAGAGACAGAGAGAGGGAGGGAGGGAGGGAGACAGAGAGACCGAGAGAGAAAGAGAGAGACAGACAGACAGACATCGAGACCGAGATAGAGAGACAGAGAAAGACAGAAATACAGAGAGAGAGAGACAGACAGACAGAAAGACAGAGAAAGAGAGACAGAAAGACAGACAGAGACAAAGAGAGACAGAGACAGAGACACGGAGAGAGAGAGTCAGAGACAGAGAGACAGAGAGAGACAGAGACAGACACAGAGAACAGCCGGGCAGCTAATATCAAAAATGTGATTAACCTCACTATGTCTGAACCGTATATTGCCTTCATCCTACCGACAAAGATGGAGGACCCTGTCTGCCACTGTGTCTTATCAGTTCCCCAACAACCACACTGACCATGGGTCTGGATGAGGATAGCCATGGTGAAGATGGTGAGCTTGATAATGATGACGATGATGAGGAGGAGGAGGATGAAGACGAAAAGGAGGAGCAGATTCACAATGGTGATGAAGAGGAGGAAGAGGAAGAGGAAGAGGAGAAGCTTGGGAATGATGATGAGGAATGAGGATGATGAATGTCGTTGATGATGAAGGTGAGGATGATATGGATGATGATCGTTATGAGAATGAGGATGATGACAATGACGATGATCATGTGTAGGATGGTGGTGGTGGTGGTGGTGGTGATGATGATGATGATGATGATGTTGATGGTGATGGTGGTGATGATGATGATGATGATGATGATGATGATGATGATGATGTTGATGGTGGTGGTGGTGGTGAGGACGACGATGATGATGATGATGGTGGTGGTGGTGGTGGTGGTGGTGGTAGAGGTCATGGTGGTGTGATGGTGGTGGTGGTGATGATGATGATTATGATGATGATGATGATGATAATGATGATGTTGATGGTGGTAGTGGTGGTGAGGACGACGATGATGATGATGATGGTGGTGGTGGTGATGACGACGATGATGATGACGATGATGGTGATGGTGGTGGTGGTGGTGGTGATGGTGATGCAATGGTGCTGATGATGGTGACGACGACTACGACGACAACGACGACGACGATGATGATGATGACGACGACGACGATGATGACGACGACGACGACGACGAAGAAGAAGATGATGGTGATGGTGGTGATGATATTCATGGTAGTCAGGAAGAGGAAGAGGAGGGTAGCAGTGATAAGAATGACAGTGATAAAAACAAGAATGGTGATGATGAAGATAAGAATGTTGACGATGATGAGAATGAAAAAACAACAAAAAACAAGACGATGAGGATGAAGAGAAGATGAGAACATTCGCGATGGCCTGCGTATCGTTACAAGTCAATCATCATCATCATCATCATCATCACCACCACCACCACCACCACCACCACCACCACCACCACTTCATCATCATCATCATCAGGTGCCCTGCCACATGGCGTTGGCGACCATGGACTTCCAACCATCTCTATCTCTCGTTGCCCCCAGCATCTCCCCCACCCTCTTCATCCCCAGCCACTCTGCAAGTCCGTCCAGCATTCTCTTCCTGGGTCTACCTGGTGCTCTCTTTCCCTCCAGCTTTCCCGTTGTGACCAGGTGCTCCAAATCCCCCCTCCTCATAAAATGGCCTATAAATGTTGCCTGTCTTTTCCACCAGACACGGACAGACACAGACAGACACAGACAGACACGGACAGACACAGACAGACACAGACAGACAGACACATACATATACACAGACAGACACAGACAGACAGACACAGACAGACACAGACAGACACGGACAGACACAGACAGACACAGACAGACACAGACACAGACAGACACAGACAGACACTGACAGACACAGATAGACACAGATACAGACAGACAGACACAGACAGACACAGACAGACAGACACAGACACGGACAGACACAGACAGACACAGACAGACACAGACACAGACACTGACAGACACAGACAGACACAGACAGACACAGACACTGACAGACACAGATGGACACAGACAGACACAGACAGACACAGACACAGACACAGACAGACACAGACAGACAGACACAGACAGACAGAGACATACACGGACAGACACAGACAGACACAGACAGACACAGACACAGACAGACACGGACAGACACAGATAGACACAGACACAGACAGACACGGACAGACACAGACAGACACAGACAGAGACACAGACAGACACAGACAGACACAGACAGACACAGACAGACATAGAAAGACACAGACAGACACGGACAGACACGGACAGACACAGACAGAC
>CM060313.1:65120316-65122816 GCA_030674185.1 Monoplex corrugatus
GTGTGTGTGTGTGTGCATGTGTGTGTGTGTGTGTGTGTCTGTGTGTCTGTGCCTGTGCGTGTATGTGTGTGTGTATGTTTGTGTATGTGTGGTGGTGGTCTTTGATTTAATGTCTATTCACTAAAGTGATTTTAGACAACAACAAAAAAAAAAAGGGGGAGGGGAGTGATAGAAGAGGAGTGAAGAGGATATTTGAAAATTGTCAATTTTGAATTTGAGAAAAGATGATCCAGAAAACAACTGTTTTGAAGAGGGGAAGGTAAAAGTAACAAATAATGTTACCATAATTATCGATTTAAACAAACAAACTAACAAATAAAATTAGTAAATATCCGGAAGAAATGAATAAAAAGTAAAACTAATAATTGACTAACCACAACAGTGAACAAGTCAAATAACATTTTAAAGGTAATTCGCTATAGGACTTTTTGACAGGCTAACAAAAAATTAATACAGTAATGATGATGAGGCAAATATGTCAGAAACTGTACTCATAGATAGTGTTGGAATATGTCGTTTTACCCTAACGCAAGAAAGAATATGACTATGTGTTATCTTCTTTCCACACAGACACAATATGTTATTGGTATATTTTGTTTTGAATGCATCAAGTTTCCATCTGTACATAAGGGACTGTATAGTTCTGCTGGCATGAAGCTGCTTAAGTATTTTGCTAACTTCAAAGTTCATGTGACATTTATCATACTTTTTCTGTTTTAATTGGAACTGCTTCCAGACGTAGTTGTCCACTAAAGTGTAATTCTCGTGCAACGAGAGAGAAAGCTGGATATTGTTTGAACCTGGTGAGTTATTCGCTCCCCGTTTGGCAGCCCTGTCAACTTTATCATTATAACTAAAAGAACTATGAGAAGGTATCCAGCAGAAAGTAATATCAGTGCCTCTTAAAGATAAATTATGAATCAAGTGACTTATTTCCAGAATCATTTCTGATCTTGTTTGTAATTTTGATAATTCAAGAGCCTGAAGTACTGATTTTGAATCAACGCAAAAAATATCTGAAAATTGTCCTAGGAAGACTTATCAGAAAGTTTAAAGCCATTAATATTGCAAAGAGTTCAGCTGTAAAGATAGATTTATCAAGTCCTATGTAGAAAGATTTTTCAATTTTGAGAGCAGGTCTTAAAAACGCTGAGCCTGCTTTTCTTTCAGTTACTGATCCATCAGTGTAAATTTTCAAATGATCAGAATATACGTCGTCTATATGACATTTAACCTGACTTGCCAGTAAGTTTATATTGTCTCCTTTTTTTAAATTAGTGTGGTGTACGTCAAATCGTGCTCTTTGGAGTTCCCAACTGGGTACTGGCGAAAAGGAAGGTCGTATAGATACAGGATCTACGTCTAGATCAATTCCTGAGCCTTTCATGACGTCAGATGTGTATGTTGCAAGTGTGACTGTGAAGATATTGATTTAGCTCGTTTTGGAAAGTCGGTATCTGATCTCAATTTAATTTCTGTTTCTGAGATGTTTTCTACGGTGGTGTTTCTTAACAAAAATTTAGTAGAAGCGACTTTCCTTTGCTCTTCAAGTGGCAACAGTTTGATTTCATTATATGTTCGAAGACAGGAAGCATGCATAGGAAGACCCAGTGCAAGTTTGAAACCTTTACAATCTATGCTCTGCATTTTCTTTATAAGTGTTTCGGTGCACTGAAGAAGATTTCTTGGGCATAGGTTAATTTAGATCTGACAAGCGATTTACAAAGATGAACAAGTGTTGATGAATCTTGACCCCATGTCTGTTTGCGAACTATTTTTAAGAAATTTAAACTTTTTTGAGCTTTGGTTAATAAGTATTCAATATGCTGATTCCAAGATAATTTATTTGTAAGGAAAACTCCTAAGAAGTTAATCGACTCGTTAAACTGAAGAAGAGTATCTCCCAGTTTGAAAGTGGGAATTTTTACTTGGTTAGCTCCATTATTAAATAAAACTATTTTTGTTTTTTCCAGGGATAGATGTAACCCATTTTCTACCATGTATCGCGCTATTTTATCAAGTTCTAATTGGTAGCATTTGCGTGTATAATTGATACTGCGCAAAGGAGTTTTCTTTTTCATATTTACCTGCATCCACATGCATAAATCGTCAGCATATTGAGCTAAAACTACATGCTTAGATACTTTACTGGGTAAGTCATGCATTAATATCATGAAAAGAAGGGGAGCTATAACGGATCCCTGAGGGATACCCATTTGAAGAATTCGTTTCGTGGAATATACATGTACTTTTTCAATCCTCGTTTGAAATACTCTGTTTTCTAAGAAACACTTAACATAGCCAGAAATGTGACCTGTCAGCCCAATACTTTTAAATTTGAATAACAATCGGGAGTGCCACACTTGATCGTATGCTTTCGTTATATCAAAAAATGTAGCTAAAACACATTGACGTCTTGCAAATTGTTGTTTTATATTAGTAGTTAGCTTTGTTAGGATTTCTACTGGTGACCTGCCTTTTCGAAATCCTGCCTGATTTA
>CM060313.1:65137816-65142816 GCA_030674185.1 Monoplex corrugatus
CTTGTTTTCTCTTTGCCTCGACTCTCCCCTGCAGGACTGATGTCATCAAGTCGGTTCTTGTGTTTCTGTTCAAGTGCCCGTTATACTTCAATTTCCTTTTGTTGATCTCTGGGAGCATTTTACGTCGGACATATAATTCCTTTAGCACGCTTTCGTTGGTTCTTTTGTCTGTCCATTTTACTCTGAGAAGACGCCTGTAGAACCACAATTCTGCCGCGTTTATTTTATTTTCGACATCTTTCTTCAAAGTCCAGGCTTCACATCCGTACGTGACAACAGGCCAAATCAAGCAGCGTGAAATTCTTATTTTCAGTTTCGTTGGTATGCCTCTGTCTTTCCATATGTTGTTCAACTGGACCATTTTGTTTTGCATGGCCATGCCAATTCTTGATCTGATGTCCTTGCTGCAAGATCCTGTGTTGGTTTTGACAGAGCCCAAGTACTTGAAATTGTCCACGTTTTCCAGTTCTGTTTTATCCATTCATATCCTCTGCTGTGACTGGTTAGCTGCTATGGACTCGTGATCTGATATCCTGAGTTCAATCCCAGCCCATAACATTGAAAACTGACTTGTTTGCTGTCCATTGTAAAGCTTTCATGATCCTGGTGGTATCAGCTTCGTGTTTTCTGGTGGTATCAGCTAGGTGTTTTAGGTCCCTTCTCCCCATTCCCCATTCAAGACCTTGCCATTATTTAGTTTTTTGCGCAGATTCAAGGAGGTTATCAGATAATTGCTGGCAGATTGGGGTGGCGCGCATAAGGAATCGTCCAAGAGCGATGAATTCTTCTTGAACAAACTCCAAACTGTAAACTTTGTAAACAGACCAAAGTTATGACTGCCATATATAGTGACGCAAGCCAGAAGACGTGGGCAATATCAGTTTTTGGTATTGATGGTTATAATAATGACACCAGTGTTTTTGATATTGGTGGTTATAATAATGACACCAGTGTTTTTGGTATTGATGGTTATAATAATGACACCAGTGTTTTTGGTATTGGTGGTTATAATAATGACACCAGTGTTTTTGGTATTGATGGTTATAATAATGACACCAGTGTTTTTGGTATTGGTGGTTATAATAATGACACCAGTGTTTTTGGTATTGGTGGTTATAATAATGACACCAGTGTTTTTGGTATTGGTGGTTATAATAATGACACCAGTGTTTTTGGTATTGGTGGTTATAATAATGACACCAGTGTTTTTGGTATTGATGGCTATAATAATGACACCAGTGTTTTTGGTATTGATGGTTATAATAATGACACCAGTGTTTTTGGTATTGGTGGTTATAATAATGACACCAGTGTTTTTGGTATTGGTGGTTATAATAATGACACCAGTGTTTTTGGTATTGATGGCTATAATAATGACACCAGTGTTTTTGGTATTGATGGCTATAATAATGACACCAGTGTTTTTGGTATTGATGGCTATAATAATGACACCAGTGTTTTTGGTATTGATGGCTATAATAATGACACCAGTGTTTTTGGTATTGGTGGTTATAATAATGACACCAGTGTTTTTGGTATTGATGGCTATAATAATGACACCAGTGTTTTTGGTATTGATGGCTATAATAATGACACCAGTGTTTTTGTTATTGATGGCTATAATAATGACACCAGTGTTTTTGGTATTGATGGTTATAATAATGACACCAGTGTTTTTGGTATTGATGGCTATAATAATGACACCAGGACAGTATCAGAAGTGCTGATAGTACCGACACAAAAGATCCATTCTTACACAATACGTATCGTATGCATGTATCCGAGTTTTCAAAGAAAATAATTCTGATTTTTCTGTAGTTTTAGTGAAAGCTAGAAATACACATTGCATTTTTGTGTGTTTGTGTGCGTGTGTGTGTTGTTGTGTATTTGTGTGTGTGTGCTTGTGGGTAAGTGTGCTGTGTGTGTGTGTGTGTGTGTGTGTGTGTGTGTGTGTATGTATGTGTGTGTGTGTGTGTGTGTGTGTGTGTGTGTGCGTGCGCGTGGGTGAGTGTGCATGTGTGTTGTGTGTGTGTGTATGTGTGTGTGTGTGTGTGTGTGTGTATGTGTGTGTGTGTGTGTGTGTGTGTGTGTGTGTGTGTGTGTGTGTGTGTGTGTGTGTGTGTGTATAATTCATTTCTGTAATCATAGGACTTTTATTTTATTTTCAGAAAAGCTCATCAATATGATAGACTGCTCTATTTCTCTTATTTTTAAATAAAAAAAAAGGGGGGGGGGAATTTTTCTACTTATCTACTGTGATAAGCTGACATATTTTTTTCTGTTAAATAAAAGAGGAAATTGTTCTACTCGTCAGCTGTTGCGAGAGTTCGTTGAGTGACGGAGAGTCTCAAGAACATTAAGCAAACGCAAATGCAAATTGAAAGTCGTACACGCATTCTTCACATTGTATGGAAGACATCTATAGATTGGATATATACGCAAATAGATGACAATGCATAACCAACAGCCCAAATGTTGCAACGGAAATGACAGACAGACGAAAAATGAATTATTTATACGTCCCAAGCCAGACATACCCTAACACCTCGCCAGCATTAGACCAAGAAAAAAACAGAAACAGAATGATTGATACGTCGCAAGCGAGATATGCTCTAGAACCTTGCCAACCTTGGAACCTGATAACAAGTTATTTGAAGCACGAGGTTTTCTATTTGAAATTGTCCCCGTAGGTGGACAGCGTTAGTTGATAAAGTTTTTGTAGTAGATTCAAGCATTCCCCCGTTGGGTTGCCGGGGGCTCTTTCAGTATAAATAGTATCCCCACCTTCTGGAAATTCTGTGCTAGAAATGTCCTCTTTTCTGTCACTCTCTTTGTTTCTGCCTTGTTGCCTTGCTTTCTGTCATTTCTACTTATTTTCTGCCTTAATAGTCCATTCACCTGTGTTTTTACGATAAAGTCTAACGTACTTTTTTTTCGGATTAATAATTGGGTACATGTATTAAGTGCATTTTTGGCTCTAAGGAGGTGAGATATGCGGAAGCAGTTTAAGGTAATTTATGCCTGTTTTTATATATATGTTTTGGTGTCCTTATGTATGCTTATATTTGTATTCAGGTGTGTTTTTTAAATCTCCCCTGTGCGATAAATCTGACGGAATGGTCCTACGCCGGGGGCATGTCTTTAGATTATGTGCGCGAATGCATTGATATGTGTACTTAATTTTCTTTTCTTTTTTTTCTTTTCCTGTTGAAGTTTTGTGTGTTTTGAAGCGATTATAGCCCTGATATGGCTCTTCGCATCGGCTGGGCTTCAAACAACAATAAAAGAAAAAGAAAAGATTCAAGCATCTGGTTTCTTTAATCCAAAACAAGTGTGACTGCCCGCGTTCAAGCAAACAGGAACCAGAAAAAAACACGAAAGAAGAATAAGAACGAGTATTTAATACAACAAGACAAGACAGGCGCAAATGTTCGGCCAACTGGCCTTTGTCAAGCGTAAGATTACAAACAAAACAAACATCAGATACAAAAATGAGGAGAAAAAGTGGTGTTTGTTTGTAATCTTACGCTTGATAAAGGCCAGTTGGCCGAAAATTTGCGCCTGTCTTGTCTTGTTGTATTGAAGACGCGTTCTTCTTTCGTTTTTTTTTTTTTTTTTTTTCGTTTTTTTTCTCTGATTCCTGATATCTTTTAAGTTCGGACTTGACGTGCGAGATGTACATTAATCTTCTTTTGGTTTAGGTCTTCTTCCATCTGTTCTTCGTTTATCGTCCTGGTGTTGAAGGTAGAAAGGGTGGAATGCTGTGTGATGTCAAGGTCTCAATAATCTTGGGTTCAGTCTGGACATGTAAGATCGATAGTTAACCTTCTTAGTGCCTGTAATGATGTGCCGGTTATTTGTGATAGTCATACTGGTGTGACGGAGCTCTGTTGCTGCCCTTCTTGTCGATGGCTAAATGGGCGATAAGATTTTATCGTCGTTGTCGTCGTCGTCGTCGTCATCGTCATCATCATCATCCGTGGCAGCATCAGCAGCAGCAACAACGTCTATCATCCATCATCATCTATTATCCTTCACATCATCAAAGTCATCGTGGTCGGCGACGTGATCACATCATCATCATCATTATCATCATCGTCGTCGTCATCAACGCCATCATTATCCTCCTCCTCATAATTGGTCTCATCATCATCATATCATCATCACCATCATCATCACCACCGACACAAACACCACCACCACCATCACCACTACAACCACCACCAGACTACCAGTCATCATCGTCGTCGTCGTCGTCGTCGTCATCATCATCATCATCATCATCATCATCATCATCATCATCATCATCATCATCATCATCATCATCATCATCATCATCGTCGTGGTCGTGGTCGTGGTCGTGGTCGTGGTCGTGGTCGTGGTCGTGGTCGTGGTCGTGGTCGTGGTCGTGGTCGTGGTCGTGGTCGTGGTCGTGGTCGTGGTCGTGGTCGTGGTCGTGGTCGTGGTCGTGGTCGTGGTCGTCGTCGTCGTCGTCGTCGTCGTTCATCATCATCATCATCGTCGTCGTCGTCGTCGTGTCGTCGTCGTCGTTGTCGTCGTCGTCGTCGTCGTCGTCATCATCTCATCTCATCATCATCATCATCGTCGTCGTCGTCGTTGTCGTCGTCGTCTTCGTCGTGGGTCGTCGTCGTCGTCGTGGTCGTCGTCGTCGTCTATCATCATCATCATCATCATCATCAGCATCAGCATCAGCATCAGCATCGTCCATCGTCATCGTCATCGTCGTCGTGGTCGTGGTCTGTGGTCGTGGTCGTGGTCGTGGTGGTGGTCGTCGTCGTAGTCATCATCATCATCATTATCATCGATCATCATCATCGACCATCATCGATCATCATCATCGATCATCGATCATCATCATCGATCATCGATCATCATCATCGATCATCGATCATCGATCATCGATCATCGTCATCGTCATCGTCATCGTCGTCGTCGTCGTCATCATCATCATCATCATCATCATCATCATCATCATCATC
>CM060313.1:65147816-65152816 GCA_030674185.1 Monoplex corrugatus
CCTAATTATCAATCTTAAGAGAAAGTAAGTAAGTAAGACTTTATCGAACACATACAAGTGAATGAACCAAAACGCAGAAAATAATAGGAAAAAATGACAGAAAGCAAAGGAGGAAAAACAAAACAAAACAAAAAACAATAAAAAAAACAAAACAAAGAGAGTGAGACAAAAGAGGTCATTTCTAGCACATAATTTTCAGAAGGTGCGGATATTACGTATATTGAAAAAGCTCCCGAGATCCCCACAGGGGGGGTGGGGTTCGGGGTTGGGGGGGGGAGTCTATTACGTATGTGTCCCCATTCTTTTTTCATGTGTTTTCTGGTTTATATTCGTTTGAGCTCCAACAGTCATTGTGGTTAACAAACACTGAATATTTCCACACCTCTGTCTATTTCAAATATTTATGTGAGCGTGGTTTGCTCTGTTGGCAAAACACAGACTCTGATCACAGACTCGTGGGCTGGAGCTCCATGTAGGGCGAAATTGTAATATAAATCTTGTTTTTTGGCAAACTGACATTTCAGGGCTGAGTTGGGAGCTTTCATGTTGCTTTGGAGGCGGATGGGTATTCATAGATCATTACATGTACAGAGAGTTTCAGTTTGTTTCATTGACAGATTGATATAAGCATAAACAATCGCAAATAGAATCGATGCTATCTACCTCCCTGTCTGTCTGTCTGTCTATCTGCCTGTCTGTCTGTCTGTGGGTCTGACCCCCCTCTCTCTCTCTACCTCTATCTCTCTCTTTCCCTCTCTATCACTGTGTCTGTCTGTCTCACTCTCTCTCTCTCTTTGACGCTGTGTCTTTATCTCTGTTTCTCTGTCTGTGTCTGTGTGTCTGTGTGTCTGTGTCTGTCTGTTTGTCTCTCTCTCTCTGTCATTGTGTCTGTCTGCTTCTCTCTCTCTTTCTCTCTCAATTTCTCTCTCTCTCCCACACACACACACACACACACACACACACACACACACACACACGCACACACACACACAACACACACACATACACACACACACACATACATTCACACTCTCTCTCTCTGTTTCTCTCTCTTCCCCTGTCTGTCACTGTGTCTGTCTGTCTGTCTTTCACTCGCTGTCTCCTCTCTCTCTCTCTCTCTCTCTGTTTCTCTCTCTTTGTCTCTCTCTCTTTGTCTCTCTCTATCTGTCTCTCCGTCTGTTTCTCTCTCTCTCTTTCCCTCTCTCTCACTGCGCCTGTCTGTATGCTTGTCTCTCTGTCTCTGTCTCTCTGTCTTTGTCTGTCTGTCTTTGTCTTTGTCTTTGTCTTTGTCTCTGTAACTGTCTCTGTCTGTCTGTCTGTCTGTCTCTCTCTCTCTCTCTCTCTCTCTCTCTTTCCAACCCGTCTCTCTTTAGTACACACCACACACACACACACACACACACACACACACACACACACACACACACAAACACACAAACACCAGTGTTTTTCTCATCGACCAAAGACAGACAATCCCGAGGGGGCAGATTTGATGAGGGAACATTTGTAACCGCTGACAGGGAGAAAGAAAGGCAGCCTTCAACCCACGTCCCCAAAGACTAACGTGACCACGTGTGTGTGTGAGAGGGGGTTTAGCTTTTTAGACTACTGAGCAATGGAGAAACCAGTCCTTTAGTCTGGAACCGTCTCATAAAATATGGACGAATATAATGGGGTGCTGGGGACATGGTGGTCTAGCGCTAGCAGCCCTCACCTTAAAACCAGACTGCAAGGGTTCCAGTCGACCAGACATAAGCGTTCCTACCCATTTCTGCACCCACCCGAGAATGGGTACCTGGACATTTCCAGAAATGGGGAAAGTAAACTATCGAGGGGACAGAGGTTTAATATAATATAATATAATATAATATAATATAATATAATATAATATAATATAATATTAATATAATATAATATAATATAATATAATATAATATAATATAATATAATATAATATAATATAATATAATATAATATAATATAATATAATATAATATACAATATTTTATTATAGCGCAAAATCTTGATAAAATCAAATCTAAGCGCTGAAACAGACACGCACGCATGCACGCACGCATGCACGCACACACACACACGCACACGCACACGCACACGCACACGCACACGCACGCGCACATGGCTATAAATGGGGAGAAAGAATAAAAGCAATGGAAAATTATAGAGACTCTCATAATGTATGGTTAACCTTTTGACTCCCGTACCCTATCCATCAACTGCAAAAACTTAATCCTTTGACTCCCTGCAGAAAGCTGGTGGATGAGGTGAGGGAATCAAATGGTTAAGTTTTTGCTTTGCTAGCATGGCTGACAATGCAGGATGATGGTGGTCAGGGTGCAGGCGTCAAAGGGTTAAGAAAAAGAAAGATCTCTACCACCTCACTCCCTTACAACCTTAGGGTTATGAGGCAACCTTTACCTTATCATTGTGATTTGATTATTGGCATTGACGAAATCATTTCCGAACCGTCTGAGAAAGCAGTTTTGGGACTCTTTGCTTCAGACGGACAGTGAAAGTCTTGTGGCGCGGAGGAAAAATCACTCTCTTGGCGTTGGCAAATGGATTTAATGTGGTACGGAACTTTATCGCAGTCCGGAGCTGCTTAAGCTTCTGGATCCGTAAAATAGGAATCCGATTCTACTGTTGCAACAGATGGTCATTAGTAGGTAGCAACATGTCATCATCAAAAAGAAAAAAGCTGACCACATATCTCCTCTCCTGGCACAACTTCACTGGCTCCCTGTATCAAAGCGCATACAGTACAAACTAGACACCATGTGCTACAAAACCTCAATAACGCAGTCCCCGATTACCTGTCAAGCCTACTTGAGATCTATGTTCCCTCACGTACCCTCCGCTCTGCCTCCGATCCTCTGACTTTTCGCTTTCCACGCACTAAGCTCAATACCTATGGTCCACGAGCCTTCTCTGTTTCTGGTCCGCTCTCCTGGAACAAACTTCCTCTCTCAGTCCGTCAGCAACCTACTTTTGTCTCCTTCAAGTCCGCTCTCAAAACTCACCTTTTCTCCTCTGCATAAAATCCTGACCTCACTCAATCCCCTCTGCAGCCTGTCTCCACTCGGAGGGGAATCACATTGCAATATATAATTGTATATAATATGCTCTCTACAATTTTCCATTGTTTTTATTCTTTCTCCCCATTTATACCGTGTGTGTGTGTGTGTGTGTGTGTGTGTGGTGTGTGTGTGTGTGTGTGTGTGTGTGTGTGTGTGTGTGTGTGTGTGTGTGTGTGTGTGTGCGTGTGTGTGCGTGCTTGCGTGCGTATGTGTGCGTGTGTGTGTGTTTCAGCGCTTAGATTTGATTTTATCAAGATTTTGCGCATTATAAATATTGTAATTATTATAATTATTATCATCAATTGCCCTGCCGTATGGTGTTGATGATCATGGCCCTCCATATGTATCTATCCCTTGTTTCCGCAAGCACATCTTCCACCCTCTCTGTCCTCAGCCATTCTGCAAGACCGTCCAATATTTTCTCACTGGGTCTACCTGATGTTCTCTTTCCCTCCAGCTTTCCTGTTGTGACCAGGTGCTCTAATTCCCCCTTTCACGTAAAATGGCCTATAAATGTTGCCTGTCTTTTCCTAATCTTCCGTATCAATGATCTTCTTGTGTCTGCCTCCATCAAGACTGTCTCGTTTGTTTTTTTTTGCTGTCCATGGAACTCTCAGCATTCTTCTTAGCAACAGGTGGTCATCAGAATGCAACTATATTGTTGCACAGTCTGTATCCCTGGTGAACATACATGCTGGGTGTTTTCAAGTTTGTATAAGCCAAGGATGGACGTGACTTTCGGTATCTTTAACACGCCTACTGACAGACGTGAGTTTCAGTATCTTTACCACGTCTATTGACAAACGTGACTTTCGGGATCTTTAACACGCCTATTGACAGACGTGAGTTTCGGGATCTTTAACACGCCTATTGACAGACGTGAGTTTCAGTATCTTTACCACGTCTATTGACAGACGTGAGTTTCGGGATCTTTAACACGCCTACTGACAGACGTGAGTTTCAGTATCTTTACCACGTCTATTGACAGACGTGAGTTTCGGGATCTTTAACACGCCTACTGACAGACGTGAGTTTCGGGATCTTTAACACGCCTACTGACAGACGTGAGTTTCGGGATCTTTAACACGCCTACTGACAGACGTGACTTTCGGGATCTTTAACACACCTATTGACAGACGTGAGTTTCGGGATCTTTAACACGCCTACTGACAGACGTGACTTTCGGGATCTTTAACACGCCTACTGACAGACGTGACTTTCGGGATCTTTAACACGCCTACTGACAGACGTGACTTTCGGGATCTTTAACACGCCTATTGACAGACGTGAGTTTCGGGATCTTTAACACGCCTACTGACAGACGTGAGTTTCGGGATCTTTAACACGCCTACTGACAGACGTGACTTTCGGGATCTTTAACACGCCTATTGACAGACGTGAGTTTCGGGATCTTTAACACGCCTACTGACAGACGTGAGTTTCGGGATCTTTAACACGCCTATTGACAGACGTGACTTTCGGGATCTTTAACACGCCTATTGACAGACGTGACTTTCGGGATCTTTAACACACCTATTGACAGACGTGACTTTCAGTATCTTTAACACGCCTATTGACAGACGTGACTTTCGGGATCTTTAACACACCTATTGACAGACGTGACTTTCAGTATCTTTAACACGCCTACTGACAGACGTGACTTTCGGGATCTTTAACACACCTGTTGACAGACGTGACTTTCAGTATCTTTAACACGCCTATTGACAGACGTGACTTTCGGGATCTTTAACATGCCTATTGACAGACGTGACTTTCGGGATCTTTAACACACCTATTGACAGATGTGACTTTTGGGATCTACAACACGCCTATTGACAGACGTGACTTTTGGAATCTTTAACACGCCTATTGATAGACATGACTTTAGGGATCTTTAACACGCCT
>CM060313.1:65157816-65172816 GCA_030674185.1 Monoplex corrugatus
CGTAACTGTCGGACCAACATTTGTCAGCTGCAATTACGACAACGTTATGATTTTGTGTGAAGCCTATTGATAGGACGCGATTTCCTACTTCTGATGGGTTCCGGGCTTAGTCCCACCCCTCCCCACCTCTGCTACCATCCGCAACCTCTGTCTGTCTGTCTGTCTGTCTGTCTCTCCTTGTCTCTCTGTCCCTGTCTTTGTCTCTGTCTTTCTCACTCTCTCAATCTTTTTGTCTTCATTTCTCTCTCTTTTTCTCTCTCTGTCTCTGTCACTCTCTTTCTGTCTCCCTCTCTCTCTTTCTCACTCTATCCATCTCTCTCTCTTCATTTCTCTCTCTTTCCATCTCTCTGTCTGTCTGTCTGTCAGTCTCTCTCTGTCTCTCATACATACACGTGCGCGCGTGCTCGCGTGCGCCCCATCCACACGCACATTCACTTACACACCACACACACACACACACACACACACACACACACACACACACACACACACACACACCACACACACCACACACAACGCACACACACACATTCACACACACACACACACACACACACACATACGTACACACACACACGCACACACACACACACACACACACACACACACACACACACACACACACGCTTCATCTGTAAATCCAACATGCTATTTAGCTCATATTTGACCCTAGCTGTCGGCTGGACTATAAACAATACAGATATGGACATTCCGCTAACGGTAAGACATGTTTGATTGAGTTATACACCAATAAGACATATCCCTTATCACAATGGTCCACAGAGATTAAAACGTGCAGAACTGTAACCAGTAAAAAAAAAAAAAACACGAAAAAAGAATCAGAACGCCTATTTAATACAATCAGACAAGACAGGCGTAATTTTTCGGCCAGCTTGCCTTTGTCAAGCGTAAAATCACAAACGAACAAACACCAAATACAAAAATTGGGAGAAATAGACTGGAACTTCCCTGCTGTTTCGTGCAGAGCTGTTATAATGATTTGACGATCGTGTTAGCCATTGGGAAAAAACTGTCTCTTTTCCCACGCAAATGATGACATCAGGAATATTTAAGTACGTGAAGGAGATGGCGACCTAGTGACAAACTTACCAAAATCAATGGCAGACATCTTGTAAAAGTTTCTATGGCCCAAATCATAGCCGGTGGAATTGCTCTTCTTGTCGTTTAAAAAGGTGGATCGGAAAACGGGAAGAAGTGCAAAAGTCGGCCTGGAACTGAAACGACTCTTGAGTGTCTGTATGGCTTGTCTGGATGAGTGTTGATGCTCCACCCCTCGGTTGTCAATTATCTTTCTTTGTTTAACATCTTTATTTGTGCATCATCTTATATTTGTGACCTCCCACCACGAAATCAGTCTTAACAAGCATTTTGGGCATTTTGAGATATACATATCACTGGAAAGTGTACATTCTGCTGATTATTTTGGTACTTGAATAAAGCTTGTACTCAAAAAAATGTAGAAGCTATGTATGTTTAAAGTCATGAAGGTGTATGACGGCCATTTTGAGAAAACGGCCTCTAAAGTTTTTGTGTGCTCTCCTACACATTTTCCTTAAATTTCTTTATTTGGTGGCTTTGACCCAGTTTCTTTCTAATTTTCGCTGTCATTATCTGAAAGGTGCACCATAGAGCTTTCCGTCTGTATATTACACGTGCGGGTACTGCACATGTTACGGTTCATAATAAGAGACAAAAATAGGTACTTTTGGTAGGAAATTACGTTCTTTCTGCTGCGATCAGTGCATTAAGATACCATTTTAAATTGATTAATAATATTTTTTCAAGGAAAAAAATCTGTGGGGGATAGATTATAGTCTACAGAAATCAATTTTGAGAAAAAGTCAAAACACCCCAGATAGACCCTCAGTCACCTTTTCAGCTCCTAGTGCTGTTCGACTGACTGCGAGTTAAGACTGATTTCGTGGTGGGAGGTCACATTTGAGCATCATCTATATTTGTCCATCATCTTTATTCGTCCATCATGTTTATTTGTCCATCATGTTCATTTGTCCATCATGTTCATTTGTCCATCATGTTCATTTGTCCATCATGTTCATTTCTCCATCATGTTTATTTACCTATCATCTTTCCTTGTCCGTCATGATATCTGTCCATCATATTATATTTGTGCATCATCTCTATTTGTATATCATGTCTATTTGTCCATCATGTTCGTTTGTCATCATGTTCATTTCTCCATCGTGTTCATTTCTCCATCGTGTTCATTTCTCCATCGTGTTCATTTCTCCATCATGTTCATTTCTCCATCATGTTCATTTCTCCATCATGTTCATTTCTCCATCATGTTCATTTCTCCATCATGTTCATTTCTCCATCATGTTCATTTCTCCATCAAGTTCATTTCTCCATCAAGTTCATTTTCCATCAAGTTCATTTCTCCATCATGTTCATTTCTCCATCATGTTCATTTCTCCATCATGTTTATTTACCTATCATCTTTCCTTGTCCGTCATGATATCTGTCCATCATATTATATTTGTGCATCATCTCTATTTGTATATCATGTCTATTTGTCCATCATGTTCGTTTGTCATCATGTTCATTTCTCCATCGTGTTCATTTCTCCATCGTGTTCATTTCTCCATCGTGTTCATTTCTCCATCAAGTTCATTTCTCCATCATGTTCATTTCTCCATCATGTTCATTTCTCCATCATGTTCATTTCTCCATCATGTTCATTTCTCCATCAAGTTCATTTCTCCATCAAGTTCATTTCTCCATCAAGTTCATTTCTCCATCATGTTCATTTCTCCATCATGTTCATTTCTCCATCAAGTTCATTTCTCCATCATGTTCATTTCTCCATCAAGTTCATTTCTCCATCAAGTTCATTTCTCCATCAAGTTCATTTCTCCATCAAGTTCATTTCTCCATCATGTTCATTTCTCCATCATGTTCATTTCTCCATCATGTTCATTTCTCCATCATGTTCATTTCTCCATCATGTTCATTTCTCCATCATCTTTATTTGGCCATCATCTTTATCTGTTCAACATCTTCATTTGTGCATTGTCTTTATTTGTCCATCATCTTTAGTTGTCCATCATTATATGTGTTCATCATATTTATTCGTCCATAATTATATTTGTCCATCATGTTTATTGTCTTTCATCTTTATTTGTCCTTCATATTTATTTGTCCATCGCGATTGTTTGTCCATTATCTTTATTTTTCCATCATATTTATTTGTCTATCACAATTGTTTGTTCATCATGTTTCCTTGTCCACCACTTATATTTGTCCATCATCTTTATGTGTCCACCATGTTCATGTGTCCATCATGTTCATTTCTCCATCATCTTTACTCTTCTTATCGTTTAATTTAACGACATCGGAGAGGAAGCTTGATGTAACATATACAAGAATGCTGCGTGCAGCCCTGAACAAATCCTGGAGAGAACATCCAACTAGCAAAGAGTTATATGGTAAGATCCCACCAATCAGTAAATCAATACGTCAGCAAAAACGGCGCTTCGTGGGACACTGCTGGCATAGCAAAGAAGAACTGGTGGGGATGTTCTACTATGGAGACCCAGCCATGGCAAACAAAGACCAGGATGTCCAAAGAAGACCTTCATCGACCGACTGATCGATGATACGGGCTGTCAGTATGATGAACTACCTACTGCAATGTCTGACAGAGAAGGATGGAAGAAACGTGTCATGGATAGCCGAGCAAGCTCGACATGATGATGATGATGATCGTTTAATAAGCTGGATCGGAAAACGGGAAGAACTGAAAAAGTTGGCCTGGAAATGATACGGCTCTTGAGTGTCTGCATGGTTTGTCTGGATGAATGATGAATCTTCACTCTTCACTGCCACTCATTTTTGTTTGTTTAACATATTTATTTGTGCATCATCTTCATTTGTCCGTCATGTTCATATGTCCATCATATTCATTTGTCCGTCATGTTTTATCTCCGTCATTTTTATTTGTCCATCATCTATATTTGTGACCTCCCACCACGAATTCAGTCTTTACTCGCAGTCAGTCGAACAGCACTAGGAGCTGAAGAGGTGACTGAGGGTCTATTTGGGGTGTTTTGACTTTTTCTCAAAATTGATTTCTGTAGACTATAATCTATCCCCCACAAAAAAAAATTTCTTGAAAAAAATATTATTAATCAATTTAAATCGGTATTTTAATGCACTGATTGCAGCAGAAAGAACGCAATTTCCTACCAAAAGTACCTCTTTTTGTCTCTTATTATGAACCGTAACCTGTACAGTACCCGCACATGTAATATACTGATGGAAAGCTCTTTGTTGCACCTTTCAGATAATGATAGCGAAAATTAGAAACAAACTGGGTCAAAGCTACCAAATAAAGAAATTTAAGGAAAATGTGTAGGACAGCACACAAAAATTTAGAGGCCGTTTTCTCAAAATGGCCGTCATACAACTTAATGACTTTAAACATACACAACTTCTACATTTTTTTGAGTACAAGCTTTATTTAAGTACCAAAATAATCAGCAGAATGTACACTTTCCAGTGATATGTATATCTCAAAATGCCCAAAATGCTAGTTAAGACTGATTTCGTGGTGGGAGGTCACATTTGTCCATCATCTGTATCATCATCATCAGGTGCCCTGCCGCATGGCGTTGGCGATCATGGACTTCCATCTGTCTCTATCTCTCGTTGCCCCTATCATCTCCCCCACCCTCCTCGTCCCCAGCCACTCTGCAAGTCCGTCATCTGTATGTGTCCACCTTACTCATGTGTTCATCATGTTCATTAGTCCTTCATGTTCATTTCTCCATCATCTTCATTTGTCTATCATCTTTATTCATCTATCGTGTTTATTTCTCCATTGTGTTCATTTGTCCATCATGTTCATTTTTTTCATTATGTTCATTTCTCCATCATCTTTATTTCTCCGTCATCTTCATTTGTCCATCATTACATTTGCCCATCATGTTCATTTGTCCGTCACCTTTGTTTGTCCATTATGTTTATTTGTCCATTATCTTTATCTGCCGAGCATCTGTATTTGTTCACCATGTTCATTTGTCCATCATCTGCATTTGTCCATCATCTTTAATTGTCCACCATATTCATTTGTCCATCGTCTTTGTTTGTCCATCATCTTTATTTGTCTATCATCTTTATTTGTCCGTCATCTTCATTTGTCCATAATGTTTATTTGTGCAATATCTTTGTTTGTCCATCTTCATCTGTCCTACATTTTTGTTTGTTTGTGTAATATCTTTATTTGTCCAACATCCTCATTTTGCATAGCATCTTCCTTTGTCCAGCTAACACAATGGCCAATCAGCTTCCTTATCCATCATTCTCATTTGTCCAACATTTTCCTTTGTCAGCCATTTTTGTTCGTCTAACATTGTTTTTGTTAGTCTGTCTGGTTATTTGTCTGTCTGTCTCTTTCTTAGTCTCTCTCTCTCTCTCTGTGTCTCTCTCTCTGTGTCTCTCTGTCTCTCTCTCTCTGTGTCTCTCTCCCTGTCTCTCTGTCTCTGTTTCTCTGTTTCTCTGTCTCTGTCTGTCTGTCTGTCTCTGTCTGTCTGTCTGTCTGTCTGTCTCTCTCTCTCTCTCTCTCTCTCTCTCTCTCCCTCTGTCTGTCTCTTTCTATCTCTCATTGTCTCTGGTTCTCTGTCTCAGTCAGTCTCTGTCTGACTGTCTGTCTCTCACTCTGTCTCTATCTCTGTCTCCATGTCTGCCTCTGTCTGTCTCTGTCTCTGTCTGTCTGTCTCTGTCTCTCTGTCTCTCTGTCTCTGTCTGTCTGTCTCTGTCTCTGTCTGTCTGTCTCTGTTTCTCTCTCTCTCTCTCTCTCTTCTCTCTCTCTCTCTCTCTCTCTCCTCTCTCTCTCTCTCTCTCTCTCTCGATCTGAATTGTGTACGTGTGTGGGCGTTGTGGGCGTACGTGGATCCTGCATCCCAGGTTCAGCACCTTTTGATGTCTGTGGGAAAACAACATGCTATTTTTTCACTAGTATTCAAATAGGCAAACAGATTTGATCAGCTAAACAAGCTGCATGAATTTTTGATTTGACTCACGTTTTGGTGTGACTGGACATGTCGTGATTAACATGTCTATTTTCAGTGGTGGTGTTGGTTGTTTTATAGATTGAAATCATCCTACGGTCATGTTGGGGCTCGATGCTTCAGCAGATATTACATCATGAATTTGTCATATTGCCAAACATTTGTTTAATCGCTCTCTGTCTGTCTGTCTTTCTGTCTGTCTTTGTGTGTCAGTCTGACTGTCTCTCTACCTGTATCTGCCTGTATCTCCTTTTTTTTTACAGATAATAATGTAAGTTTTTATCATTCTCTGTCTGCCTGTCTGTCTGTCTGTCTGTCTGTCTCCCTCTCTCTCCCTTCCTCTCCTTTCTTTTTTTTTTTCCTCTCTTTATTTACAGACAATGACACACAAACACAGGTACAAAGACGCATACACACAGGACCACCACCACCACCACCACCACCACCAACAACAACAACAACAACAACAGCCACAACAGCAACAGCATCACCATTAACAACAATTCCAGCATTAACAATAACAACAACAACAACAAAAAGCAGAAACAAAAGCAACAGCGACAAGAACAAAATAACAACAACAGCAACAGCAACAACAACAACAGCAGCAACAGCAACAGCAACAACAAAACAACAAGACAACAAGACAACACCACCACCGACAAGAAAACAACACAACAAAACAAACAAGACAACAAGAAAATAACAAGACAACAAGAAAACAACAAGCCAACAATAACAACAGCAACAACAGCAAAACAACAACAACAACAACTACACCAAAACAACAACAACAACAACAACAACAGTAACAACAAAACACATGCGCCCAAACAGAACAGTTACAGGCAAACGTTATCAAAACCACGGATATGACGTGAGCAGCTATTTTCTATACAGTTCCTGCAATCATTTTGTCCCCATAGACGTCATGCAGACAGCCAATGATATCATACGTGTCGAACTGCCGGTGCCAGCAATGGAACAAAAACATACTTGATACCCAGCAGAACCTGAATAAGACACGTCCCCATTCGTCGATAGATTGGACCTGACTATGCACAGAACGAACAAAAGGAAAACAAAATACCCAATGACGTTGCTTCTGAGAGTGAGATAGATATATAGATAGAGAGAGAGAGAGAGAGAGAGAGAGAGAGACAGAGACAGAGGCAGAGACAGAGACAGACACACAGACAGACAGACAGAGACAGACAGACAGGCACAGAGATAGAGAGAGACAGAGGCATAGAGAGACAGGAAGAGAGACAGGCAGAGAGTAAGACAGATAGAGATAGATAGAGAGATAGAGAGACAGAAGGATAGAGACAGAAACGTGGGTAGGGAGAGAGAGAGAGAGAGAGAGAGAGAGAGAGAGAGAGAGAGAGAGAGAGAGAGAGATGGAGAGTCAGATGGACAGAGAGAGAAACATGGGGAGGGAGAGAGAGAGAGAGAGGAACAGAGGAAGAGACAGACAGACAAAGACAGATAGACAGAGACAGAGACAAAGAGACAGATACAGAGACAAAGAGACAAAGACAGAGAGAGACAGAGACAGACGGATGGACAGACAGCCAGCCAGCCAGACAGACAGACAAAGAAGCAGAGAAGTCAGAGACACAGAAACAGACAGAGACACGCACAAACAGTAGGACAGAGAGACAGACACAGGGAGTAGAACACAGAGAGACAGATAGACACAGAGAGACAGACACAGGCAGTAAGACACACAGAGGGACAGATAGATACAGAGATAAGAGAGACACACACAGACAGAAAAAGAGGGAGACACGTAGACTGCTCAACACGAATTCATCACATGCGGAGGATTCCAAACATCTTCCAGAAAAATAAAAAAAATGCCAGCAAGTATTTGGCACACCCCTTAAGCCTTTGGAAAACCCCAAGCACCGCACTGGCAACAGAAATGTAACGAAATTAAACTATAATGCTCCAACGGTATATAGATTTTAGCACAGGCCCAGCATATATATCAGCGATCGCTAGTCTATGTATTACAAAAAAAAATGATATTGCCAAATTATAAAATAACTAAATCAGACAAAAATGGGGAGAGACAGAGAGGGAGAGAGAGAGAAAAGAGAGAGAGAGAGAGAGAGACAGAGAGAGAGAGAGACAAACAGGGAGAGAGAGACAGACAGACAGAGAGTGAGAGAGAGAGAGAGAAAAGAGAGAGAATGACAATCAGACAAACAGTAATACAGCCAGACAGACAGTCAGACAGACAGACAGAGAGACGGATAGTGTTTGTGGCAAAGAGACAGACATAGAGAGAAAGACGCACAAACAGATAGACAGACACAGACAGACACAAAGACAGTCAGACAGACAGACAGACAGTCAGAGAGTGTGTGTGGAAAACAGACAGACATAGAGAGAAAGACACACAAACAGACAGACAGACACAGAGAGACACAAAGACAGACAGGCAGACAGACAGACATACAGCAGCAGGGATGTAATTCATCATTATAACACAATGACGGAAGGGAAGTGACAAGGATAATAGTTCAGTGATGATTTATCCCACACTGCCCGAGCCTTGACCCCCATCAGATCAACAGCAATAACATTTAATACATTACTGCACGCTGATTATCAGATTCAATTAGTCAAACTGGTCCCTGGGAGTTCTTTTAGCTGATTTCCGACATGAGAAATGATGATAAGTGAAAAAAAATGTTGAGAGTTCCATGGACAGCAAAGAAAACAAACGAGACAGTCTTGATGGAGGCAGACGCAAGTAGATCACTCATAAGGAAGATTAGGAAAAGACAGGCAACATTTATAGGCCATTTTATGAGGAAGGGGGATTTGGAGCACCTGGTCACAACGGGAAAGCAGGATGGAAAGAGAGCACCAGGTAGACCCAGGGGGTGAATGCTGGACGGACTTGCAGAGTGGCTGGGGATGAGGAGGGTGGGGGAGATGCTAGGGGCAACGAGAGATAGAGATGGATGGAAGTCCATGGTCACCAACGCCATGTGGTAGAGCACCTGATGATGATGATGAAGTGAAAAAAATGTAGATAGATAGATAGATAGATAGATAGATAGATAGACACATATAGATAGATAGATAGATAGATAGATAGACAGATAGATAGATAGATAGACAGATAGATAGATAGGAGGATAGACAGACATACAGACAAACAGACATATAGATAGATAGATAGATATTAGATAGATATATATATATATATATATATATATATAATAGATAGATAGATAGATAGATAGACAGATATAAAGACAGACAGACACACACAAGGAGACATACACACAAACAGATATATAAACAGACACACAGACACATGCACACTCAGAGATAGACACACAAACACAGATATACAGACACAGACAGACACACACATGGGTGCACACAGAGACAGACACATAGACAGACGCATGGACACATACACACAGACACATAGACATGTGAACACACAGACATATACACAGACAAACAGACACATGGACACATGAACACACACATACAGACACATGGACACACAGACAGACACATGGACACACAAACATACACACAGACACACAGACAGACACATGGACACACAGGCATACACACAGACACATTGACACACACACAGACATATACACAGACACACAAACATACACATGGACACACACTTACAGACACTCAGACAGACACATGGACACACAGACAGACGCATAGACAGACACATAAACACACCCAAACATACACACAGATAGACACAGACAGACACATGGACACACACAGACACACAGACAGAGCCTTGACCTCCATCAGATCCACAGCAATAACATTAAATACATCATTGCACGATGATCATCAGATTCAATAAGTCAAACTGGTCCCTGGGAATTCTTTATCTGATTTCCTTTTAGTAGCAAATTCAACTCTAAGTAACTGTCAATCGACGTAAAAATGACAATACCACGAAAAGAAAGTTAGACAGACAGACAGACAGACAGACAGACAGACAGACAAACAAACAGACTTATAGATAGATAAATAGATAGATAGATCGATATGTATATACACATAGCTAGATAGATAGGTAGATAGATAGATAGATAGATAGATAATAGATAGATATATAGGTAGACATACAGATAGATAGACATACAGACAGACATGAAAGGCAGGTAGGCAGGTGGACAGACAGTTAGACAGATAGATAAAGAGAGAGAGAGAGAGAGAGAGAGAGAGAGAGAGAGAGAGAAGAGAGAGAGAGAGATGGAAGAGAGAGAGAAAGAGATAGAGAAACAAAAAAGAAAGAAAGAAAAAGAAAGAAAAGATCAAAGAAAGAAAGATATAAGCACACATAGGCGCTCAAACAGAGGCACACACACACACACACACACAACACACACACACACACACACACACACACACACACCACACACACACACACACACACACACTACAACAACACACATACACACACACACACACACACACACATACACACACACACACACAACACACATACACACACATACACACATACACACATACAACACACATACACACATACACACAACACAACACACACACCAATACACACACATACTACACACATACACATCACACACACACACACACATACCACACACACACACACACACACACACACACACACACACACACACACACACACACACACACACACACACACACACACACACATCCCGCATGTTAAAAAAATAAAAATACCATTCTTGTTAATCTAGACGGTGTAAGCCAGGGATACCAGGCCTGTAGGCGCTTTCTTACAAACCATGGAGGCATGCAATGCAACGCAAATGTCTACATAGTCATCTACATCAGACGACAAAGGCTCTTTGCACCAACCTGCCCCAAGCAGTCCACTATGGCAGCAAATAGGAAAGTTCAAAACGCCCACAATCATTGGCAGATGGTGGCCTGGCTACGTGCACAGCAAGAAACGAAACAAAAGAAACAAAAGAAGCAAAAAAACAAAAGAAACAAGAGAAACAAAAGAAACGAGTACAACATCAGCAACAACAAAAGACTTTCTGTTGTTAAAATTGTGTTTATACACTGGTGAACCATCAAGATTTAAATTTGTATTTACACTTTGATGTTGTTGTTTTTTGTTTTTTTTTCCAATGTTTGATTTCGTCCTACATTGAAAATGCATTGTAAGTTTTGACATTGTCGTGTTCAAAATTGAAAGAAAAACGGCAAAAGGGGAGAAAAAGAAAGAAAGAAAGAAAGAAAGAAAGAAAGAAGAAGGAAAGAACAAATGAAAAAAAGGAAGGAAGGTAGGAAGGATGGAAGGAAGGAAGGAAGGAAGGAATGAAGGAAGGAAGAAAGAGACAAAGAAACAAAAAATACAGACAGTAAAAGCAAAATCAAAGTGATTGCCACGTTCAAGCAAAGAACCAGAAAAACACACACACACACACACACACACACACACACACACACACACACACCACACACACACACACACACACACACACACACATACACACAGTGTGTGTTCGTGTGTTCGTGTGTGTGTGTGTGTGTGTGTGTGTTCATCATCATCATCATCATCATCATCATCATCATCACCACGACCACCATTACCATTAATAATTTCTCAGTCACCACGGAAAGTCTCTGTGTGAAATGCTGACCGTTTTTCCCCAGGAAAATCACGTGATCATAGTAGGGCGCCACCTAATTTTGTCCCCTTTTCTTCTGCATGGAAGTCGTTTTGTTTTCCTATGAATGCTTTTTGTTTAGTAGTATGTTCTCAGAGACAACTCTTTCGTTGTCTTTGGATCTTTCACGTGCGCTAAACAAACACCCCAGACTATCACTCAATTAAACAATGAAAAGAATTCTTGTCTGACCTGGACTCAAACCCGAATGTTTCATATCCTAAACGGCTTCTTTATCCAGTTGGCCACTTTCTCCCTCTTGGAGCAGTGATCATGGAATTCATTTCCAGCGTTAAAAGTTGGCATCATTTGTTCCTCACTGAGATAGCCTACAGTTCTTTCCCTGTGATTTACGCTTTCATCTAAGAACATCAAGTGCGCATGTGGGTGATAAAGGGTTTCCGGTTTCCGGTGAGAGCGTTGTGTTTGGAGGTCAAGAGAGGTAACTATCGCGGAATCTATTGTTGTCACCATTTCTGTGATTTGAGGCAATGACCTCGAATGGCACTGACAATCGTCCCATTGTTTTCTTTTGAAATCACGTGCGCTGTTTTGTTTGTCTCTTTGTCTGTCTCTTTGTTTCTTTGTTTCTCTTTGTTTCTTTGTTTCTTCCTTTCTTTCTTTCTTTCTTTCATTCATCGTTTCTTTCTTTCTTTCTTTCTTGCTTCCTTGTTTTGTTTGTTTATTTTAATTGGTAGGTGGGTTGGTTGATTTGTTGGCTTGTTGGTTGGTTGGTTTGTTGGTTGGTTGGTTGGTTGGTTGGCTGGTTGATTGGTTGGTTGGTTGATTAGCTGGTTGATTGGTTGGTTGGTTGGCTGATTGGCTGGTTGGTTGGTTGGTTTGGTTGGTTGGCTGGTTGGTTGGCTGGCTGAATGGCTGCCTGGTTGGTTGGCTGGTTGGTGGTTGGTTGGTTGGCTGGTTGGTTGGCTGGTTGGTTGGCTGGCTGAATGGCTGGCTGGTTGGTTGGCTGGTTGGTTGGTTGGCTGGTTGGTTGGTTGGCTGGTTGGTTGGTTGGTTGGTTGGTTGGCTGGTTGGTTGGCTGGTTGGCTGGCTGAATGGCTGGCTGGTTGGTTGGTTGGTTGATTGGCTGGTTGGTTGGCTGGTTGGCTGGCTGAATGGCTGGCTGGTTGGTTGGCTGGTTGGTTGGTTGGTTGGCTGATTGGTTGGCTGGTTGGTTGGCTGGTTGGCTGGCTGAATGGCTGGCTGGTTGGCTGATTGGCTGGTTGGTTTGTTGGTTGGTTGGTTGGTTGGTTGGCTGATTGGCTGGCTGAATGGCTGGCTGGTTGGTTGGTTGGTTGATTGGTTTGCTGGCTGGTTGGCTGGTTGATTGGTTGGTTGGTTGGTTGGTTGGTCGTTTGGTTTGTTGGTTGGTTGGTTGGTTGGCTGATTGGCTGGCTGAATGGCTGGCTGGTTGGTTGGTTGGTTGATTTGTTGGTTGCTTGGCTGATTGGCTGGTCGGCTGTTTGATTGATTGATTGATTGATTGATTGGTTGCTTGGCTGGTTGGTTGGTTGGAAAGGTGGTTGGATGGGTGATTGGGTGTTGGTTGGTATTTTCTTTTTCCCACATCCGATTTTGGGCAAACCAAGTGAGTGAATGAGTCGGTTATTTAAGTCCTTCACATTGTTGTTTTGTAGTCAGCAGGTCAGTCAGCCAATAACCTGGTTTGATAGTCACTAAGCCAGTTAATAAATGACTTTTAACCGACTATTCATGTTTATTCAAATTCAATATTATTAGTCTGTTAGTTATATGGTTCTTTCAATAGAAAGTTAATCAGTTGTTTGTTTTGATTATTCGTTTCTTTATTTGTTTATTTCTGTTCAGTTTTTGTTGCATGAAATTCTTCTCTTACCAAACGCACGATGCATCATAATGATGTTAGCTACTCAACCCTCTCACTCATCCATCCTCACATCTATACCTTGTTTGTCCCAGCGATTCCGTCCATACATTGCCAGAACATTTGCCTTACGTAATACACACGGTATGCATAATAATAATAATAATAATAATAATAATAATAATAATAATAATGCTGATGATGATAATGCTGATGATGATAATGCTGATGATGATAATAATAATAATAATAATAATAATAATAATAATAATAATAATAATAAAATAATAATAATAATAATAATAATAATAATGCAATAAATAATAATAATAATAATAATAATAATAATAATAATAATAATAATAGTAATAATAATGATAATAATAATAATAATAATGTTTTTGTTGTTGTTGTTGTTCGTCCGTCGTGATCGACGATGACCAAGGATCATCACTATTCATGTGTCCGGCTGTGACTGATGAGGCCGATTCGTGCGCGGAAGGCTCGGACGCAGATGAGACACATGTGTTCTGCTGGATTGTGGACTTCGGAATTGGCTCGGGATTTACGCAGCTCTCGTTTCTTTTGTGCTCCACTGATCCTGCTTTGTTCGTAGGAGGCGGCACCTTCGCCAACGCAGCTTCTCCATGATGAGCGGTCTTGTGTAAGGGCCTCCCATGTCTTGGTGTCGATGCCGAAGTTTTTCAGGGACGCTTTAAGCGTGTCCTTGAAGCGCAGCTTTGGCCTTCCTCGCGAGCGTATGCCGTGTGCTAGCTCACCATAGAGCAGTCTCTTTGGGAGACGCGTGTCTTGCGTACGCACGATGTGTCCGGCCCATAATGATAATGATAATGATAATAATGATGATAATAATAATAATAAATAATAATAATAATATAATAGTAATATGATAATGATAATAGTAATAATGATCATAATAATAATAACAATAAAAATAATAATAATAATAATAATAATAATAAATAATAATAATAATAATAATAATAATAATAATAATAATAATAATAATAATAATAGTAATAATAATGATAACAACAACAACAATGACGTTGATGATGATGATGATGATGATGATGATGATGATGATGGTGATGATGATGATGATAATGATGATAATAGTACTACTACTACGACTACTACTGCTACTGATTATTATTATTATGATGATGATGATGATGATGATGATGATGATGATGATGATGATGATGATGATGATAGATGATGATTGATGATGATGATGATGATATGATGATAACAGTATTTATATGGCGCCATGAGTGAAGGGACTTGTAACTTTCATCATATACGCTGGCATCAATCAGGATCCGACACGGATTTCCAAAGCATTACTATAGTCCTCCTCCTCCTCCTCCTCATAGTTTGG
>CM060313.1:65207816-65212816 GCA_030674185.1 Monoplex corrugatus
GACGATTGGGAAAATGCAGTCCAAAAACGTCTAAGCTGGAATGACTTGTGGCACATGGCCTCTCTCAAAATCCGTTTCATCCTCAGATCTGTGTATGACCTCCTGCCCTCGAATGCTAATCTTGTGAAATGGGGGAAATCAGATAACCCTGCCTGCCCGTTTTGCCAGGGCAAACAGACATTGGAAAATGTCCTGACTCATGCAAGGTAGCGGTAACCCAAGGAAGGTACGCATGGAGGCACAAGCAAGTTCTTCAAGACATCGCACAAGCAATCAGCACTGCGATCAGCACTGCCAGAAGAAAAACAGAAACTTGCCACCTGATGTTCCAACAACCTTCTACACGGCAGGAGGCAGGAAAATGTGGCTTGGAAACGATGTGCCACCCAGAGCATGGAAACGGCGTCTGCTGGGTGAAGCAGACGACTGGGAGTGCACAGCAGATCTCCTACAATGAACAAAAAAAGAACACATAGAAACTATCAGCAAGAGTGGCATGAGACCGGACAGAGTTCACTTTCATCCATCAACACAAGTGATTCTGATCGAGCTTAGTGTACCGTAGGAAAGTTGAATGGAGGAAGCCCATATCTACAAGACAAAAGTACATTGGCATTTCATTTAGTCCCTTTTTTATCCACTGGACGAGGCTGCAGGGAAATTTTTAGTCCTTTTCTTATTATCCGTTGGTTGGTGTCTGTTCGTGATCGTGCATTCGCGCTTGACAAAGGCCGGTTGGCCGAAACTTTGCGCTTATCTTGTCTTGTTGTATTGAATACGCGTCCTTTTTGGTTTGCTTGTTCTTCTGGTTCCTGTTTGCTTGGACGCTGGCAGTCGCACTTGTTTTGGAAGACAAAAGTACGCCAGTCTAGCCAACAACTTGAGGACATCTGGTTTTCAAGCCAAAGTCCTCGCCATACAGGTTGAAGCAAGGGGATTAATAAGCACCTCAGCCTATCACCTCGTGAAACAGCACTCGGTGTCTGGAAGAGAGAGGACCAGAGCCTTAGAGGCAATGTCAGAAGCAGCGGGGGAAAAATGCTCCAGCTGAATATGAATTTTCAAAGATCACATCAACTCACCTGTCAACTGTCAGGTTAGTGCATATGGAATTCGTTCCAAGTGGGGAGATATCGTCTTGAGAAACTGAAACTGGGTTTTTGCGCAGGACCAAAATTATGCTGGATGATTATGTGCTGGTTTGGATGGAGCGCGTATGGATTATTCGAGGATAGTTTACCTTTTGTGAACAAAGTGCGGGCTCTAAAACTTGCTGAGAGGGAAAGCTATTGTGTGTAAAATATTATACAGATGCACGGATCGTTCCGACAACGTGTAATATGTATGCAAATTGGCTTTGTTGCTGATCGTGTGTGTCCCTGTGTGTGTGTGTGTGTGTGTGTGTGTTGTGTGTGTGTGTGTGTGTGTGTGTGTGTGTGTGTGTGTGTGTGTGTGTGTGTGTGTGTGTGTGTGTGTGTGTGTGTGTGTGCATGTCTGCATAGCTGCAAAAAGAATATGTTTATATGTTTGTACTTACGTGAGTGAGTGTGTATGAGTGTGCGTGCGCGCGCGCGTGCATGTGTGTGTGCGCGTACGTGCATGTGTACGCGCGTACTTGCGTGTGTGTGTATGTGTGTTTGTGTGTGTGTGGGGTGTGTGTGTGTGTGTGTGTGTGTGTGTGTGTGTGTGTACGTGTGCGTGTGTGTCACTCTGTGTGTATGTGTGTGTGTTTGATATCGTTTCCCAAAGTAATAGCAACGAGCTCGTGCACGGGAAAAAAGAGAAGCCAATTTCCGGTGTCCATGTCTGCGCATGTCTAGTCCACGCTTATTCTTTGGGCATTTATTTTCTGAAGCGGTGGTCGTGTTTTGTGTCATTCGAGTACAGGCAATGAGATCATTAGTACAGGTAGATTACTTCTTTGTTGTTTTCGGTACGTTAACGTTCAACGGACTATGCTGAGGTCGAATGCAGGTATTGTGAGATATGTGAAAAGAAGGACGTCATCTCCTCATTTCTGTTGTTTCGTATTCATGGTCTTCTCTAGCCCTGATATGGCTCTAATAGTCGGCTGGGCTATGAGTAATATGAACCTACACCGATGATCTTCTTCTTTCGTTTACCGTCTACAGACACGTGTGCCTTCTGGCCTGCGCTTGCTAAGGATCCCATGGCAGTTGAAAATCGTGAAGAGCTGGGCTGCCCTGGTAAAAGCATTTGAGAGATAGGTTGATTTTCCAGGTCCCTTCCCCTTGAAGATCAATAAGCGTTGTTGCCTTTCTGAAGTCTTGGTCATTTAAAAAAAAAAAACATTAGTGGGTGGAGCTGCAATGCGGCGACGCGCTTTGAGAGAACAGCTGAGTTTTACATGGAACATCCACCATGACAAAAAACCAAAACCAAAAAACAACAACAACAACAAAACAACCAAAAAAAAAGAAGAAAAAAAAAGAAAAACATGCGAAAAAAAAAAAGTATGAAGTATTAAATACATGGTCTGGTCGTGAATTTGCTTTGATTTGAATTGTCAAGATTTGGCGCCGTCTAAATAGCGTAATTATTAATATCATTATCATAAAACATAGCCGACTACATTTTCTCTCACCACCAATCTCTCACCACCAAGCTTCATTACCCGCGGAAATGCCTACGGCTCTTTCAGCATATTAATATATGCCCTCCCTCTGGGAAGTCTGCTAGAAATTCTTCCTCTATTTTGTCCATCTCTTCGTTTCTGTCTTGCTCCTTTGCTCTCTTGTCATTTTTTTCCATGAGTTTCTGTCGTAGTGGTCCATTCATCTGTATATGTTCTATAAATTTTTACATATTTTCTCTTTGGTTCTAATGAAAATGTGACGTGCAGACGCAATTTCAAGTAATTTAGGCCATTTTTGTACATGCTTTAGTGTCTTTAGTGTCCTTAATCCAAAACAATTGCGACTTGCCGCGTTCAAGCAAACAGGAACCAGAAAAACACAAAAATGGAATCAGAACACGTATTTAATACAACCAGAAAATACAGGCACAAATTTTCGGCCAACTGGCCTTTGTCAAGCGTGAATGTACAATCACAAACAAACACCAAATACAAAATTATGATAAAAAGACTGAAACTTCCCTGCTGCTTTGTCCAGTGGGAGAAATGTCCTTAGTTACGTTTATATTTGTCTTCAGGATTTTTTTGTCCTCTCGTGATGAACTGGACGGAGTGGTCAATGCCAGGGGCGCATCACTAGATTGTGTGCGCGAATGTTTTTGATCATCATCATCATCAGGTGCCCTGCCGCATGGCGTTGGCAACCATGGACTTCCAACCATCTCTATCTCTCGTTGCCCCCAGCATCTCCCCCACCCTCCTCATCCCCAGCCACTCCGCAAGTCAGTCCAGCATTCTCTCCCTGGGTCTAACTGGTGCTCTCTTTCCCTCCAGCTTTCCCGTCGTGACCAGGTGCTCCAAATCCCCCTTCCTCATAAAATGGCCTATAAATGTTGTTTGTCTTTTCCTAATCTTCCTTATGAGTGATCTACTTGTGTCTGCCTCCATCAAGACTGTCTCGTTTGTTTTCTTTGCTGTCCATGGAACTCTCAACATTCTTCTGAGAAACCGCATCTCGGCTGCCTCAATCTTGCCCTGGCTTTGCTTGTTGACTGTCCACGCCTCGCATCTGCACAGCAGTATTGGTTCTATATAACATTCAAGGACTCTCTTCCTGATGTTTTTGATATGTGTACTGAATTTTCTTTCCCAGGTGTTTTTCTTCTCCAGTGAGTTATAGTATACTTTTTGAGATGGTCATAGTCCTGATATGGCTGTCTGTGGTCGGCTGGGCTTTAACGAGAATAACACCAACAGTTACCAAACTTCATGACAGCTGGCAAGATCGAGGGGGGGGGGGGGGACTGGCCACATTCATCGCCAGACATAGCCTGACTACATATCATCATCATCAGGTGCCTTGCCGCGTGGCGTTAGCGATCATGGATTTCCATCTGTCTCTATCTCTTGTTCTCTTGTTGCCCCGAGCATCTCCTCCACCCTCCTCGTCTTCAGCCACTCTGCAAGTCCGTCTAGCATTTTCTCCCTGGGTCTACCTATTGACTACATATACTGTGAACGTAAGATGAAGAAAAAAAATGACATTTGAATTTCTTATCATCATGAATTGAAGTAGCAGCAGCAGCAAGCAGCGGCAGTAGTAGTAGTAGTAGTAGTAGTAGCAGCAGCAGCAGCAGTTGTGGTGATGGTGTTGATGTTGGTAGTAGTGGTGGCAGAAGCAGTAATTGAAGTAGTAGTTATAATAGAAGCAGTAGTAGTAGTGGTGGTAATGACAAGTAATGGTAGTACTTATTGGTGGTAAGTGTTGCAGTAGTAGTAGTAATAACAGTAGTAGCAGTAGTAGTAGTAGTAGTAGCAGCAGTAGTAGTAATAGCAATAGTAGTAGTAGCAGTAGTTAGCAGTAGTAGTAGCAGTGGTAACAGTAGTAGTAGTAATAGTAGTAGCAGTAGTAGTAGTTGTAGTTGTAGTAGAAATTGTGTTAGCAGCAGCAGCGGTAGTAGTAGTAGTAGTAGTAGTAGTAGTAGTAGTAGTAGTAGTAGTTAGTAATAGTAATAGTAATAGTAGTTGTAGTAGTAGTAGTAGTAGTAGTAGTAGTAGTAGTAGTAGTAGTAGTAGTAGTAGTAATGCTATGTTCTTGATGGTGCTTTTGATTTTTATCATCATCATCATCATCATCATCATCATCATGTGCTCTGTCTCGTGGCGTTGGGGATCATAGCCCGCCATATGCAACTATCCCTTGTCGCCGCAAAAACATATTCCACCCTCTCTGTCCTCAGCCACCCTGCAACTCCGTCCTATATTTTTTCCTTGGGTCTACCTGGCGTTCTCTTTCTCTCCAGCTTTCCTGTTGTGACCAGGTGCTCTAATTCCCCATTCCTCATAAAATAGCCTATAAATAATGCTTGCCTTTTCCTAATCTTCCTTATTAATGATCTTTTTG
>CM060313.1:65217816-65225316 GCA_030674185.1 Monoplex corrugatus
AATACTTAGGAATAATATTTTCGACAAAATTAAGTTTAAATTATGCATGGGAAGAATCTTGTAATAAAGGGAAAAAAGGTGTTATTGAAATTCTAAAATCCTTACGGAAGCTCAATTCTATTGATTGTAATTTATATTGGAAAATGTTTGATACACAGATAGAACCTTTACTTACATATGCAGCTGAAGTATGGGGTCTTACTGTAAATCCACATATGGAAAAAGTGCATACATATGCTATAAAACGTTTTTTGGCTGTACCAATTCACTCTTCTAATACTGTTTTATATGGAGAAACTGGAAGATATCCTTTATACATTAGAACCTTTGTGAAGAGTATTAAATACTGGTTGAAATTGTTAAGGCTTCCACAATCTCGGTTATGTAAACAGGCATATGAAATGATGGTTACTCAAATGGAAATAGGAAAACAGAACTGGGCCTATCAGGTAAAAAAGGCTTTATCAGAACTTGGGTTTGGAATCGTGTGGTTGTCCCAGGGAGTAGGAAATGAGTGTCAGTTTATTAATGAATTTAAAGACAGGCTTATTTGTTCGTTTAAACAAAATTGGCACTCAGATATGGAAAACAAAGAAAAATATAGTTGGTTCTTCTCATTTAAAGATGTTTTTCAAACCGAAAAATATCTCAGTGTTGTTACGGATAAATGGCAAAGAACTAATTACGCAAGATTTAGATTAAGAACACTTGGTTTCAATGCAAATAAAAATTGGTTTCAACCTGGGACGTCCACAGTATATCCTTGCCCCTTATGTGGAAACAATGTCGATAATGAAAAACACTTTTTATTCCAATGCCAAATTTTTGACACAATACGTGGAAAATGCAAAGTTTTTGAATCCGACATGGCCAAAAGACAAGATGTTGTATCTATTTTGTCATCTGATGACGAAGTCATAATCAAATCAGTGGCACTATACATTGCGGAAGCACAAAAAATAAGACATAAACACTTACAAGCCCGACAATAGTGCTAGACAATATCATACTGGGATTAATTTAATCTCTTTTGACTGATGTGGGCTATATCACGTTAACTCCAAAAGAAGCCGCTTTATTATAGACTCTGTTTTGTAAAGAGCTGTTTTCATTTGCTTTATTTTGCTTTGTTTGCCGATAATTTAAGAGTAGCTAATAATATGAAAATAATGGTATATTTGTAGAATATGTTAGAAGTGGATATTGAAAGGGTATATAGACACTTAAGGGTCTACTATACATGTTAACAAAAACAAAAAAAACAAACAAACCAAAAAACAAATAAATAAAAGGCATAGTGATGTCCCTTGTTAACAGAGTATTTTGGGGCAGTTATGTGAAGATTATATTATTATCACTAAATGTAAGGTTTGGGTGGTTTAGCCCAGATGTTTCATCATATTACAGTTTTGATGTGTGTGTGTGTGCGCACGAGCGCGCGCCCGCGTGTGAGCGTATATGGATGCGTGTGAGTGGGTGTGGGTGTGTGAAAAAGATTTTGGTTTGTCTAAACCTAGACAAATTATTGGCCTGAATGTGGGAACACTGTTCTGATATTTTTTGTTGTTGTTTTCTTTGCATTATGTAGTAGTGGTAAAATGGATGATTGTTCATTATATATGATTTGAATATGTTCGACTGTTCAAGGAATGGATGTTCGATATTTTTTTTCATTATGTGTGAAGAATTTGCGCACATACAAAGAGTGGATTATGTGTCGCACTACTGGAAAATTGTTATCCCCCTTGTCAAAAGACCTTTTCGGGTAATGACAATAAACAGTTTCAGTTTCAGTTTCAGTTTCAGTTTCCCTCTCTCTCTCTATGTCTGTCTGTCTGCATGTCTGTCTTTGTCTGTGTCGCTCTGTCTCTCTGTCTCTCTTTCTCGCTCTTTTTCTCTCTCTTTCTTGCTCTTTTTCTCTTTTTTCTCTGTCTGTGTCTGTGTGTCTGTCTCTCTTTCCATCTCACTTTTTCTCTTTTTCTTTGTCTCTCTCTCTGTCTGTTTGTCTCTCTTCACCCCTCTCTGTCAGTCTTTCTTGCCCCCATCTCTCTTTCCTTCTCTCTCTGTCTCTGTCTCTCTCTGTCTCTCTGTCCCTCTGTCTCTCTGTCTCACTGTGTCTGTCTTTCTGCATTTCTGTCTGGCTGGCTGGCTGGCTGGCTCTCTGTTTGTGTGTCTATCTGTCTGTCTATCTCTGTCTGTATCTGTCTTTTCTCTCTGTCTGTCTGTCTGTCTCTCTCTCTGTCTCTCTCTCTCTCTCACACACTCACACACACACACATACACACACACACTCTCTCTCTCTCTCTCTCACAATCTCTCTCTGTCTATGTCTCTGTCTCTGTCTATCTGTCTCTCTCTCTCTTTCTCTCTCTCTCTCTGTCTCTCTCTCTCTGTCTGTCTCTGTCTGTCTCTGTCTCACTCACGTCATTTTCTTCCAAAACGATGCGCGTAGCAGTAACTGGGAATGAAATCCTATCTCTGCAGACCCTTACAAGTTCAGTCTTATTCATGTATCAACTGAAATGCGAAACGGAGTGCCTCTTTAAATCGAATTTAAAGTTTTCAACATACGATCCTCAGAGCCCAAAACGCGATTGACATTTCCAATACTCAGATCATTTGAAACTTTCAATCTGGGTAGTGCTTGGGAGTTGCAGCTTTAAAACAGGGAAAAAAGAGAATGCCAAAGGGTTGTCTAGAGGTGACCATGTGACATCGAGAACACGTTTCTCTAGAGAGAATTCCATACGCATGCAACGAACAGCTGGGGGAAGGAGAGGAGAGAGAGAGAGAGATGGAGAGAGGGCGAGGATGGGAAGGGACGAATGCAGGGGGGGGGGGAGGAGAAGATGGGTATTTGGTAAGGAGTAGAATGAAAGAGGTAGGGAAATGTCTTTGAACAGTGTGTGAGGTTTGTCTTAAAAGATTATCGTTAAATGAAACAGATCACACATTCCCACACCCTCAACACAGACACACAGACACTCACAGAGACACACACAACACACACAACACACACACACACACACACACACACACACACACACACACACACACACACACACACACCACACACTACACAAGCACGCACACATGCAAGCATACACACGCACACACACACACACGCACACACACACACACAGACAGGCACACACACACGCACACACACACACACAACACACACACACACACACACACACATACACACACGCACACCATCAACAACGCCTATCCCTACATGTGAAATGCAAAAAGCCTCTTTTGATATTGATTATACAGACGCTAAGAAATCTGAAAACGTCAACATTTCGATATCCACAGCAAGAGAACACATCGATGAAAAATACCGTACCCACCTTCACATTTTTACCGATGGATCAGTCTTAGAAAATAAATGTGCTGGAGCAGCTTTTTATGTTCCAAAATTTAAGATAAAAAAGTCATTTTTCGTTGGGGCAAACTTATCGATCTTTACAGCGGAATTAGTCGCTATTAATCAAGCATTGCATTATCTAGTAAATCTTAAAACCATGTCTTTCAAAGTAGTTCTCTTTGTTGACTCAAAATCTGTATTATATGCCTTACGGTCTTTTAATGCCGACACAAGACCTGATTTAATTACTGAGGCAAATCATCTTATACATCGTTTAAGGGTCAAAGGTACAGATATCAGTTTATGCTGGGTGCCTTCTCATGTTGGTCTTCACGGCAACGAAGTAGTTGACAGAGCAGCTAAGCAAGGCGCCCAGAATGCTGATAATGCTATAGAATTACATGTTCATACCTCCGTAAAAGAAGCTTGCAACTTGCTCGAATCAGCCTCATGGACTCTATTTCTTGAACATTCAGATGAACAGTTTGTGTCACAACAAATGATAAAACTTACCGTTCAAAATGTATGTAAAAAATTGCAGTATTCTTCTATGTATCATTTGAGATCGATTGTTGCTGTTTGTTTTCGTATTCAGCTAAACGCATTGAGAACAAAATATTGTAAAAATGTCAAGTGTATTTGCGGCGAACAGTTCACACTGTTTCACTGTTTATTCTACTGCAAAATGCTACGTTCTTTTTTACCGAAAATGTTTACTCAAGAAAAGTATTCTGAAAATCATTTCCAGAAAATTACATCAGATCAAACGTTGTTAGTTAGAATTTCAGAATCATTAGTTCACAGTCCTGTTAATGCATTACTTTAACTTTATTCGGTTTGTATTTTAGTGTTACAATTTCCCTTCACGTTATTGAAGTTAATTGTTAGTGTTAAGTTCTCGTTCCATTTTACTGTTCCCCCACTTACTAATGTCTTTTTCCTCTGTCTTCCCTCTGCCCAAATCCAACCCGTCCAACTATCGTTCTACATTTTATTTTGTTCACTTTTTTTTTATTTTTTTTTAATAATTTCCCCTCCCCCCCTCCCCCGTCTAATATCACTTATAGTGAAAAGACGTTAAATTAAAGAACGAACGAACACACGCACACACACACACGTATACCACACACACACACGCACACACACACATACACACACACACACACACACACACACACACACACACACCACACACACACACACACACACACACACACACACACACACACACATACACACACACACACACGGACACACATGCAAACAGACACAGAGACGCACAGTCATGCATCCCCCTCCCACACACACACACATGCGCACACACGCACACACGCGCACGCACAACACACACACACACACACACACACACACACACACACATACACAGACACGTACACACACACGTACACCACACACACATACACACGCACACACACACACACACACACACATACACACGGACACACATATATATATATATTTATTTATTTTGTATATATATATATATATATATATATATATATATATATATATATATATATATACAGAGAGAGAGAGAGACAGACAGACAGAGACAGACTGTCAGATAGATAATTAGATAGGTAGATGGACACATGGATAGAGAGAGGAAATAGCTAGCTAGATAGGTAGACACATAGATAGATAAATATATAGATAGACAGACAGACAGACAGATAGATAGATAGATAGATAGATAGATAGATAGATAGATAAATAGATAGATAGATAGATAGACATAGATAGATAGATAGGTAGACAGATAGATAGATAGATAGATAGATAGATAGATAGACAGACAGGTAGATAGATAGATAGATAGACAGATAGATAGATAGATAGATAGATAGATAGATAGATAGATAGATAGACATATAGATCGATAGAATAAATAAATAAATAAATGATAAATACGTAAATGGAAAAATGAATAAAGAAAGAAAGAAAGAAAAAGAAAGAAAGAAAAAAGAGAGAAGAGCGAAAGAAAGAAAGAAAGAAAGAAAGAAAGGAATGATTGATTGAATGGATTCATGAAGGAATGAAGGAACGAATGAAGAAAAGAAGCATTCAAGAAATAAACAAAGAAACACACGAATAAACAAAAATCAAATAAAGAAAGAAATAAAGACAGAAAAAATAACAGAGAAAAAGAAAAAGAATGCATCCCATCCTTTTTTCACTGGCCTACACCCGGTTCTATTGTAGGGGGAAAAGAAACTAGCAGAATTTGTCAACAGAACTGTCCGTGCTGTGTCTGGATATCATCCTTGTCACAAGCAATACGTCCCTATTGCCTGTCATGTTCCGGCCAAACTCAATGGCAACTTCATGCTGGGAAGAAAAGAAGTTAACTTCTGGTGTTCATTTGTGCGCATGCCTGGCCCCTCTTTCAATTTCCAGGCCTTTCTTTTTATAACCTGTTGGCTGTTTATTTCTTGCAGTGTGTCACATGAGCGCATGCAACCAGGTTATTTATGAAAAAGGATTACTGGTGGATCGTTTTCGAAACAAACGCTGACGTTCTATCATTTTGACGTTGATTATTTGTTTCCATTTTAATTTATTTTCTTTCTCCTCTCGGGTGAATGCATGGACGTTGTTTTTGTGAATACTGTGTAATTACTATGTTGCTGCACAGTCTTAATGCTTTTTTTAGGATCAGGGAGGTTACCTTTATGCTCACCATTTTTTTTTTCGTCCCATTTTCTATGCCACCTTAATGGCAACAGAATCTGGCAGAGTTTTCTTTAACAATCCAATGATGATGATGTCGATGAGGATGACAATCATGATGCTATGGACTTCCATCTAGGGTAGAGACTGCGTGAAAGGGCTGTACTCTACTCTTACTGTCATAATATATCCTGGTGTCAACCAGGCCCGAGAGATACAGACACCTGCGGTGCTGGTCAAAACATTTAAGCAACACCCTCAATGACTCATCCATGAAGTGGATGAGACTCGACTGAATGGTCCCAGTCTTCCCAATGAGCCCATAGCACGCCAAACTCTGGGTAGGAGCTGGTTAGATCTGAAAAATCCCACAGTGATTTTTGAAGGGACTGATAAGGATTCGAACCCAAAACCTTCCAGTCTGTAGTCCGTTGCAATAACCACTACACCATGGCGACTGGTCAGTCCTAGTACTTCGTTTTCCGTGGGTGTGCATGGTGAGAGTTTCTGTTTCCATAATAAGTCAGCGGTCACTGATGTGACTCTCATTTTCTTTAACGTGCATATGTGATGTTCTGTGTTCCTATACACAAGATGAGGGCTCCGACACTAACAGGTCTGCATACGTGTTAACCTAGAAAATCGGGAAAAAAAATGTATCCACCATTTATCCACCACGCAGAAGTACCCACACAGGATCGAAACCAGATCTTCCGATTTGATGTTAATTGTATCACTGATAACAGCAGGTTCAGTGTTCAAGAATGTCAAAAACCCAACTGTCCTGAAATGAAAAATCTACGACCAATGCATTCTGCCCACAGTCGCCTACGGTGCAGAAACGTAGAATATAACAAAAAAGGTTCACTTTGAAACTAAGAACCATACAGCGAGCACATAAAACATCATGCTTGGTATCACCTGGGCAGATCGCACGCAAAAAAAACAGCTCAGTGGATCAGATAAAAAAGAAAAGTGCGAGACATGCTGGAAACCACCAACAAACTGAAATGGAACTGAGCAGGACATCTCACCCGGAGAATGGACAATCATTGGACAACAAAAACCACGTTCTGGATACCAAGAGACGGCACTCGCAATAGAGGAAGGCATAAAACTAGATGGAGAGATGACCTAGATGGATTTGACAAGAACTGGAGAGGAAAAGAGATGGAAAGAAGTGAATGGAAGCAGCTGGGGAAGGCATACGTCCAACAACGGATTTTCGATGGCCGAAATATGACGCATCACTGATAGATATGTCAGGAAAAACACAACTGATATATCTTTTGTCTTGCCTTGTCTGTGGACAAATCGAAATGTCCCTCACGTGTATTATTTTTTTTGACAACAGATAATGTCCATAACTTGTTGACACATGAAAGGCATACATAGGTAATAGGCCTAATCTCTATCTATTTGTTTCAGATTTACAT